>VBSM01002217.1:3231864-3260747 GCA_008086735.1 Cheirogaleus medius
ACCCCACCTCCAGGGGTGGAGCCTACCACTTTTGGCAGGAGAGATGAGGGCTAGGGGGAGGAAGTAGCTCCCCAGTCTGCCCTGCACCCTGGTGCCACAGTGGCTGTAACTTGAAGTAGTTCGTTGATCGAGCCAGGCCTGGCGAGCCGATCGCAGATTGTGTAGGGGCAGAATTTGTCAGGAAAGTCTCTAGGCTGGAAGAGGGGATCTGCCCGCCGCACTGTATTGCACCACGGCGGCTGGGCTGTGGACACCTCAATGGTAACCGTTTGCCCACTCTCAGGGCACCTGCACAGGGGGCGACTGTTTATGAGGTGGCATGTGGCAGGTTGGGGGTCTGGGTCATCAGGACACCTCATTGCCTCCTCTATGCCACCTTCCCGACCGCCTGTTCAGCCATAGCCCTAGCTCTTACTGACCTGCCCTGTACAGTCTTATTCACCGGAGGCAGTTCCAGCTTAGAGTCCTCAACTTAGTGAACAGCTCTGTAGGGCTGGCCCCGCTCGTTACCCGAGGCTAGACATCTAACTGCCTCCCCTATCAGCTCAGTTTCCTCCTGTCTTGGAGCCATCCTAGCATGGGTCTCCGGGGAGTTTCCACTAATGACAGCACTCTCTAGCACCCCCTTTCCAGCCACGACTTCGTTCCAATTTCAGACAGGACACTGGCTGGGTAGGTGTGGAGGTCAATGGGGAAGCAAGGAGTTCTTCTATGGGTCTGATCCCACTTCACCCCCTGACCCGAAGGGCCAGCGCCATCTCAAGCGCCCTATTGTTTGTTTTGCAATCTCCAGAGAACGCAATCTTATCTCCCAATCACCTTGTTTTTTCTCTTTTGAGAGTCCCGCGCTGAACCTCTGCGGATTCTCGATGCTGTCCTGGTAGGGGGGAGATCCACTCGCATGTAGGAGACCAAGATCTATGTCTCCTTCTCTGGAATCAGGAATCCGGGGGGTTACCTTTACTCTGCCATTATGCCTGGTTTTTTGATGGATTTTATCATCGAGGGATGCAGAATTTTCTCAAAAGCTTTTTCTGTCTCTATTGAGATGATCATATCATTTTGGTTTTTAATTGTTTATTTGGTGAATCACATTTATTGATTTTGCTAGCTTGAAACATCCATGTATCCCTGGAATAACACTTGATCATGGTATATTATCTTTTTGCTGTGCTATTGGATTTGGTGTGGTAATTTATATATTTATTTATTTTTTTTTTTACAGAGATCCTGTTCTTACATGGCTTGCTAATCTTTTGTTATGGCTTTTTACATCTATATTCTTAAGGGATATTGGTCTGTAGCTTTCTCTTTTCATTTTTTTCTTGCCTGGCTTTGGTATCAGGGTGATACTGGCTTTGTAGGTGACTGTGGCTTTGTGTTAGGGTAATACTGGCTTTATTCCTCAATTTTTTAAAACAGTTTCAGTAGGATTGATATCAGATCCTCTTTGTACATCCTGTAGTATTTGACTTTGAATCTTTCTATTCCTGGGCATTTTTTGGGGGGGAGGGGGAAGATATTTTATAATTGATTCAATCTCATTACTCTTTATTGGTCTGTTCAGGGTTTCTATTTCTTCCTGGTTCAGTATTGGGAGGTTTTATGTTTCCAGGAATTTATTCGTTTCCTCTAGGTTTTCTAATTTGTGACTATAAAGATGTTCATAGTAGTCTTGGACAATCTTTAGTATTTCTATGGTATCAGCTGTAATGTCTCCTTTTCCTTTCTGATTATGCTTATTTTAATTTTTGCTCTTCTTGGTTAATCTAGCTAAAGTTCTATCAATTTGTTTATCTTTTCAAAGAACCAACTTAAGTTTTGTTAATCTTTTGTATTTTTTTTTTTTGGTCTACATTTTGTTTGGTTCTGCTATAATTTTTGTTATTGATATTCTTCAGCTAGCTTTTGGAGTTTTTTGTTTGTTTTTTATTCCTAGAGTTGTCACGTTAGGTTTTTAACTTGTGATCTATTTTTTTGATATAGGCATTTAACACTATAAACTTCTCTTTTAACACTATATTTGCTGCATCCCAGAGGTTTTGGTATGTTGTGTCCCTATTTTCATTTCTTTCAAAATATTTTTAAAATTTCTATCTTGCTTTTGTCATTGACCCAAAGATCATTCAGGAGCAGGTTGTTTAATTTCCATGTATTTATATAGTTTTGAGAGTTTCTCTTGGAATTAATTTTTACTTTTATTTCACTATCTGAGAAGATACTTGATATGATTTTATTTTTTAAACTTTATTGAGACTTGTTTTGTGGCATAACATATTGTTTATTTTGGACAATGTCCCATGCACTTATGCGACCAATATATATTCTATCGTTGTTGGGTAAAATATCTGTATGTGTCTGTTAGGTCGATTTGCCCTAGAGTCCAATTTAAGCTGTGTTTCTTTGTTGACTTTCTGTTTCTATGACCTGTCTAGTGCTGTTAGCAGTTTGCTGAAGTCTCCCAGAATTATTGTATTGTTGTCTATCTCTTTTCTTTGGTGTAGTATTATTAATATTTGTTTTATGAATCTGGATGCTCTGGTGTTGGACACATATATATTATATTTAGGATTCTTACATCCTCCTGTTGAATTGTTCCCTCTATCATTATTTAATGACCTTCTTTGTCTTTTTTTATTGTTTTTGATTTAAAGTCTGTTTTATTTGATATAAGTATTGCTACTTCTGCTCCTTTTGGTCTTAATTTGTGTAGAATATCTTTTCCAACTCTATACCTTGAGTATGTAAGAGTCTTTATCAGTTAGGTGAGCTTTTTAGGCATTGTTTTTTTTTCCATTCCACCAATTTATATCTTTGAAGTGGAGCATTTAGTCTGTTTATGTTCAAAGTTAATATTGATATGTGAGGTTCTGTTCCTGTCATAATGTTAATTGCTAATTAGTTGCTTTTTAGTCTCAATTGTGTAATTGTTTTATAAGACCTATGAGTTTTATGCTTTCAGGTGTTTTTATGATGGCAAGTATCTACCTTTGTTTCCATGTTTATAACTTCCTTAAACATTTTTTGTAGGTTATTTCTAGTGGTGACTAATTCCCTTAGCATTTGCTTATGTGGGGAAAACTTTATTTCTTTTTCATTTATAAAGCTTAATTTAGAAGGATACACAATTTATAGCTGACAGTTTTTTTCCTTTAGGAAGATTAAAAATAGGACCCTAATCATTCCTGGCTTGTAAGATTTCTGCTGAGAAGTCTGTTGTTACTCTGATGGGATTTAGTCTATAGGTGATTACACATTTTTCTCTTGCTGATTTTCGGATTTTTTTTCTTCACATTGACTTTAGATATTCTGCTGATTACATGTCCTGATAAATTTTGTTTTTCAATGTATCTCCCTGGTGTTCTTTGAGCTGCTGGTTATCTGGGTGTCCAAATCTCAAGCAAGAGTAGGGAAGTTTTCTTCAATCATTTCCTCAAATAAGTTTTCCAAACATTTTGATTTTTCTTCTCCCTCAGGAATAGATTACTACTATATTTGGTCATTTTACATAATCTCATACTTCTCGAAGGCTTTATTCATTTAAATTGTTTTTAGAATGTTTGTCAATTGAGTTACTTTGAAAAACCTGTCTTCCAGCTCTGGAATTCTTTCTTCTGAATGGTCTAGTCTATTGTTAAAGTTTTCAACTGTATTTTGTAATCCCTTCAATGGATCTTTCATTTCCATTAATTTTGTTTGTTTGGCTTTTTATATATCTACCTTTATATTTAAATATCTTTAGAAAATTTTTCATTCATATCCTGATTTTTTTTCTTTGTGTTGGTTTTGCACTTTCTCTTGGATCTCATTGAGTTTGTTTAAAATCTATATTTTGAATTCTTTATCTGGTATTTCAAAAATTTCATTTTGGATAGGATCCATTGCTAGAGAGTCAGTGTGATCCTTTGGAGGTGATACAACAGTATGTTTTTTCATACTTCCAGAATTGTTTATCTGGTTCTTTCTCATCTGGATAAATTATTCTTCCTATATTTGAATTTACACTCTATTGGATGGGTTTTCTTTTTTCCTATTGAAGATGTGACTATTTTGTATATTGTGTAGGCTTATTTGGTTGTGGTTCTGGGTTCTTTCAGTGGCAAAGAATCTATATGAGTTCCTTGATTAAAGATAGCCTTTGGGTGGTGGATTTTTAAATGCTGGTTTTGGAAGCTATGTGCTGGGCATGTGATCAGGCTCACTGCCTCCTGTGGGGTGAGGATGACTGAGGCCTCAAGAAGCTCATCTTGTCACTAGCACTGAGCACTTCTGTCAGCTGATTTTTTTACTGAGTTCTGCTGTTCAACCTACAGGCCAATTGGTGGTGTTTCTGGGTGAGAGCCAGCTGTGGTAGACACACACAGGTATATGCTTTACCTTTCTTTACTGGAGAAGCTTCTGTTGCTTCAAGCAGTGGGCTGGTGTGTGGAATGGTAGAGGCATGAACTCTCTGCTCAGCCCCTGAGGGGGAGCAAAGCTGACCAAAGCTGAACTGCCAAGTCCACCTTGGATACATAGATGGAGAGCACAAACAGCAGCCTTGGCGGGAGTGGTGGGAGAAGCTCCTGCTGACATGTGTCAAGGTCTCCCCAGGAGGGGTCACTGACCCAGCTCCATGGGTGGGTAGGCAGGAACATGATCCACCTCCCTGTCACACCCATGACCCGGCTCTCAGGGCACTCTGATTCAACAGGTGCCACTGTATATCCCCAGACCGCAATTTAGCTGAGTGTCATAAAAGATGCCTGCCCCATGTCTCACACCAAAATGTCTGGTGTTAAAGCTCTTCCCTCAGCTCCAGTCACACAGTTTTGAGGCTCTTTTGCTCTCTGCTGCACAAATGTTGCTTCTTCATGTATTGAGGAGGGAACATGTTTTGTGCAAACCCAGGCCAGTGGGCACATAGCCAGTGGGGCCATAGCAGCATTTGAAAGCCCCAGAATGGCTGTCCTCCAGCACGCTTGTGCCAACCTCCAAGGGAGCAGCCACTCCCATGTCTCCACTAGAAGTGGTACAGTCACTCTCTGCGCCCAAGTGGGGAGCTCTTGTGCACAAGCAAGTGTGCTCTGATCCTCTTTGTCCCAAGGGTGCCCCCCTCGTGTGCTGCATTCTCCCTTCCCTTAGAGCAGCATTCCTCGAGGAACCTCCTCCCCCCACTGACCAAGGGAACAGACTCGGGCACCCAGCAATGTCACACACAGACTAGCTCCAGGCCACAAAGCTATCCCTGTCTGCAAATCTTGTAGCCTGGGAGAAACCATGATGGTAGCAAATCTCCCTCCACTCCCATCTTGCAAGGGGAGAGACCCCAGTTTCAGTGCCTATGGCTAGAATGCAGTTCTGGTTGTGGGGGACCTTTCCCTTCTCCAGATCAGATGTTGGAATCTCTGGCACATGACCTAAATGCCCAGGCAGCCACTGTTGCTGGGTCACCAAACACTGACCAGCTTGCTATAAGCCCATGCTGAGAATGGTGTCCTCCCGGTCCTGGGTCTGGGAAAATACCTGAAGGTTTCCCCAGTGCCTGTCCCTCTCACAGTCTCCCAGTCTCTCCTCAAGTTAGCTTTGGAGCTTGGGAGAAACAAGGTGGTCTTCCTTGGGCTGGGTTGCAAAGTTCCAGTGGAAGGGTGAATCACAGAGGGATGCTCTCTGCCCCTCTCACATAGAGGAGCACCACTCACTTTTCTCAGCCAAAAGCTGCCATGTGGGCTGCTTGCACACCTTCTGTTCCCTGGTATTTGAAATGTCCTTTACTTTTTTGGTGAGTTCCTGTATTTCTTCTTGAATAAAAGCTCCCAGTGTTAATCTCTACACTATTTTGCTGTTTCCAAGTAGATAAGGCTACCTAACAAAGGCCCTAATCCACCATCTTGGGGGAGGAGGAGAATGAAGCCATCTCCATAACATAAAAGTGCCAGGTGAAGCAGAAAGTGCTGATGTAGAAGCTGTAAGAAATTATCTAGAAGACCTAGCTAAGATCATTAAGATGGCTTAACTGAAGAACAGATTTTCAATGTATATAAAACAGCTTTATATTGATAGAAGATACCATCTAGTACTTTCCTAGCTAGAGAGGAGAAGTCAATGCCCGGCTTAAAAGCTTCAGTGGACGGGCTGACTCTCTTGTCAGGGCTAGTACAGCTGGTGACTTTAAGTTGAATGCTCATTTACTGTTCTGAAAATCCCTAGGGCCCTTCAGAATTAGGCTAAATCTACCCTGCCTGTGCTCTATAAATAGAATAACAAAGCCTGAATGGCAGCACATCTGTTTAAAGTGTGGTTTACTGACTATTTTAAGCCCACTGTTAAGACCTACTGCTCAGAAAAATAGATTCCTTTCAAAATATTGTTGCACATTGACAATGCACTTGGTTACCCTATGAGGTTTCATAGAGATTTACTAGAAGATTCATGTTGTTTTCATGCCTACTAATACAACATCTGTTCTGCAGCCCAAGGATCAAGGAGTTATTTCAACTTTCAAGTTTTATTAATTAAGAAATACACTTTGTAAGGCTATCGCTGCCACAGATAGTGATTTCTCTTATGAATCCAGGAAAATTAAATTGAACTTCTTCAGGAAAGGATTCACCATTTTAGATGCCATTAAGAGCATTTGTGATTCGTAGGAGGAGGTCAAAATAGCAACATTAACAGAAATTTGGTTAAGTTGATTCCAAAATGAATTTGAGAAGTTTAAGACTTTAGTGGAGAAGATAACTGCAGAAAAAATAGCAATTAGAAGTGGAGCCTTAAAATGTGACTGAATTGATGCAATCTCATGATAAAATTTAAACAAATGAGAAGTTGCTTCTTATGGATGAGCAAAGAAAGAAGTTTCTTGATATGGAATCTTCTTCCAGTGAAGATCATGTGAACATTGTTGAAATGATAACAGAGAACTTAGAATATTATAAAAACTTAGTCAATAAGGTAGCAGCAGGCTTGAGAGGATTGACTTCAGTTTTGAAAGAATTTCTACTGTGGGTAAAATGCTACCAAACAGCATCATGTGCTACAGAGATATTTTTTATGGAAGGAAGAGTCAATTCTGCCACAATCTTCATTGTTTTCTTATTTCAAGAAATTGCCACGGCCAACCAATCCTTCAGCAGCCAGCACCCTGATCAGTCAGCAGCCACCAACACCAAGGCCAGATTCTCCACTAACAGAAGGAATACACTCAATCAAATGATCAATTAGCATTTTTTAGCAACAAGGAATTTTTAAAATAAGGTGTGTACATTTTTAGACATAATGCTATTGCACAGTTGATAGACTACAGTACAGTCTAAACATAAATTTTATACGCACTGGGAAACCAAAAAATTTGTGTGATTCATTTTATTGCAATATTTCCTTTATTGCAGTGGTCTGGAACCAAACCTGCAATATTGCCAAGGTATGCCTGTACATAATTTTTTATCCTAGCAAAAATCAGTTGTTTCATTTTGTAATGTAGAAGCAGTTACTATACATGGATTAATTTTGTTTAGCATAGCTAGGAAAATAAAATTCTGAAAAACAGAAATCTGTATTAAGGTGGTACTTTCATAGAAAACAAATATATAAAATTCACTTATTATAAAATAAAGTATTGAGAGAATTAAAAATGAGCATCTGTTGAAGGACATGGAGAGCAAGTTTGGCAGTGTTGTTTATTCATACTTCAGCTACTCATTACATAGACATATAGACATAACCTCTAATGCTGCATGTTTAGGTAGCTGGATCATCATCAGTAGTACTCAAATTTAATTTTGAATTATAGCCATTAACCTAACAGCAGACTATACCTTTTTTCAAATTTTGAAAAGACAATTTTATTACTTGGGATTATTTTCTATTTCTAATATTAATATCTATACTGTTTTTAAAATCAGGTAACAATATTACTTCCCAGAGAGTAATCTACAATATTTTTCAAAGGTCTGGAAAATGGACAGAACATTGCTCTTTCCTACAGCAAGACATTGAGGGGATCAAAATCCTAACTGGTGTTTGTAAAACGCTTTGGCTATAGTCATGGGTGACAAATTGCGCTTCCTCGCCACAGCCTATGAGAAACTAGCGTGAGTGAGCCACAGTGGGAGAGTCGGGAACCCTGGGGTATCATTTCATGGTCTAAAAAACACCATTTCTAACCATTTGATTTTCCACCTGCATCCAGAGCGTCAGCTCCCTGGGGCAGTTTACACACCTGTCCCTCACAGACCGTGGGAGGAGGCCCTGCCGCAGGAGCAGGTATTCTTCCACTTGATTGAATGGCCTCTCGGCTCTTTTCTCATGAGCTGAGAGGAGGCAAATAAAATGGTCCTGGAGGCTCACCTTCTCCCCTGTTGCGGCAGTTCGGCAGACAGCTGGCCCAGCAGGTTTGACATAATCCAAAGGGACAGGCAGGTGCGAGCAACTGGGCTTCAGAACGCCTCCTCCTTCCAGCAGGCTTATCCGGAGCCCTCCGCCTCCGCCCCTTTCCAACCAGGCCCCTTCTTGCTCGGGGCAGCTCCAGGGTTATGTAGTCTTGAAGATGCCCCCGGCCCCTCACCCGGCAATTGTGTACGCCCCAGTGGGTGGGTCCTGCTTGGGGAATGTTGGCCACGGCACATGCGGACCATCTGCGCCTGTCTTCAAGTGTGCGGTGTCGAGATGTCAGAGGACACTGGACATTCCGTTTCTTCTCCGCCAGTTACTTCTCCCTTATTTTTATCTGCACCACATGATGTGTGTTCCTGTCCCATTGGCATGACAAGGAACTCAGCTAATAAACTTAACTTCCATATGTGTATGTGTAGAAAATACTGAAACTCATTTTAATGTGCAATTAATAGTTCTTTTTTGATATTTCACATTATGTTCTAAGGAACAGAACCTGAGCAAGCAAATAAGTAATTTTGTTTATATACACCTAAGCCCAAAGTATTTAGCTAGGTGATTAACAAAGAAAGACTTCTTAATCACTGTGATCTTGTACCCTGAGACAATGCTCCTCTTCTAAGAAAACTCACTATGTGCTTAAGAACAACGACTTCACTCTTTTGAATCTTAGGGGATTTGTTGGTCGAAAGATGAGATTAATGATTCCTATTTGATGTTTTGCTGCCTTTGGAAAAAACAATGAATAAATAAATAGATAAATAAGTAAATAAAATCTGTCTTTTACATGAGCCTGGCATAGAGTGATGCCTTGATGAATGTTAGATCTCTTCATCTTTATTTTGTGACTTTGTATTATTTAATATTTGTTAATATTTGTTAACCAAGACATCTCTGGTAATTTGAGCTTAAAGATGGTTTAAATGATTCCAGTCTTTAATGAGAATATTTGCTTATTGACATTTTTATCTACCTATAGCCATGCTTCACCCACTGGCATCAAAGGCACAGAGTAATTCCGAAATTTGGAAGGTTTTTATATAATTTAAATCTTTAACATATTGTTTTAAAAAAGCGGGACCCTCCGTTTGGAATTTAGTCTCATTTTTCACTGATGCCAAAACATATTCCTTTGGAACACAACGGTAATTCACGTCCATTAATCTGAGCAGATTTAGAAGCTTCAGCCCTGGCATAGCTTATGTTTCCATTTGGCCAGGAATGGCGTTATAACACTGTTTAAAGGCCTCATTTTTAGTCAACTCTGCCAGGGTACTCAAATGCTCTTAAGACTTTATTCTCTCAAAGTCAAAATGTATACAGTCTTCCAAGGATTTAATAATACCGACTATCAAAAGAATCACCTTCTTGATTTAGATAAATGGTCCACCTGACCCAACTTTCAGTCTCTCAGAATTTTACTGTGGATGTTTTTGTGCATGGTGGTTTTTCAAAGCATTGATTTTAAATGCTGAAGATGAACACAAAGGGAGTTATGGCCATTTCTGTGCAGATTTCTGAGTCAGAAAACACTCTGTAGAATACTAACTTTTTGCAAACTGCTTGGATAACTGCAAAACAGTTATTTAAAACTTTGAAGCCTCAACTTCCTTATTTATAAAGCAAGATCAATAATACTTTACCTGAGGGTGAATGTGTGACTAACTAACATTGGGCCAGGTAGGTAAGGAACTTACCATACTTTATGGAAAATATATGGTCATCTTATTCATAAACTACATTTGTAAACACAATTCAGAATTTTCAGGCATCAAAAGGTAGAGAGAAACTGAGGAATACAGCTTAGAAACACGGACATGCAGAGAACATGCAAGTTTTAGGAGTAATTTTATCTTTATCAATTATTTAAATATTAAGTCACATTTCTCTTAATTATTTTATATAAATAAATTAAGTTGAAAAGTTGAAGCACTAATATTGGGACAAGAATTGTAGCTTTTATACAATTAGTGTGTGTTTTCAAAGTTGAAAAGCATTTCACAAGGTACATGCAGAAAGCATTTAGAATGAACTGCTCTAGCTTGCCATCAATGATGAAATATAAGGTAAAAAATCAAAAACAATAGTTTCAATTCCAGAAATGTATCATCAAAATCGTGTCCAGAACAACCTGACTTTATGCCAGTTATCCCAACGTAACCATGAATCAGGCTTCCTTGCTCTCTTCAAAGTCTAGACAATGAATTACATATTTATGCATTACTGGTGTTGATGTATCCTGTCAGTCAGTGTGTAATGCTAAAGGGCCAAATATGCACATGTTGAAATGTGTGTGAAAGTGACTAAATTTAGTGTGGATAATATATATATATATGTATATATATTATATATATATTTTTAGATGACTACTCTATTTTTAATATTTATTTACATCTTTTGGTTATCATTTCAAATATTCTTCTCTGACTCCACAGGTAATGGATTCCTGTGAACACATAAAGGAGATGGTATATGAATGAATTTATACCCTTCCTGAAAGTGGGGTTATTCAAAAGTTTAGGTTAATTAAATGCAAAGGTATTGAACCACCATCATTTTGTTTGGACAAAATAAAATAATTCATTCTTATCTCTTTAAGACATTTAAGGATTTCTTTGCTTTTCTATTATTTTTATTGTCATGGAAGACGATTTGTATCACATGTCAAACATGTGACTAGGGAAATGTGTTAGGATATGGCAAGCTCGATGGTGTGTGAAGAAATATATTATCTCTTTAGTGGAGAATGTGCTGTTCTTTTTACTTCTTCTCTCTGCTATAGTACTTTTATTTTAGACTACTTTTCATCTTCCCACACTGCTACATCAGTAGGATAATTTCATTTTTCCAGCACAGTTAACCAAGATAGTAAAGACTTCATATTTGAAGGCCAAAGACTCAACTGACAATTAAAAGTAGCCTTTTATGGAAGTGATCTGTGTTGCATATAATATCCTTCACCACTTGAGTGAATCCAAGTCACCACGTCAGATGGAATAGAAGGTCTAGGATCTGGTGAGTCAGGGTCCAGGTCAAAACAGAATCTGCAAAAGGTATGAACTGAAAAACATCCAGGTACATTTAGGTTAGTTCTATAAAATGTCACCTGACAGAGATTTAAAGTTCCTATAGGAAGAAATATTTATGAAGATGGAAAGATAAATTGAGGATATATTTGGAAACCTTAAATTCCATGTTATAGAGTATATAATTTATTTATTTTTTAGCAGGTGAGTGATATTACTATATAATAACTAAATATAAATATACTGCTAAATATATAGGGTAGCCTTTGAAACATAAACATTTCAAATGTTTATTTCACTTAATGGGAAAATTATAATGTTTTGTTTTGGTAGGCTATAAATATAGTGAAGAATGAGATACAATTAAAGAATTATAAAGGTTAGACCTTGACAGTTGGAAAGGAATATTTTGCTACTAGGTTACTGCCATGCTTGTAAGTTTAAATTGTTGTTGCCCCCAAATTAATAAGCTGGAACCTAATACCTAATGTTGTAGTATTAAGAGGTGGAGCCTTTGGGCAGTGATTAATTCATGAAGACTTCACTCTCATGGGTGGGATAAGTGCCCTTATAAAAGAAGCTCAAGTGAGCTCCCTTGTTCCCTTTTGCCATGTGAGGACACAGAAAGAAGGCACCATCTATGAAGCAGAGATCCCTCAGCAGACACTGAATTTGCTGCTGCCTTGGTCTCGGACACCTCAGCCTCCAGAATTATAAGAAATAAATTTCTGTCGCTTACAAATTACCTGCACTAAGGAATCTTGTTATAGCATTTCAAAGGAATAATACTGCTACCATATTGCAAGTCCTAAGGGGAATAACAATGCATGTTATAGTCTATATATAGAAATCAAATTTTTATTAGAAGAAAAGGTGATGTTCCAAGGACTCTGAAACAGAGCAATTGAGTTATACAAAGGCTGAGATTTATTTGGGCTTAGGAAGAGCTAGAATCTGGACCTCTAATTATCACTGATGCTTTATTTTATTTTATTTATTTTATTTTTAGCATTCTGGTTTAATTCTCCTTTCTTGCAGAAGAAAATTGCTTTCCATACGTGGTACAGAACATGTTCACCAACTGTTCCTGTATTTTTCATCTTACAGCTTCAACCAGTGGATATAATACATGTTTATTTTGCTGGCTCACTTTCAAAACTCCCAGAGATGTCTGTGTGTTCATAGGGTGCTAGTGCGACCTGGACGCCTGCTAACAGCGAATGCCTATGAGAAAAGTGGGAGAGGAAAATGTAAGAAAATAGATTATGTGGATATATACATAATATCCGCTGCAAACAATCATGGGCGTAGAATGCACATGCACGTGTTGAGTGGTTAACAAATATATATTGAGGGCCTATGATGTGTGTGAGCCATGGCAGATGACGCAGATGCCACAGCAGGCAAGACAGAGCCCCTGCTCTCATGGGCAGGCATACGTAATATTTTAAGATAACATTGTATTATGTCTACACTTAATTCTTAGAATTGTGACAATTAAGAGTTTCCATATGTATGGCACCTAAAGTGCCTGAGACAAATAAATACACTTTATGTGTTAGCTTAGGTATTAATGTCATAATGGCCAAATATTCAGTAAAGAAACATGATCTCTCCAATGAGCCTGGAGAGATTCCTAAAGATGTCACACGGCTTCAGCCACTGCTACCAGTGCCTTCACTTCTAGTCAGGACCCTTTTTGTTGCCAGGGAAGGAAAATCGAATTAAGCTATTTTAGTCAAAAAGTTGAAATTAAGGACTCGTTTAACCAACCATGGGGACGTCAGCTGTATTGGTAGGAATCTTTGTTTATCATGGACAGAAATGCACTTCAGAGAACGTAAGCAATGTGGGTACTTATTGGAAAGATATGAGGCTCCTCATAACTAAGGAAAGGCTAAAGAATGAGGCCTCAGAAGAGAGAGCCCGGGGCAGAATGTGGAATCCAGGAAGCCAGAGCTGATGGGCAGGGTCTTGACCTCTTAGCTAGGTTGGGACACTCAGCCTCTTTGGGTCCTGGTGTCATTCAGCCCAAGGTGCAAGCCTCAGAGAGTCACCTGATTCACCCAGCACCTGATTCAGGTCCTGCCCTGTTAGCAAAGGCCCCTCTACTGAAATTTTTCCCAAGAATATGTTGAGCAGAGGGAGAAAAGTAGGAAAATGGCACTTTATAGAAAAAGGAAAAAGGATTTTGTAGCAATGAGGCAAGAAATATCTAGTATACTATATTGAGACTTAGTGTCTGAGACACTTGCAAGTTCTGTAGATTGTGTAAGAAAGAGCACACTATAACTACACCTAATATTTTTTCAAGTATATTCTAAATAATGTGTTTTTAGAATTTCCCAAAGCATAATTATTTGTGGTGAAATTCTTTTACTTTTTATTTTTAAAAGCTGTCCTTTTAGGGAAACAAAAATCACTAATTTGTAATCTAAATTTCTTGTCTCTGATATCCATGTTTCTAAGAAAACTATCTGGATGGTTCTTGCACACAGTGAAGATCTGGATGCATAATTTGTATGTGGAATTTTCACTCTGCACTCTAAAGGCATATCATTATTAGTAAGACAGCAATTGTCACTACTTTTTATGCAAACAGGTTTACATTTTTTTAAAATACCTCTTTCATAACCAAGATAGTGTTTTTTAAAACAAAATCAAAAAAAGTTCATGTTGACTTGAAAACTTTAGATGCAGGCCCGGTCCCAAAGTTGGTTAAGTGTGTTTCCCCTTCTATCGACTAGAATATGTTCCTTCAGTAACTATTAGCAGATATTACTTTAGTATTCATACTTAGCAGTTCTTCTGAAAAATGATGTTTTTAGTGTTTTCCATTTCACTGGAATTCCCATTATAGATCTGCAGGAAAATGTAAACTCCTATGTCATAACAGATGACTCAGTCAATCAACATTAAGCATTTATGCACTCAGATAAGAAACCAAGTTTGCACTTGGCTAGCGATGAGCCGAGCTCCCCAGCCCAGTGAGCTATGGTCAAATCTCTCTCTCTAACACCAGGACTCAGAGAGGAGATAGTAACCCATAACTTTTCTTACTCCAGTCACAAACAAAGAAGGTTTCAAGATGAAATCTACATGTTCAAGATTTTCCTTTTCCTTTTTAAATATTCAGTTGACTAACACATACGGTGTGTCTTATCAAAATAACAAAACAGCTTCCAAAAACTGCACAGATCTTTGAATTCTGCACATGCGTTAAGTCGGCCTTTCGGATGTCATAAAATATATGTGGATCAAGTCATTTAAAGTGTCCCTGGGGAAAAAAAGACTGGGAGCAGGGTTAAAACCAATCATCTGAATCCTGAACATTCCTCACCTGTCTACACGCCATTGCTCTGCTAGGGTTTCACACGCCACAGTTCTTTCCCAGTTCCTGAATCCTGAAGTCAAATAGGAAAGGTCAAAACTATACAGGATGATTTAAATGATGCAGAATAAACAGCATAATTAATCAATAAAATTTATCAAGAATCTACTCTGCCAGGCTGTGATAAAAGAAGGAGCTATGACCTTCCTAGAGTTAATGGGCCAACCAGAAAGACAAGCTAAAAACTGTGCAGTGGCAAACTGTGTAATGCAGCAATAAATAACACAGAGCCCTGCTTACAATACCTGGGGCATACAAAAGGACTGATAATCTGGTGCAGTAGAGAGAAGACTCAACCCAGGCAGAGGCAATGAGGCAGCAGTCATGGAGGAGCTGAGATTTAAGGATGGTCAGAAATGAACTTGGTGAGTTCATAGTTTGGGAAAAGAATTCTGGAGAGGAGAATGGTGTGCATGAGATTAGTAAGGCAGAAAACAACAACAAACATACAGCCTTGGTAGAAGGAAGAAAAAGAAATGTTGGCCTAAGTCTGAATCTATTATAAGCCAAAGCAGCACATAAACCAAGGACCGTGGCGAAACCAATGCGATCAGGAATCTAGGAGGATAAAAGAAGAGGCCAGATTCAGTGCAAGCAGAAATAAACTAAGATACAGATACGGTGATATTTGAACCAGGAAGAGAGGTTTTGTATCGGGAATTTTAGCAACTGCATCCTCTCCACCTGAACCACCCCATCAGGCAGAAGCGCGACCCAAAAGGAACCCCCAGAACTTCACATCTTCCATGAGTCGCCGTATTTCTCTCCCTCCCTCTGTATCCAAGCCCCTTGCAAAGACAAGCTTCAGTACTCACATCAGTGATGTCAACCCCATGTATTCCTCATTTTATTTTGAGTAAATAAAAATATGCAAAAATACATAGATATTGGAAAGAAGATGGCAAAGAGGCGAGTGGCCCAGCTGTTTCTAAGTGGCTGGGTCAGTCCTGGTTGCGCCTTTGGATCTGGTGTCCTTTTCCACCTCACTCTGCACCCCAAGGTGAGCCACACGCACAGCATCAACAGACCTTTCCCTGCTGGCTCTCGCTTAGGCTCAGCCTCAAAGGGTTACAGGCAGAAAGGAGAAAGAAGAGGGAGGGCCAGGTTTCTATTCTCCTTTCTCCATATATGGTGGATCACCATGGGCTGACTTCTTTCAACAAAAGTCACAGATTCTGTCCTAAGCACTCTCACCACTTCTCTCTCGCGCACGCCCCTCACCGCAGTCCTTCTAGGCTGGGGATGGCAATGGTGCCCACACCTTCTAGTCCTGGTACTGTGATCCCTGTGGTTTCCCTATACCTTGATTGCCACCTTATAAATAGTTCTATTATTGTCTGACTGGGCTGGCCACTGGTACCAGGAGTAGTCTGAGGACAAACACTCTTTAGAACACTCTGTGATAAAGGAAGGAGCTATGATCTCCCTAGAGTTAATGGGTCAACCGGACGGACAAGCTAAAAACTGTGTAACGGCAAATTGATCCTGTGTTTGAGAAATGCAGGGGACGGCCTGGTTGGGTGGGCACAGGGTGCAGGTTGGTGGGCTGCAGTAGAGTCCTGCTTGAGATGTGCCTGGGGCAATCAGTCGTTCTAGTCTTTAAAGTGCGTGTAAAGATGGGGCCTCAGCTGGCTTTTTGACAACTCTTATACCCAAGGAGGCGAGAAGTGTACAAGTTTTGGACATCTGAATAACAAAATGCAGGAAAAAATCAAAAACCTTGCATGACAGGTTTGAAGGAGTCCTGCATCCCTTGCACCCCAGGGCAGCTACAGCTGAGCATGGAGCTCACGGCCTGATGGGAAGAGTCTTTCACACTCGGGCAGTGGGTGCCAGCCTGTAGACCCTGAGGTCAGGGATGGAGACAATTCAATAGACACTGAAGAAGAGTCTGAGAAATGCAAACCTTGATCTTCCCTGAGGGAAACAGCACTCTGCACAAATAATTCCAATGGGGCTGTCCGGGTCACTTGCTTACGGGAAGCTCCTGAAGACCCAGACCACCATCGCCACTGCCTCAAGGCCCAGAATGACGCTAGGTCTGTTCATAGCCCAGGGAGGGAAATACAAGACCCCCTACAGGAGGTGCTCGCCCACACTCGGGAAAAGGCAGAGTCCTTCACGATTCTGCAGAGGTGGCCGTCTGCAGGGCATACAGGATAGTGGATCATAGAAGCACTAGGACAATATAAAGCCAGATGGGGGCTGGATTTATTAAAGGAGTACATTCACCTTGGATTTAGGGTTTAGTGTGTTAACCCAAGCACTTGATGATGGCACTTACTTTCTGTGATTGTGTAACTGAAACCCAGAAGCAATGCATTTAAAATAAGTAAGGTTGAAAAGCTGAGCTGTCTCTGGTAGCTGTAGGAAGAAGTCAGTTTCTGGGGGAGGCACTATGTGAAAAGACTGTGTGCACACTGGTTACGAGACCATCGTCACACTCTTCAGGAAGGACCACAGATCTCTCTCCACTGATGCAAAACACTGTAGGGAGGGAGGGGTCCCCTAGCATTCTTAAAAATCAGCTGTCATGTGTAGCTCAGAAAAAGGAAAGACTGGTGAGAATTCTGCAGTGGAGTTATAATAGATCCTATAGTTGGAGGTAGATTTCCTGTGCAGTGATTACCAGTCTGCAATTTCTACCACTTGCATGAGTGCAGTGAGGCAGAACACTCAACACAAGTTAAAGAAAGCAATTTTTTTTGCATATAGATAGGAAGCGTGGAACAGAAGCCCAAGATTTATGACAAGCCAGTCCTCCAAGGCTCATAAAAGATGCTCAGGGTGGATGGAGTCCTGTCTGTGCCTGCCTCGTGTCACACCACAGCTAACGGACCCCAAATAACTCCATTCTAGGTTTTCGTATCCTGGGGGTAACTGGATTCACTGAGCTAAGTCACTACAGGACATACTATTCTGGGAAGGACAGAAGCAGATCCCAGGCTGCTCTGGGCAGTCCATCCTTATCTCAGGATTTCGCATTCCCAGCACATTCTACAATTATTCTGAGAACTACAATTGAGAAAGAAGGCTGATATATGGGCAAAATCAGTGGACTCTCTGATGTTTCAGCTTCTTATGAGGTTTAGCCAATAAGAAGTCAAGCAGGAGACTGGAGGGAAGAGAGCAAGGCTGAGCTATTGCATCCCCTGGTCCTCTCCTGATGTTGTGACTCTGAGCGGGCTGCACCCCTTAGCCAAGGGTCAAAGCTCCTGAGAGGCCGCCCTCTGCACACATCTCTATCATTCCAGCTTCTGGTACCTGCTCCTTCCAGCCCCTTCTAGTCTACTGTGCCACATTTACTGGCTATAGTAAGTACAGGAATAGGGTACTGCACCATTCTTTTGATATCTCTATATCTTACATACTGCTTTAGCTTCTTTTTAAAAACCTCCTCAAATTACCCAGTTTAAATGTGATGTCTTTTTTTGTTTTATTCTGTTCTGTTTTTTCAGAATCTCTGACAGCTACCTAGGACCAAGCAAGCTGATTCCCAGTTTCCCAGTATACATATTTGCAAAGCATCGATGTAGGGTGCAGCGTCCTCAGACCCAGGAATGGCAGTGGCACTTGCTGTGAGATTTGTATTGGTGGGGCAAGGATGCAAAAGTAAGTTAGAGTGAGTATAAGTGGCTTGAAAGGATTTTAAATGTCACTAGCCTCCTCTAGTTCCTTTTAGCTAAGTAACCTGCCGGCCTCTTGCCAACCCTGAATTTTTTATTCTTCAAGAGAAGAGGAGGACTCTGGCCTAGAGAAAAGCTGGCACAGCTGACACCACAGATGTCAGGACCAAAAGAGGAGTTATGGGCATTTTCCTAGACTGAATCCATGACAAAAAGCCCCTCCAGACCGCCTCCTCCATTCTACCCAAGCATGCTGGGTAGTCAATCCTTTATCTTTGAGTCAAATGCTGTAAAATTTTTTCTCTGGGTAATCTAACAAGCTAAAGGACAAAGAGGAAAAAATAGAAATGAGAATTTTCCAACAAATAGCTCATCCTTATCAATTCATAGTAAAGCTCAGATAGAATAAACCTGACATGCATGATCTCAGCTGACAGTCACTTTTTTGTTATTCTCCAATATAAATTATGAGCAGTGAGCCAAAGATTTCTAGATATTGGAGACAAACAACTAACATGGAAAAAACAGACAGAGAAATACTGACTTTGATCATTCTCAGCAGAGAAAAAAATATCTAAACTTCATTATTAGCATCTTCACAAATATAAATGGTATTGCATCCACAAAACAAAGCCAGTAATATTCAGCCAACGTAAAAAAGCCCTTGGTAATTAAACGATGAAAACACAAACAAAAATTTAAAAGGATTTAGAAGATAAACATATCTCTGAGGAAGTAGAGAAAAAAAGATAGAAAATATAATGAAATAATTGCCCAGGAAGTCCAACCTCTAAATCTGAAGGATTCTGGGAATCTCCAGATAGGAAATCTGGAGCAAGAGAAATAAAAAAACAAAAACCCCCACAAATAGATGGATATCATTAATGAAATAATTCAAGGAAATTTCCAGTTACAATTAAAATCTCCCTAAGTACGTGCACATTGGAAGAAATAGATCCATAGCAAAACATACACTATTAGGAAATTTCAAAGTAATTATGACAAAGAGAGGATTCTACAAGGTTCCAGAGAAAGAGAGAACATGTATAGATGTGAATAGCAACCCTGGAAGCAAGAAGACAATAGAATTATTCCTTGAAAATTCAGAAGAAATATAATATTCAAACTGGAATTATAGCCCCAGGAAAATTGTTAAAGAGTATGATGGTAAAATAAAAATAGTTTTGGCTATTTAGTCACAAAATATTATTGCAAGGGATTGCACCATCTCTGAAGAAGGTATGGAGGATGTGCTGACAGCATGGGTGAGCGAATCAAGGAAAGGAACATGTGGGACCCAGGACAGGCTCTCAGTGAGGGGTGAGGCAAAGGTTTCTCCATGGGGCCTCTAAGAGGATGGCTGGGCCAGGAAACACTGGGACTCCAGAAAGGGGAGGTCAAGGAATGTCATCATCAAGATGCCATGGCTCTCCCTTTTTTTTTTTTTTTTTAACATTTATGTTGAAGCAGATTATCACAGGTAGCAACCATACCTCAGGTCAAAAAACTGAGTATTTCCAGCATTCGGAATCCTCCTCATGTCCCTTCAAAATCACTGCTTTTTCTATGTTCTCTGAATGTAGCCCACATCCTACCTTTGAGCACCATACGTTAGTTTTGTCTGTATCTGATAATTATTTAAATAGAATAAAGTTTATATTCTCTGGCTTCTTGTATTCAACATTATGTTGCATGTGGTTATTATGCATTCATTCCATTCTTTTTAATTAATCAAGTACATGAATGTCTACTAATTTCTTCTACTCTTGGTGAACACTTGGGTTGTTTCTTGCTTTGTGCTATTACAAATAATGCTGCTACAAATGATTTTCCACATACTTTGTTGGATATATGCATGCATATCTTTTGAGCATATGACTGGGCTTTAGGTTATATGTATGTTTAACTTCCGTAGGTAATCATATATTATTTTCAAAAGTGAACCATAGCAATTTGTGCTCCTACCACTAGTGTGTAGAAATTCCTGTGGCTGTATATCTTTATCAACATGAGCATTTGTAGTCCTTTTAATTTTAGCTATTCTGGGATATATGTAGCAGTTTCTCATTATAGTTTTACTCAGCTACTAAGTGATGTAACCAACAGTGTAAATCAAGTCTATTGGATTCCAAAGTGTACTGTCTAGTCTAGAGCTTCATATAGTAATGGTACCAATCTTGTTAAACTAATAATGTGAAATTTCTAAATTTTTAAATCTTGCATTTCCACTAAGAGTCATATGTAAATAGCAAATGTATTGTCAAGTATTCATTTTTTTCCTTTAAATTCCTACTAATAGGCATAGTTTGTGAAAACATGTTTTTAGGAAAGAATTAAGAGAGAGGAAAGAAAGAAATAGAGAGAGAGAAAGAGAGAAAGAGAGGAAGGGAGGGAGGAAGGATTTTATTTTCATTGTTGATAGAGCCACCCTGCTCTTTATATTTTAACAGCAAAATTTTTCTGAGAGGAGTAATGATATCATGAAACAAAATTATGTAAATTTTGTTTCTCGAGTGTGATTTGAGTTTTAAATCAATGAAGTCTAGAAAAAACGAAGTGTATGTATTAACGTGCTGTATATCTGTGTTATTCAGGGCTGTCTGGAACAGCAGAGCCAGCAGGATCTGTCTCCATGGAGAATTCATTGTGAAGAATCGGTTCACACGCTCCCGCGGGCTGCGGAGCCCAGGGTTGCGCTCCGGAGCTGGCGACAGGCGGGCCGGCGGGGCTGTTCCGGCTCAGTCCCGCAGGCCTGCGAGCCCGGGCCCGCGGCGCCAGTCGCAGCCCAAGCTGGAAGACCCGTGTCCCAGCTTAAGCAGGCCGCCGAGGGATCCCTCTCCCTCCGTCTTCGTCCTATTCTTGCCTTCCACCAACTGGTGGAGTAAAAATGTTAATCTCATCCAGGAACACCCTCACAGAAACTCTCGGAATAATGTTTAGCCCAATATCGGAGCAGCCTGTGGCCCTGTCGACACATAAAATTAACCGTCACATCATCCAAAATGTGAGCCACGGTCACAAGCGCCCCTTGCGCACGGACGTCTTCCTGCGGTCGGCAGGTTCCCAGCGCACAGCTCCCGCGGGCCCGTGTTAGGCAGAGCAGCCTGCGGCGGGCGTCTGTGCTCCACTCGCCGTCCCGTGGGGGGTGCAGGGCTGCGCATGGGCGGGGCTTCCCCCCATTTTTAAGATATAGTGAAATTGTCAAAAAGTTTTAGACAAAGTATTTTAAATATACTTTAAAAAAACCTTGATTTTATATCAGCACAAATAAAGAAGTAGAAGTCAAAACAAAATTCCACATAACTAGCAAATTATGTTAGAATATGTTAATTTAAACATTGAGTAGCACAGAGTAGAGTAATGTAAAAATTAGATTGGATATACCTATCATTCCTCTAGAAAAAACAGCTATACTTTGATGTAAGGATCCTATATAAAGAAAAAGACTTTTAAAATTAATCATTTACTAAGAAAATTACTGATAATATGTGACCAGGTAAACTCGGTAAGATACTTTAGTAATAAAATGATATATTTTTATGTAAATATTGAGATATTTGAATAGAAACATTTAATGTGAGGCAGAGACTGCACTGCTGTAGGAATTTCTGGCCATCAAATGTGGCCATAATCTTCTTTAACACTACATTGAAAAAGAGACAGTCTGTCATGCTTGATTCTTTAAGTGCCCCACAGTGAGCCTGAAATCTATGCTCCAGTAAAACTGCACTGGAATTAATTACACATCTTATTTATTTATCCACATGACCATCACTAAGGTTTATGAGGGGAGAAAGAAGAAAAAGAAAGAAAAACATGGTAATTTGCTCTTTAACTTCCAAAATCTCTACAGCGGAAGTTGTGTAGTTATGTGTTCCATGTGATAAAAAATCTTTAAAAAATACTAAAAATAATATTTAGTAAATAACTAAAAAATACAAGTTATATTGCAATAGTCATTCCTGAACTGATATAAGAATTAACATAATTTTTGAAACAAAATGAATCAATACCAAAAGCATAGAACCATTACAAAAGGAGAAGTAATCTACTCTCCTAGTAATCCCTTACATTCACTGAAAATGATTTCCCTCGACATTTTTAAAATAGTTTAAATAAACTATGTCATATACGTGTTGTACATCTTTTATCAGTATACGCCTGCCTGTGTGCACATGTGCGTACACGCTCACGCACACGCACATGCACACACACGCAGTCACCTTCCTGGGAGGCAGCTTGGCTGCAGAATGCAGTGAAAGGTTTGGGCTTTCCCCCATCCGGTTCAGCAGAATAGTACTTCTGCTCTGTGTGTGGTATTTAATGGGTTTGTGTGTGATATATGATTTAACCAAAATTTTAGATCTTCTCTAACCCCCCCACCCCCTACTGGGCAGATCTGAATTACTAGGCCCATGATGAATATTTTGACTTGGATAGGTCAAAGATAGGTCAAAAAATTTCAGTAAAATGTCAGATCTCAACATCCTCCTTTGTCGTTGTTGTTGCTCTGTGGTTGTCACCATTTTTATTAATTGTAAAGAAATATCACTGTCTTCCCGAGCACTCTGAAAAATAGCTACTACCTTTATAAAGGTTCATAGGCCCAGGAATGGCCTCTACAGTGCAGAAGTTAGGAGCAGAGCGTCCTCTCCTTTCTCTTTTGCACCCTATTGTCACAGCGGAAAAATATTGACAGCCCTTAGTTTGTGGTAGGAAAAGTAATGTCGATGGTGAGAAGACCACATCTTGAAAAGAAAAATAAACCACGTGAATATTTTCCTGGTTTGAAACTACTTCACCTCCCAAAATCAGACAGTACTCTGGGCTCGGTGCAGTTGCCCACGCGGAGGGCCGCCTGCGGGTGGTGCCCAAGTGCTCTCCCGCAAGTCCACTCGCAGAGTTCGAGCTATGTCAGGAGGACCTGGAGGTACGTAGGCCAGTCCTGAGCTTGAAGGCAGGCAAGTGACACCACTGGAACCAGGTGACTTATGGTCACCAGTATGTTACCTAATACATCCTAACATAAAAGACAGTGCGTAATAGGAAAGTGTGTAAAATGTGACCATGCTAACTTTGGAAATATCACAGAATGAGCACCTTTCAAACTGCCCTGAAAGCCTTAGACACCCGCTTTGTGTCACTTGCCAGTCACAGCCACAGTCCCACATAGGTAGCCTCACTCTTGAATTGTCTGATAATCCCGTACTTGCTTTTCTTTTTAAAATACTTTCCCACCTACCTATGCTTCCCTTAAGAGCATATTTGATTTTTTTTCTGTCTTTGCATTCTGTGATAACTTGAATCACATTCCACGTATCCTTTGTTCCTTGCTTTTTTCACATGAAATTATGACTGCAGGAGCCACCCATGCTCCCGTATGCGCCTGTAGTTCCTCCTAGTGTCCGAGGGATGGTATGCGCAAGCAACACGGCACTTCTTGGTTCCACTTTGACACACATTTGTTTTTGTTTATTCCTTCTTTCTTACTATCACAAGTGTTTCTGCACATGTATCTGAAGCACACATGAACAGATTCTTTTAGGGTACCTCTCTCAAGTGAACTAGGTAGGTCACAGGTCTTCTGTGTTCAGCTTTCAAAGATGCCGACAAATTGCAGTCCAGCTAGCAAGTGCCAATCAACACTCCCGTTTGCAGCTTGTAGAAGTGTCTGTAGCTCCACTCTTATTACTTGGTGTTTTTTAACATTTAAATTTTGGCCATTACATCATATATAATTGTACCTCATTGTGGTTTTAAATGACAATTCCCTTGATATTAAAATGTTTTTTAAGGAAACTTTAAATATTTTGAGATCCTAATGATCCTAAAATATTTTATCATCTAAATTGTTATAATTTTGACCTAATAGTCAGTCTATAATCCATCTGAAATGGACTGTTGTATATGGTGTAGGCATCAAATATCATTGTTTCTCACAAATGGAAACCTATTGTCCAACTAACATTTATTGAAATGATCATTCTTGCCCTATAGTGCACCTCTATCATACACCACATGTATGAGGCTCTTTAAATGATTAAAAATCATTTCAAAACTATATAACAAGGTGTTTGACATCATAATTATCATGGAAATATAAATAAAAACTACATTTAGCTACCATAATAGGACCATAAGATGGCTAAAATGAAAAAGGCTGACAATAATAAATGTTTTCAAGGATGTGGAGTAACCAAAACTTAACTACACTACTGTAGGGAAAGCCATTAATCTAATCACATGGAAAACTACTTGGCAGAATCATATAAATTTCAAAATATATTGTTTTGGCTTCGTTCCTATAGTTAAAGAATCTGATGCATGGATTAAGTTTTGGATCCCCTAATGGAGAGGTAATTCTCCTATTTCTAAATATATGCCTTCTTTTGTCTTTTGGAAAGAATAAGAACCTAACTGTTGGGCCTCGTTTCAGGTTGTAATATTACTTCCTGTTTGAAGACATCAGAAATTTAAGATGGCTGACCAGAGACACCAGCTGCCAGAGCATCTCAGTAAGATGGAGAAATTTTAGATGAAAGAGAAAAAATGAACAAACAGACAAACAAAGATCAGGTGTGGATCTGAAGGAAGAGTGCCAGAATCTTCAGGAGACTTCATGGGAAGAAGTCATGGAGCAGAACAAGAAGGAGCAAGGTATCGGCAGAGATCCACCTTCCAGAGGATTGGAGTTCAGTGGGAAGGGTAGATGGAGTGGTTTGTTCCTCCCTTGCATCTCTGACAGTCAGCCAGTTCCCAAGCTGCTGGAGAGACTTTCTGCCCACAGGAGCCCAGAGGCTGCTGCTGCCAGTGAGCTGGGATCTTCCTGAGGACAGGGCACCAGGCTGCCAGCTCCCCCGGGGCACTACCCGCCCACATAGACCTGATTCTCCACTCACTGTGCACCTTTGTCCTCCCCAGGGGGCTTCAACTCCTCAGGTTCCATCGCTCATTCCCACACAGACATTTCCCAACTCTGGCCCAGACTGCGGGAGCCTCAGGGGTCCAGGGGGGCCCGGGTGATCTGCGCGACTCCAGTATACTATCTGGGTGATGAGCACACTTATAACTTTGATTCAAGCAGTACAAACGCAATCAATGTCACCAAAACATTTTCACCCTAGTAATACTCTGAAATTAAAAAAAAAGCTAACAAAAGCAGAGATAGAATGATTAAATTATAATAATATGTTAAAAAAAGAAAAAAAGGTTTACTTTCCTTTGAAAGGCAATTAGCAAACACAGATGGCCTATGAAACGCTCATGTTCTTTCTTTTAGTGGAGTTAACATTATCTGGTCTCTCTTCTCTCTTGTCTATTTCTATAGCCTCCAATAAAGTTTTTTTTTCACTATTTAAAAGAATAAATTTATTTCTTTTAAATTTTATCTCAGTAATGATTTCTGCATTTAACTACTAGTGGGCTTTGGGGCTGTCTCAAGTTTAGAGCTGGTACATATACTTTTGATTATTGCCGAACACATATTTTGTTCGCATGTGTATGCATTTCTGTTGCTTTTATGTCTATGGGTAAAATTTTGGGACCTAGGTATGTGTATGATTGGACACAGATATATGCATCTCTTAAGATTCTCCCAAATGCCTCTTTATGTCTATGTTTTGTAGACCTCGCTAAAGCCATGTTCTTCCTTTCTGTTGGACTTTTGGTCTGTAGATAAAAGTAATTTAATTGAGTGTCATTTCTATATTTATTAAATAAAACGAATTTGCTTCTAATATATCATTCTTTTTGTAAATTATTGGACTTCTTTTGCTAATTTTAAAAGACTATTGCATCTTCATTTATAAATCAGACGATTATCTAATGTCTAATTACTTATAATGTTCTTGTCAGGTTTGTATATCAAAGTCATGCCAGACTCTTTAAGTTAGTTCAAAGTGCTTCCATTTTTTCTGTCCTCAGGAAGAACTGGTAAAATATTAGTGTTATTCATTCTTAAATATCTAGTAGACTTTGTCATTGGCTTATATTGGCTTGGCATTTTCTTTGGGGAAGGTTTTAAAATACATTCAATTATTTTAATAAATATAAGCAACTCATATTTTCTTTTTTGTTTCAGTTTTGGTAAATTGTATCTTTCTACAAAGCAATATTTTTTACTTAATTTTTAACTTATTTGTACAAATTTGCTGATAATATTGTCTTATTCCCTTTTAAGCATCTATAGTCTATTGTGGTATTCCCTTTTTATTATTGATATTGGTTATATTTATCTTCATAAGTTTTCTTGTTCATTTTTTCCAGAGGTTTATTCATTAATCACAACTGCCTAGAACAATTATTAAATAGGATATAGAAAAATAATTTTTTAAATTTTTTTGATTATTCTACATTTATTGGTTGCATTTTTCTGTGAAGGAAACATATTCCCTTATTATTGTTTTCTGAAACAAAATGTTTCATACTCACGTTATAATTTTGTCTGACTCAAACCTGAAATCTCTTGAGTAGTCTCAGTTCCTTTTACATGGAAAAATATTTACAATCTATCATCTGATTGTTCTCATCACTAATTGGCCATCATTATTTCTAAGCACTTTTAGTAGATAGCACTAAGAAATATATTTAAAATTCATGTATTCATAATTTCACCTTGAATTCAAATCTAACATGATTCTATTTTTTCTCATATTCTCCCATTCTCTATTAGTTTTCCCTTTTTCCCATGGTGAAAACCCTGGTTACAAAAAACATCAATAATTTTTACTCCTTTGCTCTAATCTATAATACATACAAAATGATTTTAGGATTATAATTCCTATAAAAATTACAACAATCCTACTATGTAAACATCATAATTTTTTGTGGGTTTTGGGTTTTTTTTTTCTCTTCTTTGTCAGAATTTCCCTTTACTGGTGGGTTTATTTAACCATATCATTTCTAGAGTAAATTTAATTAGCACTAGAAAAAAAAGTTCACAGTTTTTATATGATTAGACCATGCTGTCTTTCCAATATGGATATTTTTATTTCTTTCCTTGTTTTATTGCACTTTGTGAGTAATCTCATGAAATATTTCATAAAATAATGAGCTGGTATTCTTGTATGGTTCCCAACCTTAGTGACTACATGTTCAATATGTTGCATTTAAGTATGACAGTAGATATAGTGTTTTTCATGGATGCCATAAGAAATTATCACAAATTCAGCAGCTTTAAAAAATATTATTTTGGAATTATCTAGATCAGAAGTTCAAAGCACAACTTTCATTGGCTAAAATCAATGTGTCACCAGAGCTGTGTTCCTGTCTGTAGGCTCTGGGAGGAGATGTTTTCTTGCTCATTTGTATTGTTGGCAGAATTCACAAAGATTCCCTGATTTTAAGGGATCATATGATTAAAATTGGGCCCACCCAGGAAATCCAGGATAATCTCACCACATCAAGGTCCTTGGCCTTAATACCCTTTGCAAATTCCTTCTTCCACATAAAGTAACATTCACAGGTTTTGGGGATTAGGCCATCAGGGCATGGAAATCTTTGAGGTGCCTTTGTTGCGCATAATACAGTGCTCCTATCAAACTAAGAAAATTAAATCCTATCCATAGGTTATAGAAAGTTTTATAATGAATGGATGATGAGTTTTGTGAAATGTTTTTGAGATGAGCATAACATGTTTTTTCTTTTATTCTTTTAATGTGAATTACACTGATTTTCAAACACCGAAAAAAACCCCTTGCATTGCTGGACTAAGTACCACTTTTTTATGATGTGTTATTCTTGAATTGCTAATATTTTTAAGATTTGTATGTCAGTGCTCATAAAACATACTGGGGTATAATTTTTTATTCTTGTAGTATCTTTGCCTCGTTTTGGTATCAGAATTATGCTGTTGTTATAAAAGGAGCTAAGAAACACTTCTTCCTCCTCTATTTTCTGGAAGAGTTTGTGTAAAATGTATTATTTCTACTTTAATTGTTTCTATGCCTCTCCACTGAAAATTCCCAGGCCTGGGGTTTTCATTATATAATGATATTGATTATTCATTTAATTTCTTTAATAAATATAAAGATATTCAGAATTTATATTTTCATTCAGTTGTTCTACTGGGCTCCTCAGTGAATATGTCTATTTTGTTGACATTATCAAATTTACAGGCAAATAGTTGTTCATAATATCCCCTTATTATTTTAATGTTTTAGCTTTATGGTAATATGCCCCCTTTTATTATTAACACTGGTAAGTTTTTAAAATCTTAATTAGCCTAGCTAGGAGATTATCAATTTTATTAACCGTCAAAAACATGTTTTAATTAATTTTTCATATCATTTTTCTATTTCAATAATTTCTTGTTTTCATTTAAATATTATTTTACTTCTATTTACTTTGAAATTAATTTCTTCCTCTTTTCCTAACTTCTTAAGAAATAAATTTGTATTATTGGTTATGTCAACAGAAGAAAGCCAAACTCTGTAAAATAATTTTAAAGAGATTTATTCTGAGCCAAAT
>VBSM01002217.1:3260847-3310670 GCA_008086735.1 Cheirogaleus medius
ATAGGTAGGTTTAAAGATTCTTTGGATTGTAATTGGTTAAAGACATGAAGCTTTTTCTAAAAGCTTGGAATGTTTTAACATAAGGAGCTGTTCTCAGAGATAAGCCACCAGACATAGATTTGTTGTGTAATTTGAGGACCTGCAGGTTTGTCTTGCATAGCCTTAGGACTGTTATTGGGTTACAAAGGAAGTCCCCAAGAGGGGAGGGGGCATGATGAAGCATGTCTGACCTCCCTCCTCCTGGCAGACAATTTAATTTTAAGATATTCCTTTGGCAATGAGGGGGTCCATTCAGTCAGCCGGTGGGAGTTGAGCCTTAAAATTATACTTTAGTTCACAATTATAAACATTTCTTCCTTTCAAAATTTCAGATTTTTATGACGTTCCATCATGTAACCTAGAAAGAAAGTATGCCCAGCTATTCATTTGTATGGAAAGAAAAAATAAGTTTCCCTCCACCGCTCATAGTTCTTAGCTGGGATGGAGCCTGCAACAATAGACAAACAAAAGAAAAATAAATACAAGTTTCATAACATGTGTGCCTCATATATCCACGGAAGATACTCAGGGAAATGAGGATATCTCAAAGAGTTTGCATTGAATTCAGGCTTAAATACTGTCTTCAACTGAAAGAAAGAAGGATATAGGGGAGTAGTGAAGAGACAACCAGGAAGAGCATGGATCTCGAAATTTATTTTCAAAGAGTTATCCAAATTAATCTAATATTTAAATAAATATTCCCCTTAATGCAATATTTTCCATTTATCATTCTGGCATTCTTACACTTATGTTTCTTCCATTTTTGCTTCATTATGTACTTAGCGGTTTATCACTGCTGTTGAAAATTTAAGAATTAACATTACAGTTTATTTTGTAGTCCTGCCAGCTTTCTCTTCTCTTCCTCATTGGTTTCTGATTTTGCATTTATTATTTCCCTCCTTTATTTTATTTTTTCTCTTTTGCTCCCATCACTTTTTGAATTGAACATTTATTCCTTTATTTCAATTCTTTTGTATCTCAGGCTATTTATTTTCTTCTGAAGCTCTGGGCAAGGTGGCAGGAAGGTGAGGGGCAGAACTTCGCTAGGAACAAAGGTTGTCTTTCTATGCAGATAAAGCCTCCCAGGTAATCTCTAGGAGCTACTCTCAGAAGAATAGAGAAAAGTCTGTCTGAGTGTGGTGACATCTCCCAGTCTCCTTTCTTTTCAAGTGGTTGATTGTTCTGGTTATTTGATGAGATTCCTAGGGAGAAGATCTTAAGACAATTGCATTTCTTTTGGGAAGATGCTTTCTTAGTCAGATAAGGAAATTCCAGGGAGAATCATAGAGGGTCAGAGAGACAGTGTGGGGGGCAGGGTTTGGGTTATGAGGCTTATTTCTGAGTCCTTTCAATTTCATTTAGTTTAAAGATATTTTCTTTAATTTTGAGATATTGTTTTCTGTGCCCCAATAAAGCTTTATGTTTTTGTCCAAGTGGAAGCCTTAGTGTACTGAGCTTTGATTTTACCTCTTTTAGTTTCTACTTTTTGTTTAATCATCTTTAAATAATATTCTTTGAGTATCATTTATTTCCTGTTGTAAATTAATAAGCTTATACAACGTTTCTATCTCTCTCACTCTTCTCTGATTTTGAGTTGTTATTTCCACTTAATCAAGTTATATAACAGTTATATACTATTTTTCTACCCTAGACCTACTTTTATTAAATCTTGAATTTACAACTAAACTTAAACAATGCTTAATGCCAGCTACTTCTTAGTCATCTCGTGGTGGATGAAGCATGTTTCTATTAGATTCTTTAGAAAGTTCTTTTGAAAGCGTTTTCCCGGCATTAGGGAAATGCAAATTAAAACTATAATAAAATACCACTACTCATATATTAGAATTGATTTTTTAAAACACTGAAACTACTGAGCTCTTGCAAATGGGATTGGAAAATGGTGCAGCTGAACAAAATTTGGCAGTTTCTTAGAAAATGAAACATACACTTATTATAAAACCCAGCAATCCTAGTCTTAACCATTTATACAAGAGAAATGAAAAGCAATGTTGAGAGACAATAATATGCCTTGGCCACTCTTTGGCATTTAATTTCCATATAAACTTACAATTTGTCAATTCTAATCAATTTAAATCAATCTGGAAAAAAATGATTTCTTTATATTACTGAGCCTTCATTAAGAGATGAGATTTTTGAAAAATGATAAACTGCTTATTGCTGGCATATAGATATAAATTGACATATATTTTGACCTTTTATCCAACAAATTTAGCAAACTAGCAATGTTTTACATATAACTTTTTTCAGTTTTATGCATACATAGGCATGTAATCTGTAAAGCCAGATTAATCAAATCAGGGATTGATTTGCCTAGAAACTGCCTTTCAAACAGTGAGGAAAAGCTGATTCCAAATGATCTTACCCCTTTGTGGCCCCAGTTTAATGTTGGATTATAATTCTAGGGCACCTGTATTCCCTAGTTGAGAACAATTTCTCTCTCATTAGCCTCACACCACGTGAGTTAACATCTATACTCAGCTTGTCAGCTTCTTAATACCTCCACTGGAAGCAGAAGCCAACAAGCAACATAAGAATTGTCAGACATTTCTAGAAGAAATATGGTCCCAAATTCTAGGCTTTTCTTTCTGGTTTTCCATTTCTTTAGTATTCCAAGCAAATATTTTAGGCTTTAATATTAATTTATATTACCTCTTACAAGAGAAATCGAATTTGTATGTTATGAGATAGAAAGCAACAAAAAAAATCACAGTATCCCATGTGATATTCTTGCCAAGTTCCAATATAAATCAAGTCACTAGAAAACATGAAAAATTAGAAACATTCTGCAAAATGACTGGCCTGTAATCTTCACAACTGTCATAAGGAGGCACTCATTGATACACTTGGAGTGATCAATGACATCCTTGTTCTAGAATGGCTGAATATAAAAGGTAAGATAGAGATTAGTTGCTAAAATCACACCATGCTGTGCATCCTACAGAAATCCTTTAAATTTATTCCTTGATGAGCCCTCTGGAAATATCTGGGTCACACGGGAAAATTCTTTTATTAACAATCATTTGCTAGATGACTCTTCAAATAAAAACATTTACAAGGAAGAAAGGGAAAAAGAAAATTATGGCAATATGATTTTTTTTCAGGTATTCAGTCAATAGTTTATTAGAAACAAGGAGCCATGAGGATTGCCAGCTTTTCCACAAGTTTTGAACCTCAGGATCAATTATTAATAACTAGACACTGTACAATTACCCCTAAATGAAAGTCATCCACGTGCAGACACAGAGCTCAGGCAGACTGATTTCTTGTTTTGTGTCAGGAAAGGATCCAATATCTGGCTGACTCTCCCACCATGAAAAATTTTAAAATACACAGGAGGAAATTCCCAAGGATTAACTATGTCAATACAGCAACTCTTACTGCAATGACACTCATTTTCACATAAATACAAAAATAAATCTAAAGCTCCTTTTTGTTCTAGGTCTAGGAATTGTTCAAATTTATATGAAACTCAACAGGAAAATATTTGTTTCTTGTTTCCCAAGAAGATTATGTAATCTAGCACATGTACATGAACCAAAAGTTCCCTAAAGCATAAAGAAAAGGAGCAATGTCAATTTTCTGGTAAAAAGGATAAATGAATAATTGAAAATTAGGCAGTTGATACTGATGATACTGAAGAGCACAACGTCATTGTATTATTATGTGAATACCAAGACTTATTAAATCATAAAACAAATAAGTATTGGCCACTATGATTCTGAAAACATTCAGTTTCATCAACTTTTTCTTGAAATAGTTTTCTAAAGCTAAGGGCTAGGTAGATCAATATTGAGTTATTATGCCAAGTGATCAATCAATTAATAGATATAGTAAGTGTGGATTTCTCCTAAGTATATAAATAATCCTACCATCCAGAGATAATTAAGGGAAATATTTTATTTTGTTAGGACACATGTACCCATGTTGAGATATTAATACAAAAAAACAACTTTAAATCTATTGCCTCCTCTCATTTATGCCTTCTTTCCCCTATAACTCATTATTGTGTCATTTCTTAGAAATGTTAATCCTTACAAAATGAGTTCTTCTTTGAGAAATTGGATATTCACCCACCTATTCCTTGTTCCCTTGGGCAGAAGAGAACAGTTCTTTTATGAATGGATGAGGTTAGCCACACAAAGCTGAGGGTTTCAGAAGATCTGACTTAATAGCTTATGTTTCTTTAAGAAGTTCTTATATGTTTACAGGTCCAGATTAAAGAGAAAAGAAAAATGATTTCCATGGTAAAAAAAACAAACATAAGATAATGGTATCAGAAAAAAAAATGTCAATCTAGAATCTAAACTCATAACTCATAAGAAATGTTTCCAGAATGAGGATGGAAGAAGACATTTTCAGACAAACAAAATGTAAGAAGTTTGTAACCCACAGACCTGGTCTAAAAGAAACAAACAGTAAGAGATGTTTTCTGGTAGATGAAAGATGCTTCTAGATGGAAAGTTCTAGATATAGGAAGGAACAAAAAGCAACCAAATACATAAATATTTGTTGTGCTATTTGCCTTGAATGTGAACCTCTGACCTCCCATTTCAGTGCTCCCACAGGATTTTTCTTGGCAGCTTGTTCCAAATACTGAAAAACACAACAGCACATCTTCTTGTTTCTTCTGTGTGAGAAAATCCTCATTTAGTTTTGCCATGATGCTTGAGAACTGTCACAGCCTGTGTTTCCTTAAGACCTGGTGATATTCTATGAATGTTATCAGTACAGGCAATTATAGCAGTTTCTTCAACACAAGTTATTCCTCTCCAAGGCTGCTACTGTGAGGTCAGATATAATTGATTTTCCTATTTTACAGGATATTGTTGTAACACGCCAAATGATTTGAGGATTTTCCAAGCCTATCTGTAATATCTGATGCACAGTTAGTATTGGAAAATATAGGAACTCAATTTCTAACCAGCTGGCAACTGGATAAAATCTTCTGTCAGAGCACTGTCTAATTAATAGCAATGTATATTGCTAATACATTTCAATCCTATTTCATGTCACACACATACTGATTTGCTGCCGTTGGACACTAACACATTCTGCAATTACACAGAAAGCTTCCATTTCAAATGTGCAGACTATGTCAGAAAGATGCTAATTTCTGCTTCTTTCTTCCAGATGGACTTTTTTCCCATCAAATATATGACTGAATTGTGTCAAAGTTAAGTTATCCTCTATGTAAAAATAGAAAAAATTATAGACTTTAAAGTGAAATTTTCCATTTTAAAAAATAATGCTTTTGTTATTTGGGCCAATTCTAGTACTTAATCATTTTATCATGCACCTCAGGGGTAGATGAGAAATAATAGGAAAAATAATATGTTCCTATTGAATATGATTTTAATTTTATTCCTCCATGGCGCTTTTTCCCCATTCGACAGAAAGACTGAGGTGATTACCATCTGTGCCTTGGACACAAAGCCGCCAACTTACTAACATCACCTACCTATGTGCTTGTGTTAGCTGTTCATCAAAAAATAATGACTTCTCAAAGCAAAAATGGTGAACTGGTATGAATTGATACTTTTATTCTTGTAGTTCATAACTTCATTTATCATCAGAAAAAACCATAATGTTTAAAATGTGGTCAATTTCCCTGCCATGGCTACACCAAAGAATTTGTTCTTGTCAATGCACAGCAGTTAAAGCTCTGTTTTCCCACCTCATATAGGGAAGTCATTTCTGTAGAGCATGTGTTTAGGTACTTTAAAAATAATATCCTTTGTCCCACATAGAAGTTTCCATTTCCACTAGAGTGATCATAGAAAAATACATAGAAGGGAAATAAAGTTGAATAATTATTCTTACAAAGGAGAATCTACATACTGTCATATTTGAAGACTAAGTAAAAATATATATATATATATTTATAAAATATACAAATTTTCAGAGTTAACACCACCCATGTAAAGTTCATAGCATCATCCCTTAGGGCCTCCAAACCTTGTTTTCCTACATCTAGGGTGATCTTGACTCTTTATGTGTGTTTAATCAGCATCCACTAATAATGAAAAATTGACATGACCATATGTTCAGGCTTTATAATTCTTTAGAATGCTTTAGTTCACAAGAGCCTATGTAAGTGTGTATTTTTTCTAATTGCCATCATAGAACATTCTGCATTCTAGTATAAGTTCTTGATATATAATACATATATGTGTGTGTATGGAATATATACTTCTCAATACCATTATTTCAGACATGTAACTAATATCCATAGAGGGTTAGAAGGATTCTTTAATGAACCATAATCTATATATTTTCCTTTTCTGTCTATATTCTGTATATTATTTAAAAATCAAGAAAGAGAAATACTTATGTGGATTTCTTTTATTGTTTTGTTTTGTTTTATTTGTTTGTTTCTTTGTTTTTGTAAGGTTATTGCTTCTTTGATATGGTACTTTACTGAATTGGGGTTTGGCATTATGCCCCCAACTTCTATAGAGGAACATGTTAAGAAATATATATCCACATAAAACCCTATTCATCTGTTTTGGGTGTTGCCTGCTATGTCTCAATTTGCCTCTTTTATGAGGACTTAAGGGAATAATTTCCCTTCAAATTTCTGTGCTCCTTTCCCAAGAAAATGGTTTGTTCTTCTCTTGAGAACATATTTTATTTGCTCTTCCATCTGTAACAATTATATAAAGCCTTAAGATATTCTTTACCTTATTGTCCTTTACCATGAATTTCTCTCAGATTTTAGCCCCATATCATACTGTAGTTATTTCTGTAAGTTACACCATATCTATTTTTTTGTTCAAAATTTTGTCATATAGATGAAAAAACATAATACACTGTCATTATGCTGTTGGGATTTAAAACAAAAGCCTTGGAGAGGTTACTGAACAAACCCTTCTAGTGGTGCTGCCACAATTAAAACTCAATTTAGATTCTACAAAGTTGCCTCTGATTCCACTCCTGCCTAGGAAGCTGGAAAGAAAGTGGCTGTGATGCCAACAACAGCAACAGGACAACTAAGCCTGATAACCTGCAAGTCATAACATATTCTAAAGCTAGCAGAGAGCAGGATTATGAATGAGGCAGTTAAGTAGCTTAGTATCCTAGGAGAGGAAGGACTGCAGAGTGACAAGCCTGAGGCATAGAGCAGGAGCAAAGAGTGGCTACCACGTATGTGAGTGAAGAGAGAGCAGCTAAAATTTTAAAGAGTTGCTGAAGACTGTCTGTTTACTAGCATGACAGTTAAGAAACTCCAGAAAATGAGAACAAAGGGAGCTTATGCTCACTCTAAAGCTCTTTCCAGTGTTTCATGGGATGCTCACAAGAAAATAGGGGGCAAGGCTGGGGTCCAGAGAATGTCCCCTGTAAGGATCAGTCACCCCTGTCGGAAAAGCATGAAGCTATTCCCCTTCCTGCTCCCTTCTCTCTGCAGAGCAAACAATTTAAGCATGGAGAGGAGAAGAGGCAGCCTGTCATGTCTAGAACCCCAATAAAGATCTGCTGTCCATGGGTGATGGTAAGGAAAATATCACTGCACCCCTAGGGGAGGAATAGGAAATACTTCTGTGACTCTGCACCTGTGCCTATACCACTGGAGGCTTATACCAGTAAGAAAGTAGCAGGAAACTCTCCTCCACAAAAGACCGGCCCCAAACACCTGGCAACACTTGTTCACCACTAGAACAAGGGAAGAAGAGATGAAGAAGCCTCATCTACAAGGAGCAGCAGGCACACAAGGTTTTTGCTTCCTTGAAATGGTACTTTTGCTGAACCTCTGGGTGGGCTGGGACATCCAAGGATACCTCTGCCCTCCTCTGAATGGCTATAAAGCAATGATTAAGAAGCACCAACAGACTTAAGGTTTCCAGTCTGACGTGTGAAGAATTTGGAAATTATCATTGTCATCCTCACAACAAGAAACTAAAAAGGTTGAACAAACTGAAAATCATCAACTCTTCTTGGATCCATGAGAGAACTGAGGTCACAGGACAAATAGCTGCCCTGGATGCTGGAGAAACAGGTGTGTAGAAAGAGGCACACTTAACCAGGAACAGAAGCTCATGGGCAGAAGCTGACTGCCAGAAGCTGTTTGAACATTTAAACTATACTTCATGAATTTCTGGAGGCTCAGTGTGGAGGGGCTTGAGAATGACAAAGTCTATGTGAACCATCAAGATGTATGTCAGTAGACGAATAAACAAACCGGTATATCCATACCAGGAAATAGTACCAGCAATAAAAAGATATAAGCTATTAAGCTATGAAAAGTCATGGAAGAATCTTATAAGCATATTGCTAAGCAAAGAAGCAAATAAGAAAAGGCTACATGCTATAATGGATCCAAATACATGACATTCTAGAAAAGACAAAACTATAGAGACAGTAAAAAAATGTCAGCAGTTGCCAAGGGTTTGGAGGGAAGGGAGGGCAGGATGACCAGGAGGAGCACCAGCGCCTTGTCGGGCCGTGCAGCTACTCTTACGCTGTAATGACAGGTACTCGGCATTACACACCTGCCAAAAGCCGCAGATGCACCACACAGAGTGAACTAATGTATCAGTATTCATCCATCAATTGTAACAAATGTACTGCACTGATTGCAGTAAAAAAAGAAACTATGTGTATTCGTAGAATGTGTACCTGCACATGCATTGGGTATATGGAAACCATGCTTTCTGTTCAATTTTTTGTCTACCTAAAACTGTTCTAAAAAATAAAGTTTATTTATTCAAACAATGAAAAGTAACAACAGTCCACTGCTGGCGTCAGGGCAAGAGAGTGGATACTCCTTCTTTGTCACAGACATACAAGGAAAGATAGAAGCTGAGGGTAAAACACAAACACTGTGAGAACCTCTCTCGTCCCCAGCCCTCAGACTGAGCACAAAGTTCTGTTAGAAAGATGGGAGGCATGTAGTGGAAGAAACATGAACCATAGCAACAACAGATCCTAAACACATCTTGAAAACTGACTACACACACACACATAGACTCACACAAAAGCACACACTTCACTACTGTTTTGACAGAAGAAATATATCCCCATTTCCAAGTGAAAATACTGTGTGCATTATCTCTTGTACACATGATGCCTGGCATTTGGAGTCACATATTGTGAGACAAAACACACACTCGTGTGCACACACATACACGTGTAAGAAAAAACACCCCGTTGTCAAGAGACAAAGTAATAAGAACAACCAGAAAATAATTTTCAAATCTATGACTAATTTGCCAAAATATCTAGTGGAAACTTTGGAAAAACATGCATAAATGTGGGGAATTTCAAGAGATAAGTACAAACTATAAAAATAATCTAATGGAAATGCTAGAAATAAAATGCTGCCAGTGTTGAAGGCTTTCTTTCATGAGGTTATTAGTAGACTCAGAATACCTGAGGAAATAAAAAATAAGTGAATTTGAAAATAGGAATTACCCAAACTGAAACACAAAAAGAAAAATGAGGATTGTGTTCTAAAGGAAAATTTAATAGTAATAGACAACACAATCCTATGTGGAATTCCAGAGATAAAAGAGAGAGAGTCACAGAAGAAAGAATGTTCAGGAATTTTCAAAAAATAATGGAATATTAAATCACACATCAGAGAATCCCAAGAGGGGAGGAAAACCTATATGTGTAGTATTCAAAGAGCTGCAACACAAAGATAAAGAGAAATGTTTGAAGACAGCTAGAGAAAGAAGATGCATTATATACAGCAGAACAAACACAAGGAATACAATATATACACCTCTGGTCATAAATTTTGTAATGTAGTACATCAACCTTTTTACAGTATGAAAACAAAATGTGAATATCTGTACTTCTATATTCAGTGAAAATATCTTTCAAAAATGATGGTAGAATAATATTGGCTCCCTCCAACAACAACATAAAAAAAACAACTAAGAGTATTTATTTTCAGGGGACCTAAAATAAAAGAGATATTAAAGGAAATTCTTTGGTCAGAAGGAACAAGATAGCAGACATAAACTTAGATTTAAACACAGAGATGAATAGCTTCATAAATGGTGAATATGAATATAATTTGAAAATGCATATTTCTTATTTTTCACTTATTTAAGAGATAACTAGGTTTTATCATTAATAAAAATACTTAAAATGTTTTGAGTAGTTTATAAAACATATTTTCCCATGTATGACAACACCACAATGTTTGAGAGGAAGTAATTTGAAGAGCATTATTATAAAGTTCTTACATTAGATGTTAATTAGTATAATATTTTTGAAATTGGAATGTGATAAATTAAAGATTTATAGTATAACCCTAAGATAACATTAAAAAAAGAAAAAAAAAGATTAGTAGCTAATAAGACATAGTGGAGAAAAAATTAAATTATAAAATATTCAGTTAATTTAAAAGCAGACAGAAAAGGAGAAAATACAGAATAGATAAAAACAAAACAAAACAAAGAACTAGAAAGTTGTAGATTTAAATACAACCACATTAAAAATTACCTTAAAGATACTTAAAGATAAGTGCTGTACGAACATCCATGAAATGACAGATTAGTTTTACACACTGAGTAAAAAAGCAAGATCAAGCTATATACAGCTACAAGAAACTTTATTTAAATGGAAAAAGTCTTAAAAAATATACCATGAATAAAGGTACATTATGCTAAAACTAACCAAAAGAAAGCTGAGGTGGCTTGATTTCAAAACACTGAATGCAGTAGGATTTAGAAAAAGGAGAAATATATTAACACATCATGATAAAGAGACTAACTTATCAGGGAGACCTACCAATACTAAATGTGTCTCACATAACAACATAATTTCAAAAATATGAAGCAAAAAGTTGCAGAACTGAAAAGATAAGTAGACTAATCCATATTTTTTTTATTTCAGAATATTATGGGGGTGCAAACATTTTGCTTATATATAATGCCTTTGCCTCACTGAAGCAAAGGCTACAAGCTTGCCCTTCCCCCATACAGTGTGCACAGCATCCACTAGTTGTGAGATCACCCCCTCCCACCTGACCAGCACCCAGTGAATATTACTGCCATATGTGCACCTTAGTGTTGATCAGTTGATACCAATTTGATGGCAAGTACATGTCGTGCTTGTTTTTGTATTCTTGTGATACCTCACTTTGAAGGATGGGTTCCAGCTCTATCCAGAATAATATAAGAGGTGCTAGTTCAGCATTGCTTTTCGTAGTTGAGTAGTATTCCACGGTATACATATACCACATTTTATTAATCCACTCATGTATTGATGGGCACTTGGGATGTTTCCACATCTTTGCAATTGTGAATTGTGCTGCCATAAACATTTGAGTGCAGATGTCTTTATTATAAAATGCCTTTTTTTTCCTCTCGGTAGATGCCTAGAAGTGGGATTACTGGATCAAATGGTATTTCTATTTTTCACTCTTTGAGATATCTCCAAGTTACTTTCCACAGGGGTTGTACTAATTCGCAGACTTACCAGCAGTATAGGAGTGTTCCTATCTCTCCACATCCACGCCAGCATCTGTTGTTTGGGGAATTTTGATAAAGGCCATTCTCACTGGAGTTAGGTGATATCTCATTGTGGTTTTGATTTGCATTTCCCTAATGATTAGAGATGTTGAGCACTTTTTCATATGCTTGCTGGTCATTATTCTGTCTTCTTTTGAAAAGTTTTGGTTCATGTCCTTTTCCCACTTTATGATGGGGTTGTTTGATTTTTTTCTTGTTAATTTTCTTAAGTTCTATATAGATAATTGTTATCAGCCCTTTATCAGATGTATAGCATGCAAATATTTTCTCCCATTGTGTAGGTTGTCTGTTCACTGTAATGATAGTATCCTTGGCTGTGCAGAAGCCTTTTAATGTGATCGAGTCCCATTTATTTATTTTTGTTGCTGCTGTGATTGCTTCGGGGGTCTTCTTCATAAACTCTTTGCCTAGGCCAATGTCTATAAGAGTTTTCCCAATATTTTCTTCTAGAATTCTTAAGGTTTCACACCTTGGGCTTAAATCTGTTATCCATGGTAAGTTGATATTTGTGAGAGATGAGAGGTGGGGATCTAGTTTCAGTCTTCTGCATGTGGTCCAGTTTTCCCAGCACCATTTATTGAATAGCAATTCTTTTCTCCAATGTATATTTTCATCTACTTTGTCAAAGATTAGATGACAATATGAGAATGGTTTTATATCTGGGTTCTCAGTCCTGTTCCAAAGGTCTATGTTAGGTTTGTTCCAGGTGGGAACCTGAAAAGTATATATAGGACAGAATGTGGTTAATGCAAAACTTAGGCATGTAAAACAATAGCTGCAGGAGTCTGGGGAGTCCCCAGACTTTGTAGATCTAACAGACAGCTACAGCCAGCATTCCTTCCCCACCCTCCCTGGTGGAGACCAAGACTATCCCACCCTAGCTCTCCTAATAAGGCACCAGAGCAGAAGGATGGATGTGACTGGGGCAAAGGGGTCATAAGAGTTAGTTGTTTGAAGAAGAATTTACTACAAACAGCTGTTTTGCCCACAGTCCCTGGGCTGTATGCAAACAGCACGTAGCAGGAAGCAATTCATCACCTGCCAGTTTGGCCCAGAAACAAAGAACTAAACAGGGCAGGTGGGAGGGGGTCTGCTATTCCCATTTATAAAAGCCCTCGCTTAACCCTCTTCTGTGCTGACTCTCTTTTCAGACTCAGCCCACTTGCACCCGGGTAAATAAACCAGCCCTGTTGCTCCCACATAGCCTTTGTGTGTGAAATGTATCCTTTGGGTCATTCACCCTTTCAGTCTATGTCTCTGTTCTTATGACTGTACCATGCTGTTTCGGTGACGTAAAGCTTGAAGTCTGGTAGACTTTCATTTTGTCTTATCATGATGTGTCCAAGGATAGTTTTCTCTGTAATTATCTTATTTAGTGTGCAGAGATTCTTTATTTCATTATCGTCTACTAATAGATAGCCCACTTAATATGAAGATAAAGTTAATATTTTAAATTTAAATTTAGATATTTTCCAATATTTTTGTAAAATTTTCAGTTATTTCTATGTTAAATATTATTTCTTCTCCATTCTTTCTCCTTTTCATCTGAGTCTCCAATTAAGTTTAAATAAGAAATTTCTTATAAATTTTACATAGCTCTAATTGTCTTTTCTGTATGTTTTATTCTGAGTACCTCACCTCAGTTTGAATATTTTCTATTGAATCTTCATTTCACTTTACAACTCCTGACTGTTAGTGCATATGATGTTCTGCTAAGATTGTCTAATATTTTTTTAATTTCAAATATTCTATCCGTCTTAGATACCCATTTGATCTTTTTGAATATAGATCTCTAAGTTACCGGTAAAGTTATCCATTTAGCCTATTTTCCACAGCACTTTCCCTATTTTATTGACTCTATTAATCATAGTTTTTAATAAAAAAATTTTTCAAAGTTAATATTGATTTTTGGAAAACCTATGGAAATGGTTCTGTGGATTTTTTTTTTTTTTTGCTTTTGATAATGAAGTATTATCATTGGTGTTTATAGTAATTTTTCATTAAATGTCAGACAAAACATGTAAAATAGAGATCACCCTGATGAAATCATTTTTTCTCTATTAAGAGTTTACTCTTCCTTCCCTGATGAGAAAGAACTATACCTTAATATTGTATCTGAATATGGCGAGACTGGCTAAATCTGGGCAGGCTTGCAGCCCTAATTAGCCAAGTCTGCCCTGGGCCTGTGGGGATTTTAGCTAAAAATCTTTCATATTCCGTACTCCTTTGCTCTCTCCTGTCATGACTTGATCGCTGTTTTTAGTCTCACAAGATCTCCAAAGATCTCTGATCTTCTTTACACTAGCTTCCCCTGCAGGTTGCGAATCTTAGACTCCAGCAGCTACAGTATTCAGCAAACACCCTGGAGCTGGAGTGGACTGGCCGATGGTTTCAGTCTCTGTTGGTTTAACAGCCCTCCTTTCCCCGTCGCAAGTCTCATCCCTACAGTCCTGCTCTTGTCTAACACTGACAAATGCCCACATGCGAGCCGGGCTGTCCAAGGCCCACTCCCCGCAAGAGGTGCATGGCTCTCCCGGCTCTGTGCCCTGGACTCTCGTTGCTCTAGCAACTCTCCACTGGCCTCATACTCATCGTTTCTCTTTGTAATCTGCTCCACGACTTGGGTTAAGCACGATTATTTGTCTGCTAATAGACAGCCCACTTAATATGAAGGCAAAGTTAATGTTTTAAATGTAAATTTTTAATTATTTAAATAAATTTTATTTTTTATTTATGTCAAATATTCAGGCTATATGGTAGGTATTCTTTCTGTTCCCAAAGAGTTAGCTGATTTATCTTTCCAATATCATTTACTAAATAAACTATTATTTCCCTATTGACTTAAACATATTCTTTTTTTAATTAAAATAAACATAAGTTGCAGTTGTTTCTATCAATATATACTATGGCAGAGTCACAGTTGAAATTAAACACTAATATTAATACATTTTTAAAACTTTTATGGGCAAATCCCCATCATTGCTTTTATTTTTTTTAACATTTTCTTGGGTACTCCCCCACAGGTATTATTTCAGATTAATGTTCAGATTAATTATTAATTAATTTTTTGGAATATAAGAAGAAAGGAACATTGGAGCTTTGAATGAGACATAAAATTAAAACTATTTTGTAGTGAATTGGTATTTTACTATCTTAAAGCCTCTTAGTAAAGGAATTGCACATACTTGTCTATAAATCTTTATAATTTTCTTAATGTAGTTCTTATGTATTTCTTCATATGTTTATGAACTGATATTCTATAACATGTTGTCAGATGATTCCTTAATAATAACTTACAATGAGTTATATTTAAAAATTTCTTTATTAATGTTATCATGAGATCTTATTAAACTCTTGCATTCAAATGAATACATTTTTTCATTATAAAAGCCATTATGTATAGCTTACAAATTTATCAAAGCACAAATTCTGCCTAGATAAAAATGTAGAACATTGCCAGCACCCCCAAAATTATCTATCCCTCATGCTTTCTCTCAGACACCATCCTTTGCCTCACCTAAAGTTAGTCACTATTCTAATATTTATGGCAAATACTCTCTTGCATTTCTTTATAGCATTATTACCTAAACATACATATAAAAAGCAGCATAGCTTTTGTTAATTTTTTAATAAATGGATTCATAATGTTGTTTTTTGTCACTACTTTTTGGTCAAAATTCCATTTGAGATCATTTATGTTGTTCTCTATAGCTGTAGCTTGTTAGTATTTCCTGTTCTCTAGTATATTATTGTGTTTATAGTTTATTTGTTCACTGTTTTGTTGATGGATATTTTTATTATTTTAATTTTGGGTGATAATATGAATCATGCTGCTCTGAATATTTCTGTACATATTCCTTGTGAACAGAAGTATGCCTTGCTTTTGAGCAAAAACTTAGAAAGGGGAATTCAGGGTCATCATTTTCATATGTAATAGATAATATTACATTTTTCCAAAGTGGTATTACCAATTTATATTCACACTAGCAGTGTAGAGGTGGTCATATTGATCCATGTTTTGACAATTATAATCCTATAGGTGACTGCACAATTAAAGCCAATGGCTGTTTTTATTTGCTTTTCCCTGATTAGAAAATGTTTTAGTACATTTTCTTATAGCTATCACCATTTAGATGATGCAATTTGGGAAATTTCAGCCCAGGAGTGTTGTGTGACTATTCTGTTTGACCCTATGACTTTCTTCTTAATTTGTAGAAGTTCTTTGTACATATTCTTTGTAGGATCTCTTTTTTCAGATTATGTGCTGTGACTATTTTATAACATCTTGCTACGTTCGTTTTAATAATCTGTATGGTATCTGCAAGATCTGAAATGATCACTCCTTTTTAATTTCTTATCTTGTTTATTTGTGTCCATCTCTTTTTTTTCTCCAGATTAGTGAATTTTCATATTAATCTTATTGATCTTTCCAAGGAACTAGTTTCAGTCTTAATTATTTTTTTCTGTTTTTTTCTGCTTTTTATAATATTGAGGGACTATTAAGTAATTAAGAACAAAATTACATGAGTTCCAAAAGAATAGTTTTCTACAAAATAAAAAAATGCTCTACTTGAGACTTCCACAAATCCTAATATCCACTATTTCAAAACATTTCATACTGTGAGGCAAATACTGTGCCCTCAGACAAGCCATCATTTATGTGTGAGAACAAAGCGACACAGACAAGCAAGGACTGAAGAAGAATAACACCCACATATTCTTTCTAAAAAAAAATACTTGAACTATTTCGGCAGCTTGAGAGATGAATGAACCTTTCAAGTCAGTGTTTGTATAAAAAGGAGGTAAAGAATGAATACAGGCAAAACTTTAAGAAAGTTGGATGTGAAGTAGAAAGCTACACGAAAAGGTAAAGAACAAACCATAAAATAACATGATAGAATTCAGAGCACATTTACCCTCATTTATTATTATGTAATTATTGCACATAGATCAAAGATTTAATCTTGGATTGGATCTAAATGTTGCTAAGACATATCTAAAACAACATGACGTGAAACTTAAATAAAATAGATGGGCAGTGATTCTTCCAGTTGCAAATAACACAAATTCAGCCCAAACCAACCTCAGTGAAAAGGTGATACATGCTCAGCAGTGTTGCCAGAAGCCACTGATTTAGACTAGCCCCCTGCACCAGGCCCCAGCGGTCCAGACCCAACCGGAATGGATGCGCTTGTGCCAAGTACCACGTAGTCAAATGTAAATTTCAAATGGGCTAGTTTCCTAAAAAACAGCAGATTCCAGTCAACCTGAGTCAACACAACACGTAAGTGTCCTCTGTTCTAACCCCGTGGGGAGAGTAACTTTGAAACCACCAATTAGCCAACTTCCTGGGCTCAGCTCCTGGGACCCTCCCTGTATTTTGTAGAATATATGAAATGTATGTAGCCAGCTGCCTAACAATAGACATTTAGATATTCCACTTGTGTGGGCTGTGTGTATGTTTAAGGAAGGAGAGTGACAAGGATTGAGAGAGAGAAAGAGAGAGAGAGAGAGAGAGATCCCATCTGTTTAAATTTAGGTCTCAAACCATGTCAAAAGCAGAGCATATCCAAGCATATCTTAGAATTCATGCAGTGTTTAACTGTTTAGCTTTTTATAAATCCACATAACTTCAATAATGATAACAAAAAATCAGCACAATCTGGACTATTTGACTTGAGAAAGAAATGAGAGGCTTTGTAAACATCATTATTTTGAAAACATGAGTTTTCCCCCTTTGTGTTGGATGCCATAGTTTTTAGGAGCCTCATCTAACTGAGATGCACCCAGACAAGCAAGGAGACGAAGGATATCAAGCAGTTAAGGTGAATTATATTAAAGAACAGGTGATGGAGGAAAATAGTGACCACAAGGTGCTGGAATGATAGATTGAAAGCGTAGGTTAAGATTACTTCAGGATTAGGATCTGGGATGCTTGATTAAAGAAAATGGGTTGCTATTTTAGTTAGTAAACAAAAAAAGAGAACAATAATATTTAAAATTTCTTCTTTAGGCAGTGAATAATTGAAATTGGCAAAGTCTGCTTCAATATATTACACATAGACAAAAGAGTAGAAGCTTTTATTATTTAGGTTTAATGCACGCTGCCCTTCAGATTTTCTTTGTACGGAAATACTTAAATATCCTGTTTTCTTCAGTTCTGTACAATTAATTCTGGTATGTTCAACCACATTCTAAAAGTAAAAATGTCTGTAAATGTAGCCTACATTCTAAATCTCAACTTCAGGTTGCAAATAACTTTCTTTTACAACTTTCAGGACTTGTATCTCTAGTGCTATATATTCTCTTGATCTTGCAAATACACTGGAGGTTTTATATTTCTTGCAAGTAAATTATAAGTAAACAGTGCAGACTAACAGTATACCTTGAAGCTGTAACTCTTTGTTAAATGACCCTGTATAGTACGTTAACTTAAATGTACTATAAATTTGAACTGTTTCTTTTTTGTTAAGTTTATAGCAGGATTACTGTAAACAATTTCTATACAGACCTTGGGTTTTGTGGCTGATTTATACTTATTGCCGTTTATGCATTGTGCTTCCTCTATATGTTATATTTTCACTTTTCCTAGGAAAGATACTTTATTCCAAGGCTTTTGTTCACTACTGCATATATGTAAAATATAAGAAAGTTCTTTCAGTTATTGGCCCATGAATTTTTTTTAATTTGCCTCCCAAGCCATAAAATCATCTTATAATGAAGTTGATGCTATAGTTTATCTGTATATTTTGAAACTGTAAGAATTGGAGAAAAGCTGCCAGCACTAATCATGCCTAGAGCCGTTGTCCCTATTCCTTTTTGTGTGTTTCTAAAATTTATTACAATATCACTTTTTTCCTTTTTCTTTGGTAAAATTATTTTTAATACTTAGCTTGAGCATCTTATATCAATTAAGAATATCATAAACATTAAACAAATTGGGCAATATGAGAAACTGAATTATAAATATCTTTAGATACTTCATGGCAATAAACTCTGAGTCTAAACACTTTTCCAAAGAGGAAGAGCCACACTAAGGACAAAGTATGTATGTAAACCACAGCTTCCTCTGCCCACCTGTGAGGAGGCAGGGTCATGAGTTAAAGGGGTCTGTTTATTGAAAAAGGAAGATAGAAAAATATTCAATGATAAAGTCCAAGAGAGCAGATCTAAAAGCAACATACAAAATAAAACAAGTATTTTGCCTCAATATATGAGATTTTTGAAATAAACTTTTTACCATGTTTTTTTAAAGAATGAAGTTAATTTCCTGTGTTATTTTTAAGTATTCAACAAAGTTGTCAAATATTATACAATAGAATTCTGTTGTGGAAAGAAACTAACATCTAACTTTTGTATGAAGAGTATAGAATCAAATCAACCTGAAAGCTATGGTCTGTGTCACTATATACTCTTCACTAAATGTTAATTGAATGTCAAATGTGTTCTTAATTGAATGTTGTGACCTCGATGTTATTCTGCAGTTCATTTACCCATTCCTGCTAGAATTTATTTTGTTTTTTTACAGCCATTTCAAAACTTCATTACACTCCTCACACCCAACGCTTGCCTTTTCTTCATCAGCAGATGACCTTGTCTACTCACTTATTAAGAAAATTGAAATGGATAAGTGAGCACCACATAAATCTATCTTATATGGGATGTGAGATGACTCAATCTCCATTATTAGCATTATTTTGTGTTACTGTCACTTTCTGTTGTGCTATTAACAATAGTATTATTTCCTCATATTCTCTACTTCTGTGGAAACCCACCAGTGAGGAACTCTGCTTCAGAATCAAGGACTCTTTCCCTGCAGACTAAATTGCATCCCTGGCTCTTAACTTACCCAATTCCCTTTTCAACATAGTATGACTATGAGGCAGATGTTATATCAATATACCGGAATTCTCTTCTTGGCTCACTGGATTGTTTGGAAGAATTGTGAATATTCTTCATGAAATTTCTGCGAAGTATAGAGAATGGGTACTAAAAGAAGAATTTGCCAGAGTGGTTCAATATTCCACAATATTGTACTAACTTGGTGGTTGGGTGGAGAGTTGCCTGGAGTCAGGGATGCCTCAAACCATCAGCAAAGACTCTGTCTTTGACCAAACTCTAGCCAGGATCATCAGAGCCTTCTTCTAAACTAAGCTGCAACCTTGGCCCCAAAAGACTCAATCTAATACTTATATAATTTCTACCAGCTCAAGGTTGCACCCCTAGAACACCCTAATCCCCCTTAATGTACATGCCTGGGAAAACTCAAGGCTGTCAAAAGACATGTACTGTTTGCTCCAGCTGACACCTGAAGATGCAGTGCCTATTCATCAGCCTCTGTGGCAGGGCAGGAGTCTGACTTGGATAAGGGCCAATTAGCAAGCCCAGATGCGTTTCACATGGCAATCCCCCCTTCCTGCTTTTTGTAATTCTCAGTTACCTAACCACTGGGTTCCCACTTACCTCCCTCCCCATTCCCTCATCCTCCCTTCAAACATCCAGTCACCTCCGTATAAATCAAAGTTGAGTTCAGTTCTCTCTGGACTCTCCCTATTGCAATACTTTTGACAGATTAAAAATCAGTCCTTTCCACTTTAAATTGCGTCAGGCTTTGTTTATCTTTGATGCCGCTCTAACAAATTCTTGCTTTGAGGAAGAATACAGCACATTAGGAATATAACAACAAGGGAGACTTGTTTGGAGTTTTCCTTCTAGATACATAGGTATACATTCACCAGAAATCCACATAAAATTTGCATCCCTTGGATTTGCTGAAAAACAAAAACTGAACCATTACAATGAAATGATAGAGGCAGATTCAGATAATGAGAAAGCAGAGATGCTAGAAAAATATACAATTGAATGATAAACCTGAGATTCAGATGGGTTGCATTGTTGAATGTATACAAAAGGATTAAGTAATTACTATATTTTGGCAACTCTAATATTTCTGTATTTCAACATTTTAATATATTTGAAATAGTGATTCATCTTACAGTGTCATAGTCTTATTCTTTCTTAGAGTGAATAAAATAATTGTATATTTTATAATCAAGATATCTTGATTTTGATGAAGAATAGTATATATAAAAGCAGGTAATTACTTACATGCTTTTCGGTGAGAGAAGAATTTCCAAGCAATATGGAAATTACTCTAAAAGCATAATAGCCTTGCCAGACGCCATAAAGAAAAACTATATTGGATAAAAATGCAAAAAGTACTATCAAAAGTCAAACAACAAAGTGAGAAAAATGTTGCAATATAAGTGATATAATGGACACAATTTTTTTTCATTTAACATAATTTCATACTTAGAGAGTTAGAAGAGTAGTGTAAAAATTCCAATAAACCCTTCACACAGATTCCTCAAATGTTGACATTTTCCCACATCTGCTTTAGCCTTACCTCTTTCTGTAGAGAGCAAGATATACAGACAGATGATGATGATAGATAGATAGATAGATAGACAGACAGATAGAAGACACAGATATACATATCATATATATGAATACCCTTTGGGAATAAATTGCAGAGATAATATCCCTTAATTAGCAAATGATTCACGACATTCTCATAAATAATCACAGTACAATAATAAAAATAAGAAAATTAACACTAATACAAAACTATTAATTTACAGACATGATTAAAATTCAATCATTTTCTTTATATGAAAAATACCAGATGATGAGTTGCATTCACTTATTGTGCTTCTTTCATTTCCTTTAATCTGCAATGTTTCTTTAATTTTACTTTATCTTTAATGACTTTGACTTTTTAATGAGTATAGGCAAATGATTTATTAAAATGCCTCTTAATTTGAATTTGTCCAGTGTTTCCTCACTATTAAATAAACATCATTCATTTTTGTCAGAAGTACCGCAGAATCGGTGCTGCGTTTTCCTCATTGCTTCACATCAGCAGGCACGGAGTGTCCAGCTGTCTCAACACTGCTGATGTCAGCCACTCGATTCAGTTTCTGTCTGCTATATTTCTGCACTACTGGAAATTTAATGTTTGAAAATTACTGTGTTTCATTTTGTAATAGATAAGTATCCAGTATCTTGTGTAGATATTTTGAGAATATGTAAATATTCTGTTACTCATCAAACCTTTTACCACTAGTTTTAGCATCCATTGATGTTCCTTGTCTGAAACAACTACTAGTATAGTGGTTGTCAGGTTGTAGTTTCTTATTTCTATCAGTCTTCCTAGAAATATTAGTTGGAATTCTGCTGTAAGAAAAAGCCCCCCATCATTCTTTTATTTATCTACTTACCGTTTTATTTTCTTATAGGAGTGTGGACTCAATTCTTATTTTATTTAATAGGTAATCCTCAATTAAAATCATTTTTGATATGCAAATTGGCCCAGCATGGTCCAGTGGGAGCCTCTTAAGTCCAGCTCTGGGATACGTGTGTGTGTGTGGATGCCATGCTCCTTTATTCCCTGAGAATCTCCCTTTCTCCCTACTTGCTGGCACTAAGAGCTGTTGCACACTCATCTTCTACTTTCACTGTGCCAGGCTTACCCCACCCATTTCTCTAGGGGACCTTGGTTCCTTTGAGTGGAGATAGGCACTCGGTTTACTCGTCGCTACTAAAGTGTCATTCTCCTAGCCTTTCTCAGAAGACAGAGCTAAGACAATATGTATTCACTTTGAGAGATCTTAGAGAGATAGATGATGAATAGATTAAAGGGAGACAGAGAGATAGACATATGAAGAGATACAGAGATATTTTGGATAAATATAGATTTAGATAGTTATGTCCATTTACATAGCTAATCTAAATTTCTATGTAAGTTATATGTAGTTAAAATGAGGTATAATTACATACATATACATCAATTGGTCTATATAAATATATCTTTATATACCCATATATGAGTATACCTATATCTGTCTGTATATATTCAGCTATCCACAGCTACTTATCTATCCATGTATATAAAACTGTGAGCTCATCTTGGTGCCTTTGACTTTAATGCAAGTTACAGGATTCATTCTAGCCATTCTTTGTTTTTAGCATGAGAGTGTAGAGTCAGAATATTACGTACAAATGTACTTGGGTCAGTCCTTGTTTCTCCCTCAGTGTGGTCATATCATCCATTTTAAATACAGTAAGTATCTTTGCTTCTCTTTTGGGTTGGCATTTTCCCCATCCTTGTTGACTCTGGTGTGCGTGTGTGTGCATAATAGGAATTATCACACGCCTCCAAATGTCAGCTACCACCTAAGAAGGAATACTCGGAGCAGCAACTCTCCTGCTGTCCTTTCTACGCTCTTTCCAGTCCTCCGTTTTCCTCCCCGTTCTAAACAATCACTGTGGGCATTTCCAACTGTTTAAAAAATGAGCAATAGAAATTATATTATATTTATAAAATTTTGTTCTATTTATAATTGTTAATGATGTCTTAGTTCAGGTTTCCCAGAAGCACAGCTTGAGTCAAGCTCTCTCTGAGTCTCTCTCTCTCTCTCTCTCTCTCTAAATATATATATATATGTGTGTGTGTGTGTATGTATATATATGTATATATATATAATCTATCCATCTATATATAACTGTGAGTTGATACTAGTGCCTTTGACTTTTATATAACAACACAGGATTGCAAAGACCTACCAGATGCTTAAGAGACTCCAGTTCCATATTGCAGAAAAAGATTCTTCACATAGGAGACTTTCTCACTGCCTCCCAGGGCTCATCAGGAAGACTGCATGCAAGCACCTGTGACCAGGCAGGAGGCACTTTAACACACTGGATTGGATCAGAAGGACAGCTTCCCAATGAGAGATAGTCCTGAAACCAAGTCATACATTGTGCGGAGGAAGAAACTTAAATACGAAGCCTGCAGAAGAAAAGACTGGAAGAAACGTGGGAGGGTGTTTTCCAAGTTTGGAAAATAATTATATGTACTGGTAGGTACAATCACTATAGGGGAACCTACAGAGTAGAAGTTAAGCCAAATTATGGTAGTTCAAGGGAAATTTAATTTGAGAAGGTAAACTTTAAACAAATAAAATGCCTCCAAAATGCAGAGAAACACCATGAAGGAAAATTACTTCCCAACAGGTATTTCAAGTTAATGCTGAATATAGTTGGAATTTTAATCAACCAGCTGTTAAAGTCCTTTCAAACTGCCCAATGTTATGGTTTGAGAAAAATTTCTCTATAAAGAGTGTGTCTTCGAGAACAAGAGGGAGTGGCTTTAGAATCTATGAAAACTTGAAAAAGTTATTAACCTCTAACCCCAGGAAACTTACCTGTAAAATTTGGATAAAATTTCCATCTTGACATTAAATTTCTGATATTAAAGTAAGATGCTCTGCACGATAATGGACTTGACACATAGTGGATAAGCAATAAACGGTGATTGACTTCCTTGTTCCTCCTCTCAGCTGAAGTAACAGAATTTACATCAAGATCCATTTGGATAATGAATTGAAAGTGTGTTGTAAGATATACGGTAATAATACAAAAATTATTCTTTCATGTATAATATTTAGTGGTTTTGCACAAAAAGCACAGAACAAAAATCTAAATCTTGGATTCTAGTCTCATCCCTGTCTCTGGCTGATGTGACACAATTATTGTCTCTGTAACTCCATTCCCTCAGTGCATAATGGAAATATATGCCCCACATACCCCATAGGGTTATTGTGAAATGAAATGATAAAATGTACATGGCAAGCTGTAAAGTAATATAAAAACAGTAGGCAATGGTATTCCAATGTCATGTTATTATATTCATAAAACTCTAAGTAACGTATGAAGCTGAAAAGCTAGGCCTAGGAGAAAAAAGGTTTTATATCGAGAGAGAGAGAGACAGAGAGAGAGAGAGAGAGAGAGAGTAGTTTCCCTATTAGTTGGTGGAAACATTTTCTTTGGGTAAGAGTATGGCATGTGACTGCTTTTCAGATTTGAGCATTTGGGATAATTATCACATGTTGAGTCACCTTTATGTCCTTTACACTTCACTCTTAGGTGGCAGCCTGCACGCCACTCCAAATATTCACATTTACTGTGTTCTTGAGTGAGAATGAGTAGTCTTCATCAGCATCCTTCATGGGGCATGGGACTAAATTTCTAAACTCACAATTCTTACCAACATGTCCTACCTCTTCTAGAGCATTTGCTTTAAAAAACTCCTAACCCTGCGTTGCTTGCATAGATTAGGGTGATGGAAAGGTTCACAAGCCTTCACAGGGTGAACTCATGTGAACATTCAATAAAGATAAAGAATACAGTACAGTCAGAAAAAAAAAATCACTCAGGAAGGATTGTGTCTCTAAAAGAATTTTCCAGCACCCCCCACACACATACCCCAAACTCCTTTGTGCCTTAGAGTGACCAACTCATCTTCTCTTCCTGGGGCTTTCCCGGTTTTAGCACTTAAAGTTCCACATTCTAGTAATCTCTTGAGTCCAGGCAACCTGCGATGATTGGTCACCCCAGACAAGCTTTGCCTTAGGATTATGAACTGAGGAATTTTGGTTTCAAGGGATCCCAGGCTAAAGTTTCCCATTAGATCTTTTACTATATTCCACAGGTCTTGTGGCAGGGTCAGGCTGGGTAAAATGGTGCATCCAGGTGTAAACCACCAGTGGATACATTTCTAAAAAAACACAGGGATGCTAACCTTGATTGTTTCCAGGGAAGTTGCAAACTTTAACCAGCAAATTCTAATTTACTACCTAGCCCATCTCATTCCTATTTTGGGCAAAGGTCTGTATCAGACTTTTAGGAATCTCAGAAAAAAGCATAGAGTTGTTCAGTCCAGGTATAAGATGACCTGATGTTTGCACTATTAAACTCTTCTCAGCATCTAAGAAATTTAGATTTGTAGAGAGACTTTAGAATAATCAGCCGTGTAGTGGGAAGTATTTAAGATGACCTCCAAGATTCCTACTCTCTGGTGCTCGGAACCATATATATATGATATATACCATATATCACTCCCCCCTTGAGTGTGGGTAGAGCAAGTGGATATGATGAGCTACCACTGCCATGGTTGGGATACTAACCAGTTAATTTTGAGTTAATGTAAAAGGAGATTATTCTGGTTGGGCCTGACTTTACCAGGGAGCCCTTCAAAAACACGTGCAATGTCAGAGAGCTGCCCTCCCGCGGCCTTAGAGGGAAGACAGCAGCCAGGCTGGGAGAGGGGGAAGCTACACGGCAAGACCTTCTGCAGCCTCCGCAAGTGCAGAGCAGCCCCTGGTTGGTGGCTAACAACAAGCTAGGGGCTTCAGTCACACAGCTGCAGGAGGATGATTCTGCCAACAGCCACTGAGCCTGGAAGCTGAGGAGTCCAACCTTTTGCACTACACTGTGAAAGCCACTTGCAGGGCTAAATTTTTTCACTCTTTAAAATCCAGATAGTCAGGCTTGGTACTCAAAAGTCAGTTTATTCATGGATAAGATGACTGGCCAAACTGCTGGAAGGGAATTTCAATAGCTCACTCTCAGTGGCCTCTAGCTCAGACTGAAGGTAACCCAACAGTTTGAAAAGGTCATGATCTTTAAGCCTCATCTAAAGACATCACAGGCCATGAAGAGGATTAAAATCACATTGCAAGCATTGTTTACTGATGGCTAATGACCAAATAGAATTTCACTTCCTTTGTTCTTACAGCTATTTTCTAAGTGAATGGATGTGTACTTTGGTAAATGGGTTTAACCTTTCACAGATAGAGAAATAAGAGGATTTCCATTTAATTCCTCTTCTAAAAAGCTAATGCTCAAATGAAGCCTCCTCAGTCATTGTATTTTAAGTACAATGCATAACTTTACAAAACGTATAATTCTACTCGCGTATATATACAAAGGAGGTCATTAGCATGTCAAAAGTTCTTAAACTGGTAGAGGTCAAACTTATATTGTGTACATTTCAATGACATACATTTCTATGACAAAGATTCATTATTACTTAGCCTATTAACGTTGAAATTATCAAAGATTTAAATTTCCATGCTAAATTCCATTTTATCAACAAAATGATTATTGTGGGCATACATATATAACAGCAGTATGCAAAATGGAAGATAATAAAGCTCCAGTCTTGTTAAAACTTATGAAAAATAGAAATATCTAATACTACTTGAGGCCTCAGTTCAAATGAGAGAATAGAAGGGAAGTAAGAAAAAAAAATATGTATTCCACATCCCTTCTGTTTCAAGTGGAACAAGTCCTGTGGAAATTCTCTCCATCCCCAGTGTTCCAGTAGTTCTCCTACAATTTCCTTCCTATTTTCCACTCTCATTCGTCCCTTCTTCTTACTAAGCCAGCTTGATCCAGACTCCACCCATCATAAATCATCTCTCTCCTCTTTGATTCTAATTTGTATCCTGGTTGTAAAATAGAATGAGACGACCACACCTTATTTTTATGTACAAGTTTCTCTTATTTAGTCTGTGGAGCAAGTAATAATAATAAACAGAACCTCCCTAACAAACCTATCCCATGTAGCTCTTTGTTCTATCTGCCTCATTCGCCCCCAGGAAAGGGTGAACCAGACAATGGCAACATCTCATCTGAATAAACTCAGATTTCCAACAACAATAGTGAAAACCAAGACTGGGTCTATCTATCAAGGCTGCAAAATATTATATTATAAATTGGTTCATAATTATTACAACTTAAGGTCTTCTAACTTCTGTTATAAAACACAGGACTGTGTACTTTTTACTTCTCCTGCCTACTTTTGTCTGTCGTCATCTTTGTCAGTTGTATTAACTTGTGATTCTGAGCATTCTCATCTCACTCCCTCACCGTTTTTTTGTTGTTGTTGCTCTTCCTAGACATTGGGTATATGGGCACCTCAGCTCAATAGTGTGGGATCTTCAGCCAGATCCCTTCTTCCATGATTTAATTTCCTAAACTTTCTGTTCTGCTCTGCCTTGATTTACATGTTGATTTTATTATATCTGTGGTAATTTTGCTTGGAGCACAATCTCTGTTTTCTATAGTTTTTTCTTATTTAAATATATATTACTTCCTCTTTAATTTCATGTATAAGAATAACATTAGAAAATCATTTTTATTTTTTGTGTAAATAAACTATCTGAAATGAAAACTGTACTTACTTTAGGAGTTCAAAGATAAGCTCCATATTACACTCAGTAATTATTATAAAAATTGTAAATTAATCTCCTCCACATCCTAAGTAAGAATTAATGTAGTTAGATAATACCATTGTATTTCTGTGATAATGCCATTATAGTGTGGAACGCTGATGGTGCAGATTTTCATAGTAGGAGTTGAAGCACTGAGTTCAAAAGACGTAGTGGTTTTGGACAGCAAAGTTCCATGAGGAACTTTTTCTCAGTACAGAAATCTTAAATAGTGGGGAAAGCAGTAATGTTCAGTTTCCTAAGGCAAAATCCCCATTATTGTTTGTTTAGATGCCCCCAAAAGTTATCTGATGGAATCTCAGCCTTTTCCTTGAGCCATAGTACCAGGAACATAGTAGGTCCTTAAAGCATGCAAACCAGGAAAATACATACGTGCATGAATTAATATATTAAAAATAATATTTTCTTTAAAAAGGGAAAAATTCAGAGAGAGAAAGAGAAAGAAGAGAAGACTATAATCACACAAGCTCGGCAACTTCTCCTTTTCTTTATTTATGTCTAAATACTCACAAGATTTCCTGATTTACGGAATACTTAGAGCCAATTCCCTTTAAGTTGCCAAGGTTTGCTATAGTGGTGGGTAAAACTAAGTGCTTAGCTCACTTTATAATCATAGCACTTTACATTATATAACATTTTAAAGTTTACCTAGTGCTTTACAAAATGCATTATCTCATTTAAATTCATCTTCTGTGAATGACTGCACATTGCCTAGATGAGTGTCAGCACACCTTAACCAACATTTTAAAACAAAAATGGCCATATTGCATGATGGATGCAGCTCTGCTAGCAATGTCTTCTTAGTGGTTAGAGGAGCACATTGCATTTACATTTAAGCTTGTAGGCAGGAAAGCAGTGATGTCTAGAAAATTCACTCACCAGATAAATAAGCTATTGCTCTGCTTAAATCTGTCATTGGCTATTTCAAATATAGGACAGATTTCTTCTCTGTTCAGGAAACTGAAAAGCTTGTTGAGGCTGGAAAATTAGATTATGATTTTAAATGAGGGAGAAAGTGCCTTGTGATCACTACCCTCACCCCAAATCCTATGGGTCCTGTGGGAGGTGTGATCTGAGCCAGTGCTGGCCTGGCCAGGTGGGTGGCTGCCAGAGGGGAGGATGATCCTGACCCAGATGATAGGGGGCCGTGAGGGTAGAGAACCCAGCCACAATAACCAGCCAGAGGTCACCATGCCCCAGTCAGTCTAAACAATGTCAGGAGTAGGAAACTCCTCTCCACTGGACAAACCACAGCCCCCAAACCCTACCCCGCAGCACACCTGGACAGAGTTGAGACATGGAAGTTTCAAAATAAAAATTCTAAAATAGGAGCAAGTTGTCCTGGAAAGCCTTTGCATAGTGTGGTTCACGCCTTCCCTGTGGGAGTCCCAGACCCCTACAGCCTTGAGCTTTCTAGTTGTATCAGTGCAGATTTCCAGTAAGAATGGAAACTCCCACATTCACACACAAATCACAATTATGTACCAGCAGAATACATGAGGCCTTAGGCTCACATAGATGTTATGATAAACTGGTTATCCTAATAATAAACAGATTAGGTTATGGCAGGTCTCTTTTCCTGAAGAATAAAATAATGCTATTTCAAATGTCCTGCTTTGGATATTTGAGTTTAAAGCCCCCTATTAATCACCCACAGTAAACCGATTCATTACAGGTATTAATTCAATCCTATCTTTTGCTGCCAGATTACTAATGCCACAAGCATAAAGTGTGTCATTATGGAACTTATTATCAGTATAAAATTTCTGCAAAGATTATAAAGATTTGGTTTGATAAGAGCAAAATGAGTCAAGAATGATGGTGAATAATTATCTCAAGTGATTAAACAATCAATATTTTTAGCTGGAAATAATGCCATATTATCAGTAACTACCTTTTGGAAAAGAAGGATTTACCTGGGAGTGCTTCGTTAGAGTCTGAGGCTGGGCACTTCCTTCTCAATTCCCTTATCCCTCTCAGGCAACTTCTGTCATTTACTGGCTTTAAAAAAGTAGCACGCTCAGAGCTTTTTCAGATGTCTTTGAAATCAAGGGTAATGCTCTCTGATTTATTTTCCTCTTTTCCCCTTAAATAGCATTCAAGTGCTGCAGGAATTAAGTAGTGCATGATTTCACCTAGTGAATTTTAGAATATGTGAAATTAATCTTATAAAGCATGGTTTCAGTGTGTGTAACTGCTCTACTTTCGCTGCAACTTTAAGCACATGAGAATGAAAATGAATTACTGATGACAAAGCAATTACTCCAATTCTTGTAGTTCAAGTTAAACTGGAAAAAAAGTAATTCTGTTGCAATGAAATAAATAAATCAATTGGTAACATGGGTAGAAAATACCTGGGTGGAAACTTCTTTTGTATTTTTAGTTTTACACACATGAATTCAGTTTTCTCCTTATAGTCCCAAGGGGCTCAGGACTAGGAGAAGAAGACACTGTTGTTTGCTGAATCTCACTATGTTCCAGACTCAGCCGTGGACCTTCTCATTGCTCTCTGAACAGAAATGCAGGTCTTCTCTAAATATCGCACGACTTTTCTCAAGCGGTTGAGTAGATATCATGTACCTCTGAACCTTATGTCCTGTCTTTGCCTGTTTCGTGCTGCTGTAATGGAACAGCACAGACTGGGTAGTTTATAAAGAAAAGAAATTATTTTTTGCAGTTCTGGAGGCTGGGAAGTTCAATATCAAGGTGCCGGCACCTGGTAAGGCCTTCTTGCTGCATCATCCCGTGGCAGAAGGTGGAGAGAGGATGAAAGAAAGCAAGAGGCAACCGAACTCACTTTTGTGACAAACCAACTCTCTGGAGAACAAACCCACTCCCAAGATAGCACAGGAGTCCATTCACTGGGGCAGAGCACTCATGACCCAATCACTTTGGAAAGGTCCCACTTCTCAACACTGTGGCACTGGAGATTGAGTTGCCAACACATGAACTTTGAGAAACACCTTCAAAGCAGAGTATGTCCTAATGATGGTGCTATGGCAGCAGGAAGTAAGGCTCTCCTAGTATCTAGAAAACCAATCCAAACATCCCTTTCCTTAAGATGAGCTTGCAGAGGTCTGGCCATCCTGTCTTCCTTGAAGAATGGTTTATACATTGGGTCTTCCTTCCAGAACAGACTGAGCTACTCTGCAAATCCCAGCAAAATCTGCTCTAGTGGTAAGTCTACCCACTTTTCACACCGTTTCAATTATATTCTTCCATATAATCCTCTGGAATGGATGTTAGGGTGACAATGTTTATTTTCTGAAAGACCTAATCTACTCACCTAGCAGTGCTAGAGACCACCAAACGTGCACGGCCCACTCAGCCTCAAGGGTGAGACTCCTAGTACATAAGCCGGTCACATTAATTTTGTGGCTTGGACAAGCCTTTCCTCAGGAGACTTGGAGAATCCTAAAATTATGCCCAGTTTTAAGGAAACATTCGAGTGTCTGAGAAGACATTGAAAACTTTTTAACACAGAGAAATGGAGCATTGTGTGTTTATTAGGGATCTTGTCTTTGTTCTGTGCAATAGGAGTCACATGGGGCTGGACTGACGGGAGTTGATGAACTGTGAGTAGTCACATGGCCAGTTTGTCTCGGGCTTCCTTTGCACAGGTATTATGAATGTGGCCCATATGCTTTAGGACTCCAAATCTCACTCTTTACTCTTGACTCCCATTAACTGCAAAGTGTCCCCGGAATTTCGCTTCCAGATGGCGCTTACAATTCCCAGAACAATTACATAGGCTATAGGAATAACCCTTAAGACTTGAACTTTGCTGTAGGTGCTGTCGTGGGGACTAGATTGGAAGGGGAGAGCTGGGGGGAAGCTTTGAGTCACATAAAGTAGTGTGACAACCCCCTCCCTCGGCTGCGTTGGCCTCATCCCTCGTCGCAGCCCATTCGTTGCTGCTCTGGTCACTGTGTGCAGCCTGTGGGGTCCGTCGTGTGTTTTCTTCTTCACAGCTAGCTTCTCTGCACCAGGACCTGCAGCTTTTCCGGGCCTGGGTTTCTGGGTGGGCGGGGCCCCTGTGGAGCTTCTGAGCCCCTAGTGACGTGGTTCTCGCTTTATTCCGCAGCCTTCTCCCCTGAGACTGCACTGGCTGCTCCCTCGGTAGATGCAAACTGGGGGTGGGACAAGAATCTCCTCAAGCAGGATACGACCATCGCCCCTGGGACATCGAGGCATGCTGTTCTGGAACTATCCCAAACGCACAGCGAGCCGCTTGACGTTATCATTCCAGCCCTCTCACATGCAGGGTTTTTCAGAACCTTCGAGTAGGTCATTCGGGTAATGCCCAGGGTGAGCCAGACACTGTCACGGACAGTGAGGACGAGACGCTTTACCCAGCACTCAAAGCCCCTGCTCAGCACGGCTGGGGGACATGGGGATGTATATATAAATGTAAACATAGATGATGCAACATTAAAGACATATTTTCCAAAATACAGATTATGGTAAGAAGAGGGACTGATGAAGGCTTGGAAGGATGGTGCAAGGCGTATCTGAGGATTTGACGGAAAGGACTGGGATCAAATGCCACGGAGGGAGATGGCTGGGAGCAGAGGACGGCTGCAGGTGCCAAGACTGAGAAGGGAGCAAGATTTGCGCCACTGTGGGCGAGAGAAGGGCGGGTGGCCGAGTCAGAGGGACAGGGAGAAAGTGACCAGATCAAAGTGCTCAGGTGCAGGACGCCGCCATGCGGGAACCCGCGGTGGGGTAAGAGGTGCCGATCTCCTCCCACTGCAAAGGACTCACAGGGGATTTTAAGCAGAGAATAACTTGATCTGATTTTCCTTTTAAAAGATCCCTCTGGCTTCAGAGTGCAGAGTGGGCTGAAGGGAAACCAGGAAACCCAGTTTTATTAAGAGTTAGGGGCCGGGCGCGGTGGCTCACGCCTGTAATCCTAGCACTCTGCGAGGCCGAGACGGGCGGATCACTCAAGGTCAGGAGTTTGAAACCAGCCTGAGCAAGAGCGACACTCCGTCTCTACTAAAAAATATAAATAAATTAATTGGCCAACCAAAAGTATATAGAAAAAATTAGCCGGGCATGGTGGCGCGTGCCTGTAGTCCCAGCTACTTGGGAGGCTGAGGCAGGAGGATCACTTGAGCCCAGGAGTTTGAGGTTGCTGTGAGCTAGGCTGACACCACCGCACTCTAGCCAGGGCAACAGAGTGAGACTCTGTCTCAAAAAAAAAAAAAAAAAGAGTTAGGAAATTGGTGCATTTAAGGATGACAGTGGCCTGGCCCACGGACACCCTCCCAACATCCGTGAGCTCTGAAGCGAGACTAAGTGGCTGCAGCCAACCTGTGCCCTTCTCTCTCATTTTGGCTTTTCCTTGTTCCTTACAAGGGGCGGCATGCACATCCAGACACAGTAGCCCTCATGGCCAAGCGCCACCCGTACCCCTCGCCTCCTGGAATAAGGGCGTCCACACCCATCACACTGCACAAGCCCTGGAAGAAGACACTGGTGTCTCAGGTTCCCAGAGTAGGACCTAGAAAGGTGGGGCAGGGCATCTCCTCGGCATTGCTTCTGAGTGCCCTTGTGGAAGGACACAGCTGAGGAAAGGCCGCTCTGGGCATTCTGGAGTACAGGACCCAGGGCAGGGCCCTTGGTTGCCCAGGTGTAAGGACAGTTCATATCCAAACAAGGGCAGCAGAAATGAAGGTGGCCATTGGCTGTCATCTGCAGCAAGTACTTTGTAGGATAGCAATCCACCAGGCTGATGGCCTGAGCACCCATTAGGTAGGAACGTCTCTGAATGCTGACGGAGGACAGGCTCAGTGCTCCCAAAGAGCTCCTGCACCTTGCATTCGAGGGAAACCGCTGGACGTGCGCGACGCCTGTGTTAAGTGCACATGACTATTTCATGACGTTAAAATCCTCTCTGAACACTCTTTCTGAGTTAGGAAACTTGCCTTCCAGACCTCACAGACCTAAGGGAATCTCTCATATCAGCCAAATATTACAAAAATATTTTCTCCCTGAATTCACATAGCACGAATTGGACATAAACACTGTCATCTCTATTTTTCAGAGGAAGTAAGTGATAATAAAAAACGATTAAGTTACAGAAGAATTTATGACTTAAGACAAGGCCTTCAAGGTACGTGGTCCTACCTTCATAGTCCCCTGAGGCCTCACAAGGGCTATGGAATCACACAAATCTTCTCCTTCAACCCTGCCCCAGACTCCAAATCAGAGCCCAGAAGCCGAGGGGATAATGCCACGTCTGGGAGTTGAGACTGTAACTTCTCCCTCCCTGTTCCTACCATGCAGCTCAGCAACTGTTCAGTTCCTTCCTGCTTTCTTTCTATGTCCTCCTACCATGTGGACACAGAGTGTGGCTTCTTTGTCATTCATTATCTTTATGTGGGAACTGATTACTGTTACGTTGTGCCGTTTCAAGGAGGACCTGGCTCTGCATCCCACAGTGGCTGGAAGTGCGGGCAAGGTTAGAAATCCAGGTTAAAGTATGTGTGTTCCTGGAGAAAAGGCGTATTTTTGCATTCCCTTTTTCTACTTGGTAAGCAGATGGCAGGAACCTCATATGAGAGCCAGGAAGAAACAGCTGGCAAATCAAAACACGCTGCAAGTGGTTAGAAGTGCTTATGAGCATTTGGAAGAAACACTTTGGAAGGGGGGTGGAAAGTTCAAGCCTTACTTAACATGCAGAGATGAGCTTGAAGCAGGAAACCGGAATGCTAAAGAAACCAGAGGCAGAATGCTGCACTGACTTCCAGCCCACCTCAAAAGGTGCCTGCGTGGGGGGACGCAGTGACCGTGGTGCGCCTAAAAGGAAGAGTGATTTGGAGAAAATGAGGAAGAGAGTGGGAGAGGGAAAGAGACCAAGAGAGGGACACAGAGGGAACAACAGCAGATCAGAAAGAAAAGAGAAGAGCCGGATGAACAGGTGGTGAGGGGAAGAGGAGAGGTGACAAGGGAGGACAAAGGGGAGGCAATCGAAGGGGGCGCCCTCTGTAGGGGTCGTCTCATCCTCGAATTCCCGCTTTGCCTGGTTCTCCCGTGGAGCCTTTGTACTCAAGTGCTTGGTCCCCAGCAGCAGCTCCCTTTCTTTCTTCTGCACAGGGACATAACCGGATGTTGACAAGCAAGGCTGAATGCAGTGGTCCCCAGCGCCTTTCTGAATGGGCAACTCCGTGGTCTGAAGTTAAAAGCAAACTGTGGATGGTCACGCTTGAAGCTCTGCTTCAAGGGGGGAGAGGGGGCATGGGCAATATATGTAACCGTAATATTTGTACCCCCATAATATGCTGAAATAAAAAAATAAAAAAAAAAGCAAACTTGTAGAAAACCTCCCATAGGAGGTTCACGGGCAGGTCCCCAAGGGTGGAGGGACCCTCCTATGATTCACAAGTGAAGGGCACAAAGTACCCCAAAAGCGATGCGATGGAGAACAGTGACTAACATCAGATGCACTTGGAATCCTTGTGCCAGACTGTGCGTGGCCTTGGGTGGGGCCCTTATATTCTGGGGGCTTTGTCTGCCTCATTTGGAATATGGGCATAACCTAATAGTTTTGACATGGGAATTAAATCAGATGAAACATCAACAAGACGCTCTGCACACTTGGGGATGTTCAATCAATTTCAGAGAATGAGTGTTTCACTGACTGCCTCAAGGAATAGGCTTGGGCCACATCAGTGACCAAACTCTCATCTCTATCCATTTGACTCCACGCTGAAGGGTTGCCATATGTGGTCTAGTATTTCAATCTGTTTTTTTTTTCTATTTTTATATAAAATTTTTTTCTTCTATATATTCAAGATATGAAAGTTATGGGAATCGTGGATTTCAAAAAGGGTAGGCCAAACATCTAAAATACTTATGTCTGAGATTCTAAATAATAATATCACTACTTTGAATACTTTGATGAAATTTATCCAAGGCAGACTAGGTAATTCAAATATCCAAGACATAACTGAAACTGATTCGACAACCTATGTACAAAAACAATGTGAAAGAATTCAACAAGTCTGTCAGATGACCCAGGTTCTGCATAGTTGTCAGGTAAACTTGAGACATGTATTGAAGCTTTTGATGCCTGAATATGCACATTTATAAAATATGCAGTGGATGGATTTAAGATCTCTTCCAACTTATGAAAGGCCTTGCTACATGTAGGACCTAAGTCTTCTTTACTGAGTAGGTCCCAGGCAAATTTATAAAGGAGAATTTGCTCTCTTTCCCATCATTGGATGATGCCTTCCTTGACCCCTTTCCCTTCCACGCATGTCCTAAATACCTTCTGAGGGTCTAAGCTTTCCCACTGTGCTCCCTCCAAAACCCCTTCTAGTAAAATTGGAGAATGTCCTGTATTCCACCTTCCTCTGACCTTGTAAACGTTCTTAGGGCTCTGTCCTATTTCTTAAGTTTTCATTAAGTAAGTCTTATTAAGAGTATAGATAAGGCCGAGATTTGATTCAAAATGTAAGTGTGTAAGGACGGAATAATTTGAGGGCAGAGCTGAACTAGCTTGGTCCTTCTTCTGCCAAGTGTGGGCCCAGCTCAGAGGGCTTGGAGATCATTGGCTGGATCCTCTTCTCAACATTTTAGCACCTCTCCAGCTTCAGGGACAACTTCCTGAAAGTAAAAATGATGGCGGGGGGGGAGTCTATGTTCTCAAGACCCAGTTTCTAATTATGAAAATTAATTTGTTTGATTCTCAGCCATCTAGTTCAACTTTTTTCTCTCTACATCAAAACATATATGTATATATTTTTCATAGTTAGAAGGCTTTTATATCAAATTAAACCTTCTCTCACTATGTTTCTCATCTGTTGGTCCTGGTTCTGCCCATTGGAGCAGCTCTTTTCATTTATTTTGTGCTTTAACACGTATCACATGTGCAGCAGACTCCCCTGGGAGTGGGGTTGCCATGACTACTGACGATTTGACAGAAATGGCTGAGCACTTCGGGTGCTATAGTGAAAGATCATTGTACTTTTTCTGCACAATAGCTTGTTTTATTCTTTAAAAAAATTCATTCATTTATTTATTCACCCATTCAATAACGTGTTTATGTATCGCCTCCTATGGGCCAGGTGCTATTCTAGGTGTGAAGAGTGCACCAGTGATCAAAGCAAGCAAGCAAACAAACTCGTCTCTGGGAAAGTGAAAGAGACACTTAAAATACAGTATTGATCCTGCTCTACTTTACAAAAGACATAAGCAGTTTGAGCAAATAAATCTCTCAGCTGTGGTTAAGGACTGCTCTGGAGGGGCTGTGTGGAACAACGTTATTTTTTCTCTTTCCCTGCATAACGCTGCTTCAGATGGTGAGCACATCTGTCATGTTCCCCTCTCCTGCTTATACCTCCTGAATCTATTTCTCCTTGACCAGATTTGAAGATCTATCACTTTATTGGTTGGTCACCTTGCAAGGCATGTGTCAGAGGCAAGAATGAAGTTTATATGGAAGTGAAAGATTCAGAGAAATAAGGAAATCGAATGTCTGGAGTTCTCAGGAAGCTGGAGAAGAGAGCTGGGAATGAGAGTGGGAAAAGACACAGATCAGTGGATCAGGTGGAGTGAGTTAAATAAGGGAGTTAAAGATTTTTGCCATAGGCCAGTTCCCACCGCAAATCCGGCTGGGTGACCTAATGCAGGTCTGGACAACTGCGAGGCTGCTGTCTGATGGAGTCTGAGGCACTGAAATTGGGGATTCGAGTGGCTGAAAGGTGTCTAGTGGCCCTCACCTTTGGCAGCGAAGTGAAGAGTGGTGATGCAAGACTCGGCATAGGTAAAACGAGACTCTAGGGGACAACATTGTCAACAAATGGGGGAAGCCGTTTGTTAATGGGGTGGTGTACATGGACGACCTGAACCACACAACACACACATTTCACCTCTTCACTGAAAAAATAATGGGCTGGGAAAGGTGCTATCGAAGTAGTATGCACCCCTCATAATCACTGGGCCATGGGAACTTCAGGAATTAAGTGTGTCTGGATGGGTAGCAGGAGGGATTATGTCTCGTGAGGACAATCAAGTGAGTCAGTGGTGAAGCGTCTGAAGAGGTAGAGAGATGGCTCTCAGCCATGTTTCTATGCCCACAACAGTCATGGCAGAAACATACAGTGTGTGATGTTTGTGTTGGGTCTACAGGGGGAGGTAAGGGGGAGAGACACCGGTGGGGTTGACTCAGGAGCACATGTAATTGCAAGTCCAGCCCCTCCCCACCTTCCCAGGCTACACTGATCCTTGAGAGGGATGCTTTTAAGAATCAGTGATGTTGGACAATTTGTTTACACTAATATAGGGATTCCAGATGGCTTAATGCAAAGCAATAGGAAGAAAATGAGCCATCGAAGACAGCGTGGCAGAGTACAATGGCAGAGAAATGAAGCGTGCAGACACTGGAAGGTCTCTGTGAGTCCACGTTCAACTTCTATGGCAATGTCAAATAAAATCCTTGTAGACTCAACATCACAGAGCTTTGATGACTAAACAAAAATGTTGCAGAGAGACATTTTTTTGTATTTTAACTTTTGAAACCTTACAAAATCAAATATAATTTTTGTTGTTGTTGTTTTATTATTATTTCAATAGATTTAGGGGGTATAAGTGTTTTTGGCTACATAGACGAACTGTATAGTGCTGAAGTCAGGGCTTTTAGTGCACCTGTCACCAGAACAGTGTACACTGTACCCGATGGGTAACTTTTTATCCTTCACCCCCTCTCCATCCTCCCCCTTCTTAGTTTACAATGTCCATTACACCACTTTATGACCGTATATATCCCATCACTTAGCATATCACTTATAAGTGATAATATGAGGTGTCTGTTTTAACATTCCGAAGATACATCACTTAGGATAATGGTCTCCAGTTCCATCCAAGTTGCTGCAAAAGACATTATTTCATTCCTTTTTATAGCCTAGTGGTAGTCCATGGTATATATACACCACATTTTCTTTATCCATTCATCAGTTGATGAGCACTTAGGTTGATTCCATATCTTGGCGATTGTGAATTGCACTGTGATAAAGATTCAGGTGCTGGTAACTTTTTGATACAATGACTTCTTTTCATTTGAGTACATAGTCAGTAGTGGGATTGCTGATCAAATGTTAGGTCTACGTTTAGTTCTTGGAGGAATCTCTATACTGTTTTCCATAGAGGTTGTACTAGTTTATATTCCCACCAACAGTGTGTATGAGCATTCCCTTTTCACTACGTCCGTACCAACTTCTACTGTTTTTTGTTTTATTAGCAATGACCATTCTGACAGGGGTAAAGTGTTATCTCATTGTGGTTTTAATTTACATTTCCCTGATGGTTAGTAATGTTGAGCATTTTTTCATGTTTGTCAACCATTTGTATATCTCCTTTTGAAAAACAATCTGTTGATTTATTTTGCTCACTTTTTGATGGGGTTATTTTTTTCTCGCTGATTTGTTTGGGTTCTTTGTAGATTCTGGACATTAGTCCTTTGTCAGATGTATAGTTTGTAAATATTTTCTCCCATTCTGTAGGTTGTCTATTTACTTTGTTGATTATTTCCTTTGCTGTGTAGAAACTTTTTAGTTTAATTAAGTCCTATTTATTTATTTTTGTTGTTGCTGTATTTGTTTTGGGGGTCTTAGTCATAAATTCTTTGCCTAGACCAATATCTAGAAGAGTTTTTCCTATGTTTTCTTCTAGAATTTCTATGGTTTTTGGTCTTACATTCAAGTCTTTAATTCATTTTCAGTTAATTTTTGTATATGGTGAGAGATAGGAATCCAGTTTCATTTTTCTGCATGAGGCTGTCCACTTTTCCCAGCACCGTTTAGTGAATCAGGCATCCTTTCCCCAGTATATGTTTTTTGTCTACTCTGTCAAAAATCAATTGGTTTTAGGTAAATGGCTTCATTTCTGGGTTCTCTATTCTGTTCCATTGGTCTGTGTGTCCACCTTTACATCGTACCATGCTGTTGTTTAGTCTCATCAATTAACCCTCATCCCAACAACCATGAGCTTAACATGGGGCTTTTGTTTTTTCTTTCCCTGAACATGAAACCAAAGAATCTGATGTCAAATATCATCAGTTCACTCTTGCTATGGGGACTAGTAATTCAGAATCCTGGAGCAATTCTCTGAAATCATTTACAATTTTGTTCTGTGTTTTTATTTCTTGTTACTTGTTTGGATTGGATTCTAGTAGCTACCTTGACCTGTAGCAAGCTAGAGATAAATTGCTAGTAATTCAATACCACCAGTTCCTAATAGATTGTGCCAAGCAGGGTTTCTATGGTATTAGCTCAAGGAAACATCAAGAAGTGACTGAAAACTATTCTACATTGATATATTCCTGCCCATAGCTGTAAAAGTCAGCAAATTTCTGGTTTGAGCAGTCACCCTCCTTACTCATTTCCATCTTTCTATACCCATGATTAGTCCCAAAGACAGAAGACCTTCAACGCCTGGATAATCTTAGTTTAACCCGCCCAGAGCTATTGGATTGGCTATAGGCCTGCTCTGACCACTTTATTTGGGAGTACACTTAACATTTCAGGACAGGGTAGACCAAAGTCCTGCTTCCAGCTCCCTGGACTCTGTCATAGTGCCTTCTCCTTTGAAGATAAAGGCAGGCAACTTTAAGGCTCACTTTTAGCTTCTGTTATTCATCCCAATATTACATTTTTAAGTCTTTTTCTTCATGTATGTCTGCCCATCTTACCTTATTTCTCTCTTTCAATTTCAGTTTCTTAACCCTTTTTCAAATAGTCCAAATTCAAAAGACACTACATCATTGCTCTGAAGTATAGGAAAACCATGAAGATATGATTCAAATGCTTATATTACAACGTGGCCATGTGCTCTGACGGCCTTGGGCTTCAGAGTTGAAACCACAACCCTGGGACCCTGACCACAGTGCTAGCGACAGCTCTACAGCCTCAGGCACGTAGCAAAGTTGTTCAGAACTTAATGTCTTATCTGAAAAACGGGGTGAATGTCACTTAACTTCTTTCTGGGCCACATGTGAGACAGGCACACAGCATGTCGTGTGATCCAAATGTATGCTCATTAGAAATCATCTCCTCTTAATTCTTTCAGTTGGCTACTTCATCATTCTTCCATTGGCAATTTCATCAGCTTTCTTCCTTGAGATTACACACTACAAATCTAAATGTGTTGTCTTCTGCTCATTCCAAATTGCATGTCTTTGTGGAATGTCCTCTGCTTTTCACTCACTACCTAAATCTCAGTCATCAGTCAGGGTCACCTATGAGATTCATATTGCAAAGCAAATGAAGACCCCTTAGCCTTCATCTCATTCACCCCACCAGCAGTATTTGACACAATTCATCAATCTTTCCTATCTGAAATATCTGCTTCACTTGACAGCTGGGACACTGCCCTTTTTATTTTCCTCCTTCTATTTTACTGGGCATTTCTTTCCATTTTCTTGAGTGACTGCCTTGATCCTTCTGAAATCTGAAGATTAGCATTTTCCAGGCCTCAGTCTCCCCACCACTTTCTCTTCTCTGACTATACCCAGTCCTACAATATCTCTTCAATATCTGCACCCCAAATTCTCCCCTAGTTCCTCTGTCAGGCACAAACTCTTCCACAACTTACACTCCATATTTCTAAATTTGTATATAACATTTTCATTTGCCACTTTATGATGTTTCAAAGCTAATGCATCCAAAGTAAAACTCTGGACTGTTTTCCAAACTACCTACTCTTTGGGAGGACATAAGACTATTTCTGCAAAAGGTAATTCCATTCTATGGCTGCTGATGTCTAACACCTTAGAGCTCCTGACTGATTTTTATACCCCACATCCAAACAATCATGAAATCCTGTTGAGTTTCTATCTTTGAAACATGCCCAGATCTCATTATTTCTTTCTATTAATGTCATCACTCTATGGTCCAAGCCACATTCTTCTCCTGTGCCATGACATTGGCTTCTGAGCTTTGTTCCTGCTTCCACACTTGCCCTACTCAGGGCTTTTCTTCACTCTTTAGCCAAAAGAGTCTTCAAATCATAAAGCAGATGATGGTCTTCCTCTGCACAAGGCCCTCCTGTGCTACTTACTGGAAAACCCCAAACCCCCACTCTGCCTTCATCTCCTACTGTTCTCCTCCTTGGTCACATCCTCAACTTGCTGCTCCTGGAGCACTCACAAAAGCTCACAACCAAAAGAGTTAAACTTGCTTTTCTCTCTACCTGGAGTTTTCTTCCCAGAGATAGCCATCTGGCCTGACCCCTCTCTTCATGTACGTCTCCATTGGAATCTCACCAGTCAGAGAGACTTTCTAGAACACAATTTCCAAAATACCTCACTCTCTATCCCTTCACAAAGCTTAATTTTATTAACAGCTCTCATCACCACCTGATATATAGATAGATAGATAGATAGATAGAGATAGATATAGATATAGATTTTTTTACTTATCTGATTTTTCATGCAATGTAAGTTATACTAGAAAAGAACTTTAGTTATTTCCTTCACTTAGATACTAGTGGTAGATGAATGAGTGAATGATTAAGTAAACAAAAAGCTACTCAAATTCTGACTCTTCCCTAATCTGGCCTGCTTGCTTCATAGGTATGGAATATGTACAGTCTCACCAGGCTTGGCTCATACTGGTTTAATTCTCTCCTGTCACTGCCTTGAAATTCTTACTGATTTTTGCATAGGGAACCTCACATTTTCATTTTGCACTGGGTCCTGCAAATTATGTAGCTTGTCTTGTATTTTGGACTACCTTGATTGATGTGCATGATGGTTTCTCATTGCATCTATTGGGGAGATTTGAATATTTCATGTGTTTCATTTGTATTCCTAGACTGTTTGCTGTCAGTTGCTTTAAATATGCTCTGTGCTGTAAAAGGGACAGTATCAGCTCTATAAGAGACTGAAGCCCCAGTACAGGAGCATATCAGGCCTCAAGGTAGAATAAATACAGCCAGTTTGTCTTATAAAAAGTTAGGAAGCAGTTGTGATATCATGGTGCAATTACCTCGAAATGTTAATTGCAAACACTTTCAAACTCCCTTCATATTTCACCCCCTTCATAAATGGGGTGAATAAACTCAATGACTGAGAATTACTATAGTTGGCTCCCCCAAAGACAGATGTTTACACTTAAGGTGATATAAGTTCCATGACACCATGGACCCTCAACACACCAGTTTTTGATTTTAGACACGTTATTGATTGAGTTACACTATATTTTTAATTTCCACATGCAGGATGTCTGTTACGACCATAGATAAGAATTAAAAACATCAGTGGCAAAAAGTCTACCTCTGAAAATCAAGCTTAGTTGTAAATACAAATAGTACCTAATATAAAAGTAAAGGAGGTCGGGCGCAGTGGCTCACGCCTGTAATCCTAGCACTCTGGGAGGCTGAGGCGGGAGGATAGCTCAAGGTCAGGAGTTCAAGACCAGCCTGAGCAAGAGTGAGACCCCTTCTCTACCAAAAATAGAAAGAAATTACCTGGACAACTAAAAATACATAGAAAAAAAAATTAGCCGGGCATGTGGCGCATGCCTGTAGTCCCAGCTACTCAGGAGGCTGAGGCAGAAAGATCGCTTGAGCCCTGGAGTTTGAGGTTGCTATAAGCTAGCCTGACAGCCACGGCACTCTAGCCCAGACAACAGAGCAAGACTCTGTCTCAAAAAAATAAATAAATAAAATAAAGGAAATACTAAGATGTCAATGAAAGAACTTTACATAAAATGAAAGTGAAAAAGAATAGAGTCTAAGGCAGCAAAACCAGATTAAGATTTTCTTCAGTGAAGTTGTGCCTTTTATTTTCACATTTGAATTAATATTTTTCTCATGTTTATCTCTCAGGTTTTTGGAGTATAGGTAATATTAGTAAATTTCATAAATTTAACAAATATATGTATTAATATTTATAATCAATATTATGAACCATTACTTCATACTGCTTTAATTAACAATGAAGCTTATAGACTTTGTCCCTGGACTTATTTGCTAATAGCAGGATAAATTTAGCATGCCCACTCAGATATTTAAAAACTGAGCATCAAGAGTATGCCAAAAAATAAGAAAGAAAGAAATACTCCAATTGTTAAGTCATATTAAAAACATGTCATCTTAAGTTATGGTGGAGCAACTGCTTTGACTAGCATGAAACAAACCAACAAACATTTAAAGAGAAAAACAAATAATTTCAGGGCAACATTTTAAAGATGGCATCAGATAAAAATGCTTTTATTGCAATATTTAAGAGTTATTAAAGTAATGCTTGTTGATAATAATAAAGAAATATCAAAATTTCAGTGGCTTAACCCCATATATCAGTTTATATCAGTTTATTTTTTATTCATTTATAAATCCATTATAGATCTTCTTAGGCAACAATCTACAGAATCTAATTTATTTCCATCATGAAGATCTGCCAGCTCCTACCTGTGACATCCAGAATGTCTATGCATTAAGTCACAAATGAAGAAAGAAACATAAAAGTGATCACAACATCACTTCTTATTCCATTAGCTAACCCCAGTCCATGCCCACACTAACTGCAAGCGTGACTGGGACACGTACTCTGGCTGCTCAAGATAAAAGAGCACACACCTTGGGCAAACAGCTCTCCAACATCCTGGTCTACCCTATTGGTTGCCACATACTATGCCAGCCAAGTACTGTGCCAGCCTTACCGCCACGCTTGAAGCTCTCCCATCCTCTCCCCATGCGACACAGCACGTAGTTACATCCGATCACTGTACAGAGTTTAAGATCTAGGACTTTCAGGTGATGAGCGTCTCCGCCACCAGTTCCCAGTGCAGGTCCTCATGGTGTGATGCCCTGTGAACTAATGTACACCCAAAACTGGTGTGGCAGGAACAGGAAATAAAGGAAAATTCCATTGTAAAAGAAAAAAAAAATGGCAGATACCAATTTACAGTTTACAGAATTATAAATTCCTGTGGGGGCAGTCATTAGTCCTTGACAAGGGTTTGCCTTCTGGGGAAGGTCCCCAAGTCTATTGTTTTCTTGGCTCCTCCTCATGGGAATTTTTCCTTTGGCCAGTTGTCCTCTGTGGTCTCATCTGAAGGGGACGATGGGGAGGGTCCTCTCACTGTGGGCTGCAAGTCGGGAGGGTGTAGACTTATTCCAAACCTCAAATAATCAATTTTGTTTTGTTCTGCTTTTGTAAAGGCCCCCGGGTTCTTTACCAATACAATTTCCCCAAACACTTTCTAAGCTTCTGATTAATTTGCTTGTAGTCAGTTTTATATACCATTAAATATTTTTGCTTTTGTTTTTTTCTAAACATATTAGGTCTACTTTCTCCTACCTTTCTCTCTCCCCTGACACCTGCCGCCCCATCTCTATCTCTCTGTTTCTGACTGTCTCTCTCTCGTCTTCATATTATTCACTTTAAGGCCATCTAAAAAATTGACTTGAAAGGAAACAACACACCCCTATTCTAATCCTGGCTACAAGCTTCAGTTTTTTCAACCAGGTTTTTCTTTTGTGTCATTCAAAGTCTCCTTTAGTCCATATCTTACTAACAGTATTCCAGAAGCGTCAATGTTTCCATCTTACAGCCTCTTGATCTTTGGCCTCTCTATTTGCTTTGATCTCTGCTTGGCAAGCCATCTATTTTAGTCTGAACTTTTTCTTTTTTATGATTCCTTGCTAATGGCATCTAATAATACAGCCTACTAACTGGCTCTTTCCAACCACTTCATGTAAAGCTGCAGCCAATCATGCATACGGTCACCTGCCAAGTTATTTTAAGCTATAGTTTAACCAAATATACCTCTACTTCGTAACAGGGACCTTTGGGGGTCCTACCTATGAAAACATTTGTCCTCAACACTCAGCACAGATTTGCTAACACAGTGCCAAGGACTTTAGTTTTATGCTAAGGTAGAAACACCACAGAGTATCATTTTCTAATTTAGTTAAAGTATTAAATGGTACCTGGAATTCAGTAGATACAATGTGAGTGCTTGTATTAGATTCCTATTGCTGCTCTAACAAATTACTGCATAATCAGTGAATTAAAGCAACACATTTGTTGACGTACAGTTCTGAAGGTCAAAAGTCCAAAATGGGATAAAATCAAGGTGTCAGTAGGGCTGTATTCCTTCTGAAGGCTCCAGGGGAAAATCTGGGAAAATCTGATTTTTTGCCTTTTCGGCTTCTAGAGGCTGCCTGTGTTTCTTGACTTGTGGCCTCTTTGCACTTTAAGGCCATCAATGGCCAGTCGAGTCTTTGTCACACGAGTCACTCTGAGACAATCACTTCTGCCTCCCTTTTCCCCTATAAGAACTCTTGTAACACAGCGGCCCTGCTGAGAAATCCAGGGTGATCTCCATACCCCAAAGTCAGCTAATTAGCAACCTCAACTGCGTCTGCAACCCATGCTCTTTTGCCATGCAACCTAACGTACTCACAGCTTCCAAAGATTAGAATGTGAACATTTAGAGGGGAGGGCGTTATTCTGTCTATCATAAGTGGCAAAAACAAAATGCCATTCCAACTCACTGGACATTAACATGGGGGTTGCCTTGGTCAGTGGGTGTTCTTATACTTGGTGATTGATTCAGGATGCCAGCCAGTCGGGTCACCGTCATTTTTTGGCTGCCTTGTTTTCAACAAGCGTTTTCCAGAAGGAAGAAAAGTTGAGATTGAGAAGTTTCTATAGGTCATATCTGGAAGCGAAGCAGGTCATGTCTGGACAGATTCAGTCACATAAATGCAATTAACAAACCCCTGCCTAGTCTTGATAGCTACTCTCACTATTTACACTAATAGAATAGCACACACAACTGGTGAACGACAAGTTAGACTCCACCACATCAAACAAAGTGCTTATGATACAGAATCTGAAGCCACCAAAACAGTACAGTGTAGTACAAAATATTATTTTAATAAAATCAAGGCTTCTAAATATATTGCTATTTTTTATTTTGCATTATAATGTAAAGGAAAAAGGTCATAAAGATATTTTTATTTGAACTATCTCTTCATGACAAAATACTTGGAATAGCTATTGAACATAAAGATGAGTTAATAATTTTCCCTTCATAAAATCCTGGGTTTCTTTTCCAAATTGTTGTCTCACTTTTTTTGCCATTATATGTGGGCAATTAGTCACATCATACGTAGCAGATATTTTGAAATTTAAAAAACCTGTTTTAATCTGTGTCTTCAAGTTATATAAAATGTGAGGAACAAACTGCTTTTTGAAAACAGTTATTTGGAAATGTTTTCATTGTGTGCGATTTTGTTGCTAAAAATGACATGTGAAATCTACAAAAATACTGGTATTTTCATAGTAAATAACTTGAAATCAGAATTTTCTAACTTGTTTAAAATTCTCCCAACCAAAACAAAATTATCAGAATTTTTAAATTATCTGCTAAAAATATTAAAAATATTTTGATTAGGTTGCAATGAATTGGCATCACAATAGTGACAATTTACCAGCTAAATTTTATTGAAATTTGCATAATTGATGAATAATACTAATACATCTTTGGAAGTGTTAGATTTTAATTGAATTAAGAAATAAAAAAGTGAAAGATATGTAACAGTTTTAGAGGGTTAAAATGTAAAAACAAATAGTAATATGTATCTTAAAGTATAAATATGGTACTACATAGAGTTAATCATGCATCCCTGCATTTATAGCTGCATATCACTGTGAGGTTTCTTCTTTGGATATAACAGCCACTAATTTTAATCAATGGAATAAACCAAGCTTGGAATGAAACCTTCAATTTGCTACATCACAATGTGTTAAAGCAAAATTTTAAAGTATAATAAGATACGTTCAATCATGCTGTGCTAGAATATAATAATAATAATGCTAATAAGAGAACTGATAGATTTTGTACAATTAGTCAGTATAATATATTTTAAAGTATATTGAAATATTGTTCATTTATTTTGTAAAAAGTTTGTAAAAAATTCTGTTTTGTTTAATTTCAATAAATTGCATAATAAATTATCATATGCAGGCATAATTTTAAATATTGGGGAAAATATGTTTGAAAAGATTTTTATCCAAACAGGTCCTTGAATAAAAAATATTCCGAGTTCATGGTTCCACTCTGCTTGGCTTGGTGTGCAGGACTCCATGATTCATCTGGACATGATTGGGTTGTCTGCCCCTCCCCATCTCTGCGTTAGATTTAGGAATCCCGTGAACTAAGAGCACGATGACCTTTCTCCAACCAGTCACTCTGGCATGGAAACTTTCCTTTCTTCTCCTTACATTGGATACATTTTTCTTCATAAAGCAAATCAGTGCAGGTGTCACCATACTGCGTCCCGGCTACCTGGATGGCTTCCCTCATCACACCTGTGGCCCTTCATGCTGCCTCTCTGCCGGCACATCTGCTCCCGCAGACAGACCCTGCTCTCCTGCAGGACAGTGCACAACCTGCCCAGCCTGTGGCTCTTAACAAGTCACTTATTGAATGAAAAGGAGAAAAATGAAAATAACGAAGCAAGAAATTCCATTCATTGACTTCCTGATATAATCCAGGTACTGAATTATGCTACTCACATATCCTCTCATCAGTTTAATCTTCAATCATTCCTGGTAAAGAAATGTACTCTGAGAAATTGAACAAATGTTGTGTGATTAAAGGATTAGTAAATGTCAGAGTCAGAAAATAAAACCTTACTAATGTTCTTCCATGTTTTACACCACTTCACAAGTGAATAGATACATGAACAGATAATATGTGCTTAATTCTGATATTTGTCCATGTATATTTTATTGAAAGCTGAGATTAGGTATCTAATTTGTGCATTTTTACAAATACTTTGGCTTACTGTAAAAATATACAGGGCACTTACCTCTTGAGGAAATTAGATTATAATTTTATAATCTAGTTTAAAATGTCTAAAACACATAAAGACATGTTATTTTTTTAAAAAGCATGTATGGTCATCTTTTGAGATACTTCTTTCTGGCTGTATTTTTATTTATTTATTTATTCATTCATTCATTCATTCATTTTTTAGAGGTAGGATCTTGCTCTATCTCCCAGGCTGAAATGTATTAGCACAATCGTAGCTCACTATAACCTCAAACTCCTGGGCTCAAGCCATCCTCCTGCCTCAGCCTCCAGAGTAGGTAGGACTACAGGGGCATGCTAACGTGCCTGGCTAATTTTTTACTTATTTTTTGTAGAGATGAGCGTGTCACTATGTTGCACAGACTGAATTCCTGACCTCAAGTGATCCTCTCCCCTTGGCCTCCCAAAGCACTGAGATTACAGGTGTGAGCCACTGTGCCTGGCTTCTGGTGGTCTTATCTAAAGTATTATAATAAGTAATTCTAGCATAAAAACACTCAGAATCCAAACCAGAGTGGGCCGTCTCTGTCCCGTCTGTTGGAAAATGAAATGTTGACAATGTCTTTGAAGGTATTCTCTTCTTCCGAGAGTCTCCTTCTCATAAGCAGAAAGTTTTCCTAGACCAAGTCTTTTGATCATATGTAGTCTGAAAAGTGGCATTTATTTCCCAGCAAATAACCCCCCAAGCAACATGCCCACCATTCTATAGAAGAAGACATTTTGGGCATCTTACCATTCATTAATCAGTTAATTATAAACATTTGTCCCAGTGATAATTTTTCTCCTCCTCCTTTCCACTGAGCTACAGATGTAAAGCTGCTCAGACTGGGCCTCCCAGGTAGCACTGCGAAGTTGCAGCAAGCTGAGGAGGTTGTGCTGGGGGTGCTGAGCATTCAGGTCCCCACCCCCACACACAAAGTGTGGTAAGGAGGTGACGCTCAGCGTGGTCGCAGATTCTATTCTACACTCAAAAACTAAGATGGCAACATGTAATGTTTACTCAGAGATGCTTGAATTATAATAATCTATTCATCAATTTAATTACCTAGCCCATTATTGAAGCTCTGCAAAATACTAAGTTCTGTGCCAGGAGCTAGGGCTTGATACATGAGTAAGACATAGTCCCTCTTTTCAAAAAGCTTAGAGAAAAATAGAAAGATGGACAAGTAAACAAATAATGCCTCATCAAATATGTTCACAATCATAGAAAGGTGATGGGCGTGTGAAGAGAGAGAGATTGCTTTAAGCTGCAAAAGTTGGGGGAGAATCCACAGGGGCTAAGGGGTGAGAAGTGCACACAAGAGACACAGGAA
>VBSM01002217.1:3331023-3341965 GCA_008086735.1 Cheirogaleus medius
TATATCTGGGTTCTCTGTTCTGGTCCACTGGTCAATGTCCCTGTTCTTGTGCCAGTCCCAAGCTGTTTTTAATTACTATAGCCTAGTAGTATTATTTGAAGTCTGGTAAATTGATACCTCCCATTTTGTTTTTATTGCCTAGGATTGCTATACGGGGTCTTCTTTGGTTCCATACAAAGCATAAAATTATCTTTTATATATCTTTGAAAAATGATGATGGTATTTTAATAGAGATTGCATTGACTCTGTAGGTCACTTTGGGTAATACAGACATTTTAACAATGTTGATTCTGCCAAACCATGAGCATGGTATGTTCTTCCACCTGTTTACATCTTCTGCTATTTCCTTCTTCAGTGTTTCATAGTTCTCCCTATAGAGGTCTTGTACCTCCTTAGTTAAATATATTCCTAGGTACTTTATTTTCTCTGTTGCTATTTTGAAGGGAATTGAGTCTTTGATTTGGTTCTCACTTTGACAGTTGTTGTTGTATATGTTTGCCTCTGATTTGTGTGTATTGATTTTGCATCCTGAGACTTTACTAAATTCGTTTTTCAATTCAAGGAGTCTCTTGGTTGCATCCTTGGGGTTTTCTAGGTATAATATCATGTCATCAGCAAAGAGTGAGAGTTTAATCTCTTCTGCTCCCATTTGGATGCCTTTAATTCTGCTCTCTTGTCTGATTGCTGTAGCAAGGACTTCCAGCACTATGTTGAATAGAAGTGGAGATAGTGGGCAACCTTGCCTTGTTCCAGTTCTAAGTGGGAATACTTTCGATTTGTCCCCATTCAGTATAATGTTGGCTATGGGTTTGTCATATATGGCTTGTATCATTTTTAGGCAAGCCCCGTTTATGCCTATTTTGTTAAGTGTTCTTATCATAAAAGGGCGTTGAATTTTTTCAAATGCTTTTTCTGCATCTATTGAGAGGATCATATGGTCTTTGTTTTTGCTTCTGTTTATATGGTGAATTACATTTATAGATTTGTATATGTTGAACCATCCCAGCATCCCTGAGATGAAGCCCACTTGGTTGTGATGGAATATTTTCTTGATAAGCACCTGGATTCTATTAGCTAGAATTTTGTTGAGAATTTTGGCGTCTATATTCATAAGGTATATTGCTCTGCAGTTTTCTTTTTTTGTTGCATCCTTTCCTGGTTTTGGTATCAGGGTTATGTTCACTTCATAAAATGTCTTGGGGTGGATTCCATCCCTCTCGGTATTTTGGAATAATTTCTGCAGGATAGGCACCAGATCTTCTTTGTAGGTGTGGTAAAATTTGGGTGTGACACCATCTGGTCTGGGACTTTTCTTTTTAGGAAGGTTTTTATTGTTGTTTCAATTTCAATACTTGATACCGGTCTGTTCAGGAATTCTACTTCTTCCTGGTTGATCCTAGGGAGGCTGTGTGTTTCTAAGAATTTGTCCATTTTGAGGAGCCATTTTCACTGGGTGTATCTCTGAGCAGCACTGCAGTGTGGCGAAGCATCTGGTGCAGAGATTGTCAATAAACTGACATAAAGCCCTGCATGCAGGCTCATACCCATCATTACTGATGTCATAGGTAATGTCTGTCTGTGGCAATCACTGAGAGCGTAATAATTTGCCAGCCCCTGTGGGACATGAAGTATCCCACATGCCTCCTCCTGTTTGTGCCTAAGGTGATTATTACACCCATCCTGCTGGAGAACATGATCCCTCCTAACTATGGAACTGCCCCCCCTGGGCCCGCCCACTTTTTGGGGGCACAGAAATTGGAGGCAGCCAATAAGACAAGCTGTGTCGGAATCAGTCACTAACTCTAGAGCTTGAAACTGGTATTATAAAGTAAAAATAGAAGACCCAAAAATTCCAAACCAAGTTATTACCTCCACTTAGTCCCATCTAAACTTTGAGCCTTTGGGTTAATGGGCATCACAGATTAAGTCTCTGTGATGGAGGACCGCATTTAAGGACATTTTCTTCCCTAAGGAACGTCTGCACCTGGCCAGACTTCTCATCTGTCCCTCTCCCTAGATCACTGGTGTGGCTTCCTCTGTCTCAGAACAAGGGCTTGCTCAGCTGGGCTGGAAACCATGGCAGGCAGAAGTCAGGGAATCTGCAACCCGGAGATCAGAGGGAGCCCCTTTCTCACTTTACGTCAGTGCCTCCTCCCTTGATAAGAGTTGCTAAAAGTCCTCTCTTCCTAGTGTGGAAGAAGAAGGCATATCTACAAATGTCAGTTTCCTTTAAGAAAGGAAATCTCATGCCCTACCTTTAGAGCTTTTTCCATGTCTTCTGGCTCTCAACAACTTCTAGCTCCATGTAATTTATATTTCAAAGAGGCATATTATGTGGTGGCATATTTTGGTAGCCCTCAAGTGCATGCATGTGAGCTTTTATAGGATCGTTCAAATTTTCTTGTAAGAGAGGACTCCACTTAAAAGAGGGAAGAGGCTGGTGAAGAGCTTCACTTCGGCATGGACCTACAGGGAGTGATAGAGACAAGAAAAGATCACATGGCAGCCGAAAGGATTTCAAGGAATCTATAAAATGAATCCTAGAACATTAGTTCAGGGAGTTCAGCAAAGTTGCAGCAAAAAAAGATTAACACATAAAAATCAATCTGATTTCTATATAATGACAACAAACATGTGGAAACCAAAATTACAAATGTGATACCATTTAAAATTACCCCAAAGAAAGGCAGATTTGTGCTCTGTGGAATCATAGTTACTCAGCTGTGAAGCAAACACCCAGCACAAGGTTTCAACCCTGGCTCCGACAGTTAATTTGTATGTGGATTGGGCAAGCTACTCTTGCCTTCTATACACATGTTGGAAATGGAGATAAAATTACTAATGTAAGAGTTTTTGAAAGGATTAAATCACTTAATAGACGTAACCTAGCTAGATGAGGGTTCGGCACATTGTGTTCCCTAGTATCATTCCTTCAACACAGTCCCTGTGCCCCAGGCAAGGCACAACTAAATAACAGTGCGGCACCCACACCATGTGAATGAGCCCATTTTCTAACCCAGGGCCTGCCCTTGTCTTCTATTTTTTTTCGGAAATTCTCCCCATTCTTCAAGGCCCTGCTTAGGTGTCGCGACTCCATGAACTGGATGATGCCGCAGCCCGTCTGAGCACCTGCAGCATCACACCTTCTCAATTGAGTGGCCTTTCAGCAAGTGTCTTTAAGCAAACTACTTGTCTAGAGTTAGATATCTATATAAGAAAGACATAGCACCTGTCATCAGAATTATTTGGGAAGTACAGAAAAGAAAACACATATAAAACCCAATGATATATCATAAAAGAAAAGCATTGAACAATGTAATATGGAAACAAAGGAAATATAACTGTAGAAGCTAGCCTTCACACTTCCCAGAGGAGGTAATTTATATATTTTGAACAATCCCATAAAGCTCACATGCACGTGCTTGAGGGCTAGCAAAATATGCCGCCACATAATATGCCTCTTTGAAGTGTGAATTACATGGAGCTAGAAGCCATTGAGAACCAGCAGACATGGAAAAAGCTCTAAAGGTAGGGCACAAGATTTCGTTTCTTAAAGGAAATTGACATTTGTAGATATGCCTTCCTCTTCCATACTAGGAGGAGGAGGACTCTTAGCAACTCTTATCAAGGGAGAAGGCACTGACTTAGGTCTGCTTAACTATCCTGAATTATCCTCGCTTACCATGCTATTTCCTGTCACCTTCTGGTAACTTGCCTCACTTTCCTAGAAGCCCCAAACCCCTTTTCTTTTGTTGGTATTTAAACCCAAATTCTAATTATCCACCTTGACCCACTCTTCGGTGAGTTCTCCTATGTGTTACACGTGCGATGCATGGGTTGATAAAATTGTTCGTTTCTTCTCTTGTTAATCTGTCTTTGGCTGGTACCTTATTTACAGAGCTTAACAGGAGAAATGTAAAATGGGTTAAGGAAGAGATTTTTGTCCTCCCATACACAAAGTTTAATATGATCATTTTAAAACTCATTGAGAAGAGAAAAATATTTTTAAAAAACATTTAAAGAAAATAACGTACTCATAAAATAACTATTATTCTAAGATCTATGTGGCAAAATATTCCTATGTTGGGCCGTGATTGCAAAGAGTTTGCCATGGGTTTACAAAGCAAACATTTCAAGGACAGGTCATTTCATTGTTTTGTATAATTAAAAACAATTAAATTAATTTGTCTCAAGTATAATGGAATTAATTGAGGAAAAACCCATAATTGACTGTATTAACAACTAGAACCTGAGACTAGTGCATACTCACTTTCAATAATATAGTGTTTTGATATCTACTTTCTTTATTATAACTTGGAATTATGCAATGTCTTAATATATAAATGCTGACTATATTGAGTAAAGCATGCATCAGCCAAGATTAGTGATGAGTTAATGGTCCCATTTATAAATACCAGGTAAAATGACTATCTTAAACAATAAACTTCTAGTGAGATTAAATTTGGTTTTGGCACAGATTATCATGGCTATAAAATGTACATTTTTTTACATCTATGAAAAAGCAAATGAATTAATTTAAAAAAATAAGTGGATCAATTTTGGTGCATAAAAACATTTGGTGCATAGAAATATTCAGGTGGCTATTTTTTTCCAACATGGGGATATATTAAAAAATCTGATATACCAATTCAGTAAAAATGAATGCATAATGCACAGAGAGTATTATTATTGAGTAAAGGCTCAATACATTTTTATTTTTAATATTTTTGATTGACAAGTCATAACAATATACATTTATGGGATATAATGTGATGTTTTGCTATATTACTATATATTCAATGCAGAATGATTATATAAAGCTCATTATATATGATTACATATGCATGAACTCACCTACCATGTTTTATGCTGAGACATTTGAAATTTACTCTTAGTTGTTTTGAAATATACAATACTTTATTATTGACTGTAGTCACCCTGATGTGCACTAGAGCTCAAAACCTGTTCCTTCTGTCTATCTGAAACTTTTACCCTGTGATGAACAGCTCTCCACCCCCTCTCTACCTTCCCGCAAGCTCTGGTAACCATCATTCTTCTCTCTACTTCTATGAGATCAACTTTTCCAGATTCCACAAGTGAGATCATGCAGTATTTGTCTTTCTGTGCCTGCCTCACTTCATTTAGCATAATGTCTTCTAGGTTCATCCATGTTGTCCCAAATGACAGGATTTCCTTCTTTTTTTAAGGCTGAATAGAATACCATTGTGTATATATACAACATTGTCTTTATTTCTCCACTGATGGACAATTAAGTTGATTCCATATCTTGGCTATTGTAATTAATGCTGAAACGAATATGGGAGTACAGGTATCTCTTCAAACTATTGATATTAATTCCTTCGAGTGTACTCAGAAGTGGAATTACTGGATCATATAGTAGTTCTATTTTTAGGTTTTTAGGAAACCTCCATACTGTTTTCTATAATGGTTATATTAATTTACATTCCTACCAACAATGTACAACAGTTCCCTTTTCTCTGCATTTTTGCCAGTGTTTGTTATCCTTTGTCTTTTTGATAGTAGCCATCCTAACTGGGGAAGGATAATGTCTCATTCTGCTTTTTCCCTGATGATTAATGTTGTTGAGCATGTTTTCATATTCCTGTTGGCCATTTGTATGTCTTCTTTGAGAAACATCTATTCAGGTTCTTTGCCCAGTTTTAATTGGGTTATTTGTTTTCTTGCTATTGAGGAACAAATGAAATTTGAGTAAGACACAATTCCCAGTGAAATTTCTAATTGAGAATACAACATTCAGATTTGTCTTTAAAATTAAGTAGGTGGATTTACATATACACTAAGGACTCTACAGGAAGAAGGCTTAAACATGTGAGGGACAGGGATGGTTGTCCTGAAAATGGAATTTGACTAGGTCCTTTTTTTGAGCTGGAGAAGGACCTGGGACCCGAGAAAACAGCAAAAGCAAAGACTTGGGGCCTCAGGAGTGACCATATTCCACAGCATAGGAAAAGTCTGAAAGATAAAAATTGTAACTATGAACAGATAAGGTAACTATTTTTGTAACTCTATCCACAGAAGAACAATTTCTACATTTACACACATGTAGAATGAAGGGGTAAAAGGAGAAATTTTTTTTTATTTTTGTTTCCTTTTTTACAAGATACCTTAAAATATTCAAGGATGATTTGCAAGCAACAAAAAATGTCCAAACATTGCTAAATCTATTTTATGAGAGAACACCTCTTCTATGTCTAACAAATACTGTTACCAAGAATTATGGCATTCCAGATACATATTAAAAGAAAAAAAGGGAAATTGAGTAATATGGATGAGTTTGTAAAATCTGCATATGCTAATTTCTTTGAGAAAAATGAATTTGTTTCTCAAAAGCAAATGACACTGTATGAAGTATTTCTGAGGGTCACATATACCTGGTTTCTCTCTTCCTCTGGGCACGTGAAAAACTACACTTCTCCACCCTGTTGTGAATTGGCAGGATCAAGTGACTAATTCTGGCCAATGCTCTGCAAGTAGAAATGACATATGTCACTTCTAGGCAGTGGGTTTCTTGCTGGGCTAAGACCTACTCTTCTGTCTCTTTCCTGGACTCGGTGTCCTAGAAAACTGCATGCTCCAGACGGTGCGGCTACAAAGCAGATGCAGTGTGCCCTGAGTTGTTTTGTGGAATAGAGTCTCCCTCTGTCCTCAACCTCTTGCTAACCTCCAATAACTGCCTTTCATGAAGAAAAAACAATGGTATTGTGTTTAACAAATGAGATTTCGGGCTTATAACTGAAGCACAACAAAAATTATTTTGACTCCTAGGACAAACTATTATTATTAGTTAACATGAAACTCTTTAGTAATTGTTAAATCATATTCATAATAATAAAATTATTTTCCCCAACCTAAAGGAGCATCTTCTGTTCAGATAAGAAAATTTTCAAATATCAGGTAGTAATTGTGGGAGAAAACTGAGATATACAATATCTCTTCATTCTCACTGCAGCCTAGGAATTAGCTATTATTTCCCTAATCTCACAGATGATAAAACTGATTAACAGTGATGTTAAGAGAGATTTGCCAAAGTTCACATGGCTAATAAGTGATAAAGTCATGACTCAAACCTATACTTTCATATTCAAAACAATGCTTTTATTTTCTCATATTCTTCATACTATATCATAGGCAAGAAGTTCCACAGAAGAAAAATTCTCTAATTGGAGCTTTCTTAACTTTATTCTTAACATAAGTCTCTTTAAACATAGAAGAAATATATTCCCCTGAATTTTTAAATCTTTAAATGTATATAGCTCAAAATTTTTAAACAGCTTAAAATTTTTTCTTCAGTACCATTGTAAGTGTATATAAATATAGATAGATACATACATGCATTCTCACACGTTTCCCTTGAAATTAAAGATTAAGATAAAATGTAATTCTGCTATGGTTTGTTTGACATTTTGAATCCTTCAAAATGCCAGAATTAAAAATGCCTCTATGAATCACCTGTCAGGTGGGATCCTGTGAAACTCCTGATATTCCAATCGCACAAACTACTTCCCCTAACTTATTAGAAAGTGCACGATTTCTGTGTGAGAAGTCTCTGAATTTGCATTCTAGTTGCATCATGTCTAGTCATGGAATTTCGGGTAAATGTCTTGGTATCTGTGACTCTGACCTTTCCATGCAATACCCACTTGAACACATCACTGTTAGAATTAAAAATCACATTTTTAAATTTTTTCTAATAAAAGAATTTATACCATGTCTGCCTTATGGTAAGGAAGTACGAACTGTTTGAAATTCTTCAAATTTGAAGAAGAGTGTGGGCAGTATTTTTAAGCCCATTACTTGGAAGCACTCTTGGAATGTACCCCTCTCATAGGATATGCGTAATGAACACCTAGGTGTTTTTTCAATTATAAGCTATTATACAAATATACATTTTTAATCTGGCTAGACACTGGAAAATTATATTTTCCCATGCCAAAATTTATTAAAAACATTCTTTATTTGGCGTGCTATGAGAACATTCTTCTTACCTCATTTTATATCCAAATCTAAAATAGAAGTTTCCTTGTCAGAGGACACAGTCAGGGCTAATTTGGATTGATAATTTAACCTGACCTAGAGCATAACAACTCTGACTTTAAGGGACTTACCAAGCAACTGGGCACACCCCCATTGGCACAGAAGCCAAGGCTGCCTGGCGCCACCTTGTGAGGAAAGAAAGGCTTTATTGCATACTGACCAGTAAGGAGACAGGAGCAGGCTCAAGTCTGTCTCCCAGATTTGAGGTCTGGGGCAAGTTTAAGAGCTTGGTGGGTGAGGGAAAGGATGTAAGATTGTTGGCTTGGCAGGTCTGTTTGGAGAGCTTCAAAGGGGGCCATTTAGGGTCAGGTACCTTGAGGTGGGTCTCAGCTCCGGGTCTTCAAGGCCAGCAGACCCCCACTTCTGGCAGAGTTTCGTGGTTCAGCTTGCGGTCATGTCCTGCCTTCTTGGTTCCAAGAGGAGGGATCAGTGGATCCCGGTGTTAGAGGTCAAGGCTTTTTCTATTGTGCGTACCCAAGCTACATAATTTGCAGTTTGGGGCTCTGTCTTAACCACAAAGTAATTTAACAGTTTGTTACCAACAGAGTAGGCCCAGTGTGGGCTGGTCCCATGGTTACAGATATTTGTTCTTCTCTCTAGACTTTGTTAGTACTTGTAGTTTAGAAATTCTCCTTTTATATTTTTATAGGTAATTGTAAAAAGTAATTTTTAAATCTTAACTACGTCTTGGTATTTTTAAGGAAGTGAGAAGAAATGGTGATTGATTTTCATTTCCCATATTTTAGGTGATTATGACAGGAAAGTGTTTCTGCACAATGAGAATAAAGGCACTAGCAAGAGAGGGTGCTTATTTATTTTAAAGCTGTTAGGAGAATTACCTTCCTATTAAGTGCTTGTTCGTAACTTTTGTTATTGTTCAGATGTTGAACTTCTGCTTCTAGTGTAAAATTTAATGGAAGTTGATTTAGAAAAATAATTCCTGCTCTCCACTTTTTCTATTATTCTAATCCAAATCCTTTTTGTGAGCCATAGATATGGAATTCTCACATTCAGATGGCTGCTTTTTGTGTTTAGGAGATTATATTTGAATACTAAATTTTATCTGAGCTCTGAGCTAACAATATATACAAAAATAGCACATTGGACTAATTCTGAATTTAGAAAAAGCATATAATTGTACTTCCATTTTCTTCTGTATTATTCAAATTGCTGTATTTAATAGACAAAGCACTAAACTTTTAGTTGAGCTCTTACGTTTCAGAAAATCTGAAGAATTAAATTTAGAGTATGATGATAACACATTAAAAACTAGACTTGAAAATCCAATCGACCCTCTGAGCATCCTTCACAAAGCTACCTTGGCAAGCCCTAGAGTGACTTTCCATAGCTTTTTAACACTTCGGAGCATAGGTTTACAAGGCTCCAACAAACCAGGGCCAAGATCTCCATTGCAAAAAGGAAACGTGCATGAATAATCCGGAATCTAGTTTGTCTGGTATTTTCTGCAATCATGGCTCCTTCTGGGGTGTGATGTGGCCAAAATACATTTTGGTACAAATCAAGAAGACTAAAACCACATTTTCCACTAAATTTCCTTTTTGGAAAATACCTCTTTATTGGTTTATTGCAACTGCATTCAAAATTACTCTCTTGTACCTACTGTATTGTAAAAATTCACAATTACAGCATACCCTTTATTAGAAAGCAAAACAAAAGGCAAATAAGCAAAAAGTAGAGTTTACCAAGACTTTGTCCTACTGGCAGATCAAGAAACTCTGAAAGGCAGATAGGGAATCCTAAACATGCTTCAAAGCTTTGCTAAAGACCGTTAATAAATGACATACAAGTAAACCTATTAGAATTCCTCAAGAATTTTAATTTGCTAATTCTGAGAGCAAGAGTCCACATCTTCTATAAATATGCAATTATCTTAATATTTCAAATGTTAATAATACTTGGCTTTAAAAAGAAATGCTTTCCAAGCCTGCCCCATGCACAGCGGGCTCTCTGAACATGCTAGTTGATTGTTGGCTAGATTTGATTTAGGTGAGATCGGCTAGAAGTAAATAGATTTTCAATGAAACAGTAATTGCTTTCCAGGAAAGAGATGATTGAAATAAGCAGCATGTAGGACCCCCGCAGCCTTCTTTCTTGCGCTGTGGCTCAGAGCCAGCCACAGGAACTCCCCGCTGGCCACTTGAAAACCTGCTGCAAGACCTTTTTTCAGGGGGTTCTAGTATAAGATAGTTACACTTGAGGGTCCCTGTTATTATAGAAGTTCGAAAATAAATTAAAAATAAAAAGATTTTAGATTGATGCAAGAATCATTTTGCTACACTCACTCAAAACAAAACAAAACACAGTGAATCTGACTTTAACACAAAAAGTCCAACCTTGTTTAGGAAGAACTCCTTAAGAAAACTTTTGGTTATAAATCCTGAAGATCCTTCTGCCAGAGGTGGTGCAGCCTTGTGGTTAAGGTCATGGATTCCAGACCCAGAGGGCTTCATTCACCTCCTGCTCTGCCACTGACCGCTGTATAACCTGGGGAAAGTGAGTTAACCTCTCTGGGCTTGTTTCCTGAACTGTAAAATGGGTTTTTTCAGAAAAGGCCAACCTCATAGGATAGTTGTGAGACCTAAGAATGTTAACCATTTATGGAGAGTGCTTAACATGGTGCTTGGCATACGGTAAGAACTCAGGAAATGCCCTTTATCATTTCTATTGAGTTAATATCATTGATATATCCATAAAATTATTCTTCCTCTTGATTTTGGGATCCATTAGAATAGATAAAGTTATATTGTTCTTTGACATCAGCAGTCTACTTTTAAGTATTTTTAAAATCTCCCTTATAGAAATAATATTTTTTAAATATTTCATATGCAGTTGGATTAAGCAATTA
>VBSM01002217.1:3342065-3352546 GCA_008086735.1 Cheirogaleus medius
GTGTGGTAAAATTCGGGTGTGAAACCATCTGGTCCAGGACTTTTCTTTTTAGAAGGTTTTTAATTGCTGTTTCTATTTCAATATTTGATATTGGTCTGTTCAGAAATTCTATTTCTTCCTGGTTGAGCCTAGGGAGGCTGTATGTTTCTAAGAAATTGTCCATTTCCTCCACATTTTCCAGTTTGTGTGCATAGAGGTTTTTGTAGTATTCATAAATTATATCTTGTATCTCCGTGGCATCTGTTGTAATTGCTCCTTTATTGTTCCTGATGGAGCTTATTAGAGATTTTTCTTTTCTGCTTTTCGTTAGTCTAGCCAAGGGTGTGTCAATCTTGTTTATTTTTTCAAAGAACCAACTTTTTGTTTTATTAATCTTCCATATAGTTTCCCTGTTGTCAATTTCATTGAGTTCTGATTTGATCTTAATGATTTCACTTCTTCTGCTGGGTTTGGGGTTGGTTAGTTCAGTTTTAAAAGCATTTATTTTTAATGAACTTAATTTATTTCTTAGATTTCTTAATAAATTATAGAATATTAGGTTGTCATTAAAATTTGTTAGTCTTCTTCATTTCTTTTTTTTTCTTTTATTTCACTATATTATGGAGTTACAGATATTGTTAGGGTTACATATATTGCCCCTGCCAACTCCCTCGCCGTGCCAGAGCTTCAAGCATGTCCAACCCCCAGGTGGTGCTCGTCACACCCATTGTGTAGGTATACACTCTTCCCCTTCTTCTTCATTTGTGAAACATTTTGCCTTTATATTATGATGTTGTAATTGAAAATTTCTTGTAACTGCAATGACATTTCAAACTACCTTTTTAAATATTGGATGATTCCCTTTATCTTTCTATTTTTGTGTGTATTTTTAGCTGACATACTTTATTTTCCATACTTTTTTCAGTTTTCTTGTACTTTTGTAATGTAATTATCATACACTGATTTTTTTTAAATGAAGCCTAGAATTTGTTACCTTTAATAGGTAAGGGTGATGTGTGGACGGTGACTTCCAGAGCTGGTGTGTGTCATGTTATGCTTTCATGTTTATGCTTCTCGGATATCTCATTTGTTTTTTGTAACTTGGTGTAATATGGTTTATATTTTTGTTAATTTTGTGCTCCATGATTATGAAGTTATTTTTCTGATTATAATTTGATCAATGTGTAATTAAAATATATTAAAAATGTTTGAAACTTTATTTCCTTGATGATTAAATTAAGGCGCATTTCAGGAATCTCACTAAACTGATTAGTTCTATTTTTTTCTAGTCACCTCACTTTGTGGAATCCTAGTAATAAGTTTTCAAGTATTCCACTTTTAAAAAGAGAGTAGAGAATAGAAAGAAAATCAGTATGAATTCCCTTGGCTCCACCTTCCCCTTGACCCCCCAGTTTGCATCTTTGGACAACAAGCCTCTAGAGCAGGGTCAATTTCCACCACAGCCCAGTCTATATAATCAGGCTTCCGCATGCTTGCCTCTAGCCAAACAGCGCATGCTAAGGCCATCGGTAATCTTGGGCTCCTAAATTTAATAGGCACTCCTTATTCCTGTCCTTACTCAACTCCTTTCAGCAGTGGAAACCCTCGTTCTTGGAGATCGTCTCTCGGGTCTCTCACCCTCCCGTGCAGTGCCAGTGTTCTGGCAAGTGTTAACAGCTCTTGACCCGGGAAATAACAGACCGGCATGTGGAGAGTTGGAGAACAGCCTTTATTCAGCCAACAGACTCAGCCAACTTCTGCTCTTCTGACCCCCCTTCCTTGTTCTCCTCCAGCTTTTATACCCTTGGTAGGACTCAAAAAGCGTCCAATCAGCAACAAGCTTTAACATCCAATCAGCAACAAGCTATAACATCCAATCAGGAACAAGCTATAACGTCCAATCAGGAACAAGCTTTAACATCCAATCAGGATCGTGCAAGCAGCGCGGCCATGGATGCGTGCTGCCACGGGACCCGGAGTCAGAGTGGCAGGAAGGCGGCGAGTGGCGCGTCCTGCTTTCCCTGTCACCAGCTCAATCTGACATTTAGATAATCGGTTCCTTATTCCATAATGTTGTTCTCTTTTAACTCTATGTTTTCTCCTAAATATTATACTATCATCCAATTGCTTCCAATGCTTTCAAAAGTCATCCAGTGGTTTCGAAATTCATCTAACACTAATGACTACCCAAATTACATTTGCATCTGGGCATATCCTTGAACTCAGCACTCCTGAGTCTAAGTACCTAAACGATCTCAGATATTGCCATATGTTTTTCAAACTAAATATCCAAAATATCAGGAGTTTGTCCTCATTTTCCCCTTCTAGCCATCACTTCTTCTAGTTTTCCATCCATCAGTAAGTGTCACATTATTTACTTAGTTGCCCACCCCACACACACAAAAAAAAAAGCCTAAAAAAACCTAAGAGTTATTCTTGGCAACTTCTTCCCCTTTATTTTTTCACAAATCCATCACCAATTTCACTGATGACTCTAAGATACATCTTAAATCAGTGTACTTCTTCCAATGTTCAAGTGTCCCACCGCTCCACAGTCCTTCAGCTCTGAGACAAAACTCCTCCTCCTCCCATAGGCCCTTCTTCACCACCCTAACTCAGGGGGACCCTCTGGGGCTATCATAGTGCCCTGCTTATTTTCTTTCTTGCACTAATCACAGTCTATAATCATTTTCTTACTTGTTTATTTTTTTCATATATGTTCTTCCTAGCTTGTAAAGTCTATAAATGCAAAGACCTTGTCCACCTTTTTGTGTATTGAACAGAGCTTTATGCACAGTTTATGCATAATAATGATTTTAGAAAAAATGAAAGTATGATCTTCCCACACCCATTCTTTGTTTCCCCAAGCCCCCCCACCCCACAATGAAAGTGGAGTAATTGTTGAAGGAACAAATTGGATCACTTCACCACCCTCCTTATTGTTTATGCCACTACCTCTTGGGTTTTCCACATCTTGCAAGCCTTGGGACTGGTAGTTAAGGTCACTGCACCAAGAGCTTTACTGACCTCCCTGGCTTGTGTAGGATCTTCCTCCTTCCCACCTGCCCTGTATGGCACTTTCAATTTACCCTTGGGGACAGTTATCCCAGTTGGAAGTCTGTGACGCCTTTGCTACTTGTATATTGTCAGTCTCCCTCCAGGAAGAGGAGCTCACTAAGGGAGGAGACCTCATTAATCTTGGCCATCACTGCTTCTACCACACCGAACTCTGCACCAGACCTGGAGGGACCTAGGTGTGACGATCGAAAACAGGTTAATAGCATTCTTAATAGGATATCACGTAAGATGTTTTCCTGAAGGTAAATTTTTATTTTTTAATATGAACATTTATTACACTTGACTATGGGGTCACCAATCTTTTGCTGTATTCAAAGCAACTTCAACCTGCTCATCAGTTGCTTTTTCCACTCAAAAGAATTACTTTGCTATTCCTTTTGAATTGTATTTGTGAGTCTCATCCTGATGAATTTTTATTTTTCATAATGAGAAATACTGTATATAATCACTTAGATTTTTATCACTTATAAACATTTCCCAAGTGTGGTGTTTTATAAATGTGTTACCTCTTTCAGTCCTCATATTAATGGGTAAGTATTTTCTCCATTTTAGAGTGAGAAATTTGATTTTCAAGATGCAGAAACATGGAATTTGGAATCAGGTAGATATGACTTGACTCCTAAGTTGTGTCTCTCTTCTTATCAATTACTGGGGTTAGATGAGGAAGTTGAAAAAAGTAAGCTCTTTGAAAGACTGAGTGCAAAGAGTAGCCCACCCCCCATACACACACACAAATAGAAGAGTGTAATGTAAACCATCACCCTGTTAATGTCCATCCTTGGTGCTTTGCACAGCTGGCTGTTCAGTGTCATCCTCTGTTGGGGACTGGATATGGTGTCTCCACTATAGAAACATGGTCCCAGCAAGGATCTCCACCCACAGTCCATGTGGGCAGGTAAGGGGTTTGGAAACCCCATCCCTTTACACAACCCTCACAGAACCATTCACTTTGGAGATAAAATAAAAGGCTCCAGGAAGGCATGCCAGATTGACCCAAATGTATTAATTTGATATGTTGAAAGTCAGTCCTGCTGAGGAGCAGAATTGAAAGCCAGATGGCAACTTCCTTCTTGCCTTTGTAAACCTATGGCCCCATTTGTAGGAAGAATGAAGAGGACGTAGTGTGAAGGTCAGTGGACTGCAGCTACATGAAATCTTTCTAACTCCTTTCCCTGAAAAGTTAGTTGAGATTCAGAGTTAAACACAATGTGTTCAATTATGCAAAAATTACATGAGAGGTCACTGTAGAATATAGAGTAAATTCATATTCAGTTTGGTGTTTTTGTAAAATTACTAGAAGTTGAAAGTGGTGAGACATATTATATGATAACCTTATTTAACTCAGTATCCCTAAGAGGTTCAATGAAGCAACATCAGTTTTTTTGTGCAATTCAAGGAACACCTCTAGCCATTTCATGCAATGTAATCTCTAGTGAGTGGACCTCTGGGTTCTTGCGGCCTATCTGCTCATTTCCATATTCCAAGTGCATCTGCCATTTGATAGTTGTTCACCAGCATGTGAAAACCTTCTTCTTGTATTACATGTCTGGAATGTAACATATTCCATGTTATATGTCACATCTGGAAATAGCACTTAAAATTATAAAATGCAAAAGTGTTTCCTTGAGTAGCACTGTGATTTTTATTTTCCAATAAGTGAATGGATGTTAATGTCTATAACCACAACAACCTAGTTGTAGGGTTGTAGTTAAGACATTTAGATTTTCTGGTTCTCTGTTTCTTCAGCTGGTAAATAAGATGCTTAGACCAGTCAATCTTTGAGTTCTCTTCCAACTAGGTCCTTCTATGTTTCAAAGAGTAATACAATATTAAAAAGAAACATTTTATCTTATACATGTATTCTTGATATATTCCTTAACAAATTCCATAATCATTGTGATAGGCAGCCTCTCAGATGGCTCCAAGATTCTACCCCCCACCCCCAGTCTTCATGCCCAGGGATATTCCTCTCCCACTTGAGTTTCAGCGTAGTGACCTTCCTCTAGCTGAAACGATGTGACATAGGGGACCTCACTTTTGAGGTTAGCTTATAAAAAGACTATTGCTCACTCTGTCTCTCCTTTCTCTGAGGGAGACCAGCTGCCGTGTTTACAACCATCCTGTTGGGAAGCCCACGTCTCAGAGAACTGAGAGATGCCCTCTTGCCACCATCCAGTGAGGAGCTGACAACATCGGTCCAAAGCAGTCAAGCGGCCAAATCCTGCTGAAGCGTGTACTGCAACCCCGCTGAGTCTCCAGGTGCCGACCCACACCAACAGCATGTCTCCAACCTCGCGAGACACCTGGAGCCAGAGGAATCATACAGGTAAGGTGCCCCAGGCTCCTGACCCCCAGCACACCCCACAGTGTGATGCTTTAAACTGCCACGTTTAGGGGCAATTTATTGCACAGCAGTAGATAAGTCATATGATCAAGTTCTCAGGTGAAAAAAAGACCTGGTTCTATCCCACTCAATGATCTCATTCCAGGAGTAAATTCTGAGGTGAAGAAAGAAGACACACAGACAAGGCACAGGTGCTTAGTTCCTTTGCCTTTGGTTTTTCAATGATCTCAACTAGAAGATCCATTTCTCTTACCAAATGCTGCAAATAATTTACTACTCAGCATCTTAAATATCTATACACATAAAATGTAGGGGTGTTTCATTTATCCCTCATGAGCTAAGCAGTGTTCTGGTTGCTGGAAATCCACTGGTGACTTCAGTCAAATCACAGCCCAGAGAGAGGGCAACAGCAGGAAGGGTACTGGAGATGCTAGAAGAGTGAGGAGGAAGAGTCGCCAGCACTGTCCTGGGGGAGCTCATCTACAGAAGTCTTTCCAGAGGAGCAGGGGGGAAGTGAAACAGAGTCTTGAAGAGGCAGAGCATTTGGCCACATTGCTCTAGGCTGAGAGAGACCTGTGTCTGGAGGCCCATATGCATGTAAGCATGGCCCATTCAGGGGGCTGCAAATAATTCAGCCATGACAGAGCAGTGTGTGAAAGGATGGGGAAATTGAGATGTGCTAGGACAGATATTTATATTTGATAGTTGATGTAAAATAGATTGTGCTCGCATTGACTCTGGTTTGTGGTCCTCCTGAAGGACCCTGTATGCATCTATGGACTTCATCAGAAAGGCAAAGGAGACAGCTGAAAGGATCAGAGTCAAAGAGCGACGTGATCGGGTGCACGCTTCAGTGGCGGCTCCAGGTGAGGGTGCTTGGGAAGACTCCCCTGAGACGTGCTCAGCAGCTCCGTGGCCAGTGGGGCAGAGAGCTGTGCCCGTCCACAGCTCGGCCTGGCAGGGGACAAGGAAGCAAGGACAGGGTGCTACAGGAGCTCCGGCATTGCTTGAGGAGTGGTTGAAAGGATGGTCCATTGGAAGTCATCAGGTGAGGAAAAAACTGCAGAAAGAAAGAAATTAGTAAATAAAAAATGATGAAGAAAACTGGGGATTAGAAGTCTTGATGAGACAAAGAGCTGTGGTGGGAATAGATGGATGGGAGCGTCAAGGCTGGGAAGCTGTGATTGGAGCCTGACCCTCTACAACTTCCTTAGAGTTCAATTTTAGATACATATGTAAATAAAGTAAATCTTTTCTCATGTTATGATTTCATAATATCAGATTGTCTTTAATTTCATATAACATATTTCCTGTACACTAAAGTAATAAGAAATTATGCTCCTGTAATGGACAGCTTCCATCCTTCTAGCTGCTAGTTTGATTCACCCTCAAATTCTGAAAGGTTATCCTGTAACCTAGAAGCAGTTTGACCAACAACTAGCTTTCAAGAGTGAATATTAAACCAATGTCCTATGCATTGTGCATATTCGTTGACAGCTGACACACATTTTACTGTTTGTCATTATTTGTAGATCCTAACCATCCAAACCTATCTTCCTTTTTAGAATTTCCTATATCATTAGCCCATTCAAATCAATACTCACTAGGCAAAATAAATACCTGATTTACATCTTTTGCTTAATTGATGCTTTTTCCATTTATTATAGAGAGTCTTATTCACCAGTGATACAATTGCTTCATAGCTGTGTTTTATCACACTACCTAACTTTCTTTGCCATTCAACTTCCAACTTTGGAGCCTATTAATTCTCCTTGGCAATATTGCAATAACTATGGTCTTTTGCGCAGTAAAAGTTTCCTCACTAAAAATGAGACAAGTTGGGAGGGTAGATTTTCTATTTTCAAATAAAGGTGGAAATCTCTAGGTTAAACTCAGTTAACTGAATAACTTTCTAATGTTCATTTTGAATTTCTAGGAGATGTTGAAAAGTAGGCTTTCTAAACCTTTTGTGGAGTTGCTTTTTCAATGAGATTCAGATGGGATTGGACTTTCTCAGCGATATCTGCTTGAAAAACTTTGTATTTAAATCTATGTCTGGCTCCATTTTTTTCTCATATCTGTCCACCAGTTATCATCCTTCCAAAACACATCTATAGTTTCTTATCACCCACAGAAAATGTCAACATTATTTAGCATGGTATCCACAATTTGCTGCAACCTTTCTGTTGTTTTACCGCACCCCGCTGGAGACCCTACTGCTGGGCCACAGCGGCGACCTTCAGACGCTCTGTCACCTCTCACAGCCCGCTCCTGTCCTCGGTCTGCAGTGCCCACCGCCCAGCCGCCTGGCAGGCCACGCCCACCACTCACCGCCCGGCAGGCCACGCCCGCCGCCCATTCTCTGCACAGTCATCTTTTCCTCATCAGGCAATTTTTCCCACCTTATAAAAATAATCCAAAGTTTTTATTAAAGGCCACAAAGCCCTTAAATGTCTCTGACTACCCTTCCAGAGGCAGAAAGTTTCTAGAAATTTACTTTTACCAGACAAAGCCCCTTCTTGTTTCGAGCTTTCACTTTTATTCCCTTTGCCTACGATATTCTTGCGCCCTGTGCGTCTCCTCTCACCACAAACGCCTCCTCTTCTGAGACGCCTTCGCTGAGTACGCTATTAAAATAACACCTTTCTATCCTGCTCTCCCAAATGTTTCTTTTACCCTAATTCTTGATTAACATATATTTTATTGTTTGGTTTATTGTCTCTCCCACAAGAATATAAACTCTACCCAGGCACAAACTTGGAAGCTTGTGTTCATTCTGGATATATTTTAAAATGAAAGAATGAATATATGATTTAAGAGACTACAAATTAGAAAAAGTAGACACCACCATCCTAGAGTTTCCCTTCACTGTGGGTGGTCCCATAGAACTAGACAGAGAAGATGGATGTAGATAGGACAGAACTTATAATGGACGTCTGAGGACTTTCTTGCTACTTGGCCTCTGTTAAATCTTTTTCTTGTAACAACACCTCAATTTCTTTCTCGTAATTTCTCCCATTCTAGTTCGGTTTGACTCTCAGTCAGCTTGGCCTGCACTCCCCAAGCCAAGAGGTGCCCATCTGACACAAATGGCCCAACTGGGCTTCCTTTCCCAAGGGGCTTTTAATCTTAACATAACAATGTCTGGGATGAAAAATAGAAATGGTTTGACCTGATTCATCCCAGCGAGGAGAACTCCTGACATTGGCCAGTTTCTGACCCAATTGATTTTTCAGTTGTGATTGAAATTTGTGAATTTACTGTACTGTAACTGTTATTTTATTAATCTAACCAGAGATAGTTTTTGTTTGTAAAGGAATGACACTTCTGTTTGTTCATATCGTATCACCGTGCATATTGTTGTTGTGCATGTTTTTCTACCTGATAAATTGAGAGCTTTAGGTGTGGCAAAGGCTATCTTTATCCTTAAAGACACTCCTGTTTCTTTCTACACGTTGAGGTATATAATAGGACCTTAATAACTTTGAGAAAGAAGTTTGTTAAATAAATCCCCAGTCACATGCTCATCATTTATTTACATTTAGGATAAAAAGAAAGTTATTCCAGTGGTAATCTTTTAATTGTTTTGATTAAAATAAGTAGCATCAAGCTAAAATATGTTGAAACAAATTTAGTATCATTTATTGAGAAAGTGGTAATGTGTCTTTAATATAGATGCTCCTTGCCTTATGATGGGGTTATGCCCTGATATACCCATTGTAAACTGAAAATACCTTTAACGTGAAAATGCATTTAACACACTTAACTTACCAAAAATCATAGGTTAGCCTACCCTGCCTTAAATGTGCTTAAAACACTTACATTAGCTTACAGTTGGGCAAAATAATGTAACACAAAGTCTATTTTATAATAAAGTATAGAATATATCATGTAATTAATTAAATACTATAAATTACATGGAAACTATGACAAATTTGCATCATTATAAATTCAAAAAATAATTAAGTTGAACCATCCTAAATCAGGACCATCTGTATTTCAAAACTGATATGATGAAGGTTTTATTTTGAATTGTAAATTTCAGTAAACATCACATTGTCTTTCCTAATTAAAAGTTCTTAAATAGAAACTTTTACAAACCTTTCTACATTCATGAGGTATATCATATGGGTAGGTGATAAATTATGTTATCCAAATATTATGTTTTAAACAAAACTTTCACACTTACAGACTGTGAATCTTAGGTAAGTTACTTAGATCTCTAAGCTTCAGGTTCCTTGGCTATAACTGTGTTCAATAATAGTACCTAACTAAATAAATGATGGCGTTTAATCCACGCCATGAAATAGAGTATGTTCAATTTTTGACAATTCTATGAACTAACACTTTTTGAAGAATGTGTAAAACCAGTTTTTAAAACATCAATAGTTTAGATGTCTAGTATACAGAAAGCTTTTAGAATTCTTTAGAACATTAAAGGAAATTATTCTATACATACTTCATTCACTTTGTCTCCTTCTTGTTAGTTCCAGCTCCATGAATTTATGATGGACTTAATATTGGTCTTGGCTTATATTTTATTTGTTATGTGGTTCAAAAAGTTATGGAGCATCAAAAGTATGCAAAATAAGATATGGGATTGTTTAAAATACTGTGTCACTCAGTTAAAAATATGTTCCATTATTCTGTAATCTTAAAACATAATCATAATTTAGTATAAATTCTGTCAATTCAAAATGATCCAAGTAATTGTTATACAACTGAACATGACATTAGACAAGTGCGTGTGTAGTCCTGGAGGTTTGGAGCTCACTAGCTGTTTTTGTATAATTTTTCCTTCAAACATATCTGAGAAATTTTTCATATGTTTTGAGCAATTCCAAGTTGTATTTTCCTAAAAATATAAGTAAATTATAAAAAAGTGATATCTCAAAATTTTTATTTATCTAAACACTTCATTTTTAGATTGAAGTATCAATAATTTTATTGTACTAGTTTGATTATATGTTTTCTGAGATGCATTTAATTACATATTATTAACAATTGTGAAAATATGATAATACATGGTTGTCTTCTTGGCTAACTTTCAGGCTTGTGGCTTTTTTTTTTTTTTTTTTTT
>VBSM01002217.1:3356008-3459295 GCA_008086735.1 Cheirogaleus medius
ACCTCGGTCCTCAGGCAGCAGCAGGCTCTGCACAGGCAAGCTCGTGACTCGTCCAATCACACCCGAGCCTGAGAGGAGGAGTCGAGAAACAGAGAGAAGGAGGGGAGTTGGAGAGTGCGGCGCACATTCCACACACGCACACTGTGGACCTGAGACAAGTTGGCTGCTAAGCAGAACAGGCAGCCATGACAAAAACACTCGGTGGGCTGGATAAATGTCCTTGGCGGGCCACTTGTGGCCCGTGGGCCATAGTTTGAGGACCCCTGAATAAAAGCTGTTCTCACTGGAGTTAAGTGAAGCCTGGATTTTTGAAGAGCCTCTTAGCTGTTCTTCCAGATTCTAGCTTTTTCTAATTCTAATACTTTACCTTTACCAGAGTGTTGCTAGGCATTGATCACCAGCTAGTTTTCTTCTACTCAAAATAACCACTAGCACCTACTCCATTTGCATGAGATTGCTGGAGATCTGGAATCTAAATGGATCTGGAATCTAAACCCACAATCCCCCCTTTACTTCTTCCTCTCCACAGAACCTGGACCCCAAGAAGATAGACTTGCTCAGGATTCCTGGTGTCTGGGCCACCCTGCCTGGCCCTCTGAGTGCTATTCTTCCAGATGCTACACATGTCCCAGTGATACTTTTCCCTCTTCCCACACAAAGTTAAACCCAATCTTCTTAAAGAAGCTTTTGTGAATTACTTCCAGCTCACATTGTTTCATTGCTCTACCTATCTAGAAATATTTATTAAGTGAATTATGGAAAAGCACTTTTTACCCAACTTTAAAATTCTTAAGATGATTTGAACTTATATGTGATCTCAAATAAGCATATCAATAACTCAGTAGTTTTCTTGTGGTCTTTTCGTGTACTGAAAAGTTCTTTTATAAATAGACTTTTATAGTTTTTTTTACAAAAGGCTGTTATGAACAATTATATGCCAATAAATTAGGTAACCTAGAGGAAATAGATAAATTTCTACACATATAAAACCTGCCAAGATTGAATCATGAATAAGTAGAAAATCTGAACAGATGAATAACAACTAAGGCTACTGAATCAGTACTAAAATGCCTCCCATCAAAGAAAATCTTGGGAGTAGACAGCTTCACTGCTGAATTCTACCAAACATTAAAAAAAAAAAAACTAATACAGATATTTCTCAAACTCTTCCAAAAAAACTGAAGGGGAAGGACTATCTCCACACTGTTTTTATGAGACCAGCATTACCTTGTGTCAAAGTTAGACAATATCCTGAAATTAAAAAATAAATAAATAAAAGACTATTATAATAAAAAGAAAACTACAGGCCAATATCCCAGATGAACATAGACCCCAAATCTTCAACATACCAAATATTTAGCATACCAAATTCAACTGTACATTTAAAAGATTATTCACCATGATCAAGTGGAATTTACCCCAAGGATGGAAGGATGGTTCAATATATGCAAATCTATAAATGTGATACATCACATTTACAGAATATAGGACAAAAACCATACGATCATCTCAATAGATGCAGAGAAAGCATTTGACATAATTTCAATGTCATGTCATAATAAAAACTCTCCATATAGAAGGAATGTACTTCAACAAAATTAATGCTATTTATGGCAAACCCACAGCTAACATCATACTCAATAGGAAAGAGTTGAAAATTTTTTCTCTAAGATCATGAACAAGACAAGAATACCCACTCTCACTTCAATTCATCATATTACTAAAAGTTCTAGACAGAGCAATAAAGCAGAAGAAAGAAATAAAGGGCATCCAAATTGAAAAGGAAGATGTTAACTTGTCCCTGTCTGCAGAGGACATGATCTTATATATAGAAAAGAATCTACCAAAAAAGTGGTTAAAACTATTAAATATATTTGGTAAAGCCGTAATATGCAAAATCAACATTCAAAAATATGTAACATTTCTATGCACTAATAGCAGCCCATCTGAACAAGAAATCAAGAAAAAAATCCCATTTACAATTGCTACAAGAAAATACTTAGAAATAAATTTAACCAAGGAGATAAACTCTCTCTACACTGAAAACTATAAAACATTGATGAAAGAAATTGAAGAAGATATAAATAAATGGAGAGATATCCCATGTGCATGTATTGGAATAAATAATATTGCTTAATTGTTCATACTATTTAAAGTGATCTATATATTCAATGCAATACTTATACAAATTTCAATGAAATTTTTCAGATAAATAGGAAAAATAATCCTTAAATTTTTATGGAACCATAAAAGACTCCAAATAGCCAAAGCAATCTTGAACAAAAAGAGCAAAACTAGAGGCATCACACTGCCTGAGTTCAAAATATATTACAAAGCTTTAGTAACCAAAAGGTCATGATACTTGTACAATAACAGACACATATATCAATGGAACAGAATAGAAAGCTGAGAAATAAATCCACATGTTTATAGTTATGTGATTTTTGGCAAAGGTGCAAAGAACATATAATGGGGAAAGGTCAATCTCTTCAATAAATGATGTTGGTAAATCTGGATATTCACATGCAGAACTATGAAATTAGACCTTTATGTCATATCATATACAGAAATTATCTCAATATGAGTTAAAGACAAATGTAAGACCTGCAACTATAAAACTAATATTTTTTTTCTAATGGAAAAGATTCATTATGTTGATCTGGGCAGTGATTTTTGGCTATAAACTCAAAGGCATAGGCAACAAAAACAAAACTAAAGAAATGGAATTGCATCAAAGTAAAAATCTCTGCACAGAAATGGAAACAATCAACAGGGTGAAGAGACAACTTATGGAATGGGAGAAAATATGTGAACACTATGTATGTGATAAAGGGTTACTATCCAAAATATATAAGGAACTCAAACAACTCAATTACAGAAAAGCAAATAACCTGATTAGAAAATGGACAAAGGAATTGAATAGAAATTTCTCAGAAGAGAAATGCATACAAATGGCCAACAAGTATGTGAAAGGATGCTCGACATCACTAATCATCAGGGAAATGCAAATTAAGGAAATCAACCACAATGAGACATCGCTTCACACCTATTAAAATAACTATTATCAAAATGATAAATGATAACAAGTGTTGACAAGAATGTGGAGAAAAGGGAACCCTTATACACTGTTGGTGAGAATATAAATTAATACAGCCATTATGGAGACAGTATCAAGGTTCCTCAAAAACTTAAAAATAGAGCCACCTTATCATCCAGTAATCCCACTACTAAGTACACATTTAAAGAAAATGAAATGATTACATTGAAGAAATATCTGCACTCCCATGTTCATTGCTGCATTTAGGGAATCACCACAAGTGTCCATCAGCAGATGAATGTATAAAGACAATGTGGTATGTATACATGATGGAATACTACTCATCCGTGAAAAGGAAGGAAATCCTGTCATTTTTGACAGTGTGGGTGACCTGGAGGACATTATGTTAAGTGAAATGAGTCAGGCACAGAAAAACAAATATTGCATGATCTCACTTATATGTAGAATCTAAAAAAGTTGAACTCATAGAACTAGAGAGTAGAATGGCAGTTACCAGGGGCAGGGGCCTTGGGGATAGAAGTTGGGTAGATGTCAGTCAAAGGATGCAAAATTTCAGTTTGATAGGAAGAATATGTTCAAATGATCTAGTATACAACATGGTAACTATAGTTAATAGCAATACATTGTATTGTTGAAAATGCGAAGAACATAGATTTTCAGTGTTCTTACTAGGAAATAATAACTATATGAGGAAATGTGTAGGTTAATTTGCTTGATTTAGCCATTCAACAATTTATACATATTTCAAAACATCATGTTTTACACAATAAATATATGCAGTTGTATTGGTCAAATTAAAAACAAAATCAACAATAAAATAGAGAAAGGTCTGTCTTCTAAATGAGCATTAGATATTAGTGCTTATGACTAAAAGAGATTATGATATGATTAAAATTTTCAGGCAACAAAGAGAAACAGAGAGTTCTTTTTAATCTCTAACCCAAGGAATTTTATTCTTGCTTAAAGATTCTGCACAGATTTAAATTTGAAATTTTCACAAATAATGTACATAAATGTTGAAAATTAACCCAGCCAATACATGATAACCAAACTGGCCTGTAATCTTATTCACAGATTCTAATTTTAGTTAAAAGATGTCTACATAGTAAACCAAGCACAATGAAAAATCAAGAAAAACTTAGAAACTTGAAGCTTTTATTTCTTATGTTCCCTACTTTTTAAATATGTATGTTTTCTATTCCTATTTCTATACCCCAGATTGCTGCTTAGGTTGCTCACTGTTTTCATGAATAAATTAGTACATAATTTATGTATTTTTGACCCCTCCTCTCAAAAAAAACATAATTAGATTTTTCATCAATTACAGCCTTATGTATGAGACTTTATGAGTTTTGTTGTCTTCATTCATTTGCTTACACCCACAGAGGGGAGTGTGTATACCATGTTGTTCTACACTATAAAACTTTAAATGATAGTCTTCATCCATCATATTAATAGTCCAATTAAGAGTGTACAACATGCTGTGCTTCTGCCTGATTTACCTTCCTGACAAACAAGCAGACAATATTTCTAGTTAGATTCCTGGTATTAAGATTATCAGGGAAACTAAGATTTAAACTTGCTGCTCCGCTGTTCATAACACTAAATGTAATGTTTTTAAGCAGCAAGATACGCATCCTGTGGTTCTTAACAGTAGTGTGCCTCATATAGGAAGTAGGTGGCGAAAATGTCTTCTCAGCTCATGTGAAACCATTTCATTCCCCAGTGCTAATTGTAAACAATCAAAGAGGTGAAATTTTCCAGTGTGTCCAGACCTTTCATGAGGGTTTTGATAGCACCTCTAAGTCAATTTATTAAAATAGTATTATTTGTCTACATGACTCTTTTTCAATATAAAATGTTTCATATTATCCAGCAAAGGAGTAGTCTTCACAAAGCTAAAGCTTAATGTAAGTAATGAGCAACATTAATCAAAGTCCAACAGGACTAATCAGGCTTCAGACAACGCAACTATTTAAAAAGTTTGCTAATGAGTGTTTCAAGTGGAAAGGAATGATTTTCTTCTTAGGTGTGATATCACTATTCATGAGCATCCACTGGAAGCATTAAACTCTGGTAGAAAGGCCACTGCTGCAGCCTCCCATAATTATCTATAAAAACTTCTTCAACAATGGTCAGGAATTGAATATATTTGCATAATGTGCAATTTCAGTGCCCAGTGGTTTTCTGAATAATGCGTCACTTGCCAAACTTCATTTTAGGTTAGAATAATGTTTTTCTCCACCCACTGAGGGAAGCCAAGTCCATTTTGCATGACTTTTCTGTGTTTAGCACTGAGCAAACAAAAAGAAATAATGAACTTCCAAATAAATTAAATAAACCTTTGACTAAAGTAGATAAGAGGATAAGACACAATGAGAAGTGGCGGAGTATATCCAAACCTTTGTCTGCCATTATTATGTATTTTTTTGTTTGTTTTTTCCCATCACTGTGGTTGGCAGTACAGTGCCCCCGCCAAAAAAAACCGCACCTGTGATTGTGTTCCTTACATAACAAAAAAGGGACTTTGCAGTTGTCATTAAGATAATAATCTTTAGACGGGAAGATTGCCTTGGATTACGCAGATCCAGTGTAATCGCAGAGTAAGGGAGACAGGCATGGCCTGCAGACAGACTGCAAGGCCTGTGCAGCTCGCTCTGAGCGTGGAGGAAGCGTCAGGAAGGGAAGAATGCCGGCAGTCCCTGGAAACTGCAACAGGCAAGGTAAGGGGTTCTCCCTGAGAAACCGCAGAAGGCATGCAGCCCTGCCAAAAAACACCTAGATTTTAGCCCAGTGAGAATCAGTTTGGATTTCTGACCTCTAAACTATGGGATAGTAAACTTGTGTTGTTTTAAGCCACTCAGATAAGAATGCCACTGACATTGAATCCATCCCAATTTTTGCATATAGCACATCTGAATGTCTCTCACTTGCATCTCAAAAACCCCCTTTCCAATCTCATTACAAAGTTGTTATTTAGGAAATCACTATGGTTCTCCCCAATTATCTTTCTTAAACAATTATTTGGCTATAACTTCAGGGTCTTTGACATTCTGGTATTTTCACAAGAACTGGATGGTTCAAGTGTCCAAGTCCCCCAGAGAGAGAGCCTTTCCTGTTGGAGGAGTTAGAGAAGGCTTTATCGACAAGGATGCTTGCTGCAATCATTACCACACCCTCTTCCTCCAATTTTATTACAGACATAGTAAAAAAAATATACATACATATATATATATATATATATATTCTTACAGAATGAGGAACAAATGCCTCAGGTTGTATCTCAGTCACTCACATTGTGTCTCCAGCTGCGTCATTCACAATGTGTTATAAACACACAAAACTATAAAATCCAAAACTATAAAATCATACAAGCTGATAAAGGAAATTTAGTTCACACACTTTCAGTAAAATTAAGTCTGTATTGATTAGCAGTTAATTTAATTTTTAAAGTGTTTTGATCACTTTTTTTTTACAGTCACACGGTTTATTTCGAACTGTAGAGAAACAGAGAACCCAGGAACCTTGATTACGACGACACAGCAGCCACGCTGGAGCGCCCCCTCCCCACACACCGCACACCTGCGGCAGCTCTGTCTTCCGTGCTGCGGTCCCCTGTGTGGGAGCTGCCTTTCATTCACAGTCCACACTCATCACTCCCTTCTGTAAAATGTTTAAGAACTTGAAAACACCTCTAATTTACACAAGCCCAGCTGGAGATCTATCAAGGGCAGGTTTGAGTCAGAAACTGACTTTTGTCTTAAAAATCAATGGCTGCCCTTCCACATCCTGAATTGATTAGACATCACGGGTATCTCTGCTCGAGCTCTGATTACATCATTGTCCTACCTAATGAGGGATCTGGCTAGCAAGCCCACCGGAGAACATGGCCTGGGCCATCTGGCTGTCCAGCAAGTCTGTCACTAACACTCCGCGGGCTCTGTTCCTCATCCCAGCAGTAAGGACCATTTTATAAGAATCATCTCAATTGTGTAAAAGTTTTCCTAGGGTTTTACCTGGATGAAAGCATTGTCTCAAAATGCTGAATTATTCATTAATGCTGTCTACCAAGTATTTCTGGTCTCTATTATGCAGGCCCAGGGGTAACTGCATTTCGGAAACCCTTGCAGTCCTGTGGGGCCACATCGCAAGTTCTGAGTTGCAAGCAAGTTTCAGTTGGAGGACTGTTACCCTCTAGTGTGACAACTGGCCGTCTTCAAGATGGTGCCAGATTCGTTAGGCAGGGTGTCTGGGTGACCGATAAGCAGACTCCTTCCAGCTGACCAGAGGAAGACACAAGGTATGAATAAGAAAGGAAGCTTTGTTGGTTTGGCCCACTCAGATCTGGAGGTTGGCTGCTACCACAGCATAATCTACCCTGTCCTGACTGATGCACATAGTTATATAATGATGTACACCCAAAAATGAGAGAGAGAGACTGGAGCAAGGGTGAGAACTGCATATTTAGTGATGGTAAAGGAGATGGCAGACCAAGAAATGCTCAGGAAGAAGCAGAGGCATAAACCCTCAGGCCCCTGCTCATCTCTGCTTATATACTCTGGAATTACAGTTTCCAGCCCCTATGTATAATGACCTATTTTAATTTCAAAATATACTGGTGCCTACATGGATGCACATGGGATCCATGTGGGCGTGCTGTTCACATCCATTGGTTGAGAACATATACGATGCAGAAATGCCTCCTATGAATCGCGGATGCATCACATGTTTTTATTTCAAGACAGCTTACATATGCACTATAAATACATGTATGGACATTAGAAAAATGGAAGTATATATGGATAAAAGACATTATTCAGTCTTACAGAAAATGTGCTTGACATGCTTAGGGGTTTAACAATCTCTGACAATATTCCATTGTCCACCAGGAATATTTAGCCCTCACTGTTCCAATGAAAGGGCCACACAGCTTAGGGCTAATGACAGTAGCTGCTCAGGAGCACCTTCCCACAGAGGTGCTTCCCCAAATTCTGCTCTCAACATCTCTCCCTGAACTAATCGATATTCAACACCTAACTGAACCTTCAGCATTTTGGCTGTTTCCTAACTAATTCCACTGAGGCATCTCCTTGTCAGAAAATTTCTAAACAATCTTGATGTCCTCCTTGTTTCCAACACCAAATGCAGACACTCATGATCTCTGTGTGACCATTCATCACTTTGCTGATCTTGTAGTTAGTGTAAGATGTCATTTAGGGAAGCTTACTAGTGACTGAAGCAAAATGCCCCCCTTTGACATTATTTCAGCCCATTCAATTGAAATGTACCCGTGGAGCCCTTACTTGTCGTCGGCCTTGTTTTGTCCTGATCCTAACATTTAGCACCTGCTTGAGCCAAAATTCATTCTCAGTATTTCTGGCTGCAAAACCATACTTTGCTAATTGCACATACAGCCATGCAGAGAGAGAGATGCAGACTACAAATCTGTAATAACCTTCTGAAAAGGTTTAATCCACAGGAAATGGATCCCTAACTTTATAACTTTATTAGCAAAATACATTACTACCACTTATTATATTCATTTGCCTTCCAATAATTAAAACACTTGAAGTAGTGTCATAAAGGTATTAATAACTTCAAATTCCCCAAATAATCTGCCAACTACTCTGGTATTTATTACCAATAATACAGTGATATTAGAACTTTAAAGTCAATATATTTTTTATTTCTGTATATTATGGGGGTACAAATGTTTAGGTCACATATGTTGTCCTCACACCACCAGTCAGAGCTTCAAGTACGTCCATCGCCCAGACGGTGCGCATCGCGCTCATTGTGTATGTATATACCCATCCCTTCTTTCCCCCTCCAATCTGCCCGACACCCAATAAATGTTATTCCTATATGTGAACTTAAGTGTTGATCAGTGAAACCAATTTGCTGGTGAGTACATGTGGTGCTTGTTTTTCCATTCTGGGGATACTTCCCTTAGTAGAATGGGTTCCAGCTCTATCCAGGAAAATACAAGAGGTGCTATATCATCGTTGTTTCTTATACCTGAATAGTACTCCATGGTATACAAATACCACTTTTATTAATCAATTCATGTATTGATGGGCACTTGGGTTGTTTCCAAATCCTTGCAATTGTGAATTGTGCTACTATAAACATTCGAGTGCAGGTGTCTTTTTTATAGAATGTCTTTGGTTCTTTTGGGTAGATGCCCAGTAATGGGATTGATGGATCAAATGGTAGATCTACTTGTATCTGTCTAAGGTATCTCCATATTGCTTTCCACAGAGGTTGAACTAGTTTGCAGTCCCACCAGCAGTGTAGGAGTGTTCCTATCTCTCTGCATCCACACCAACATTTATTGTTTTGGGATTTTTTGATAAAGGCCATTCTTACTGGAGATCAGTGATATCTCATTGTGGTTTTGATTTACATTTCCCTGATGATTAGAGATGTTGAGCATTTTTTCATATGTTTTTTGTCCATTATTCTATCTTCTTTCGAAAAGTTTCTCTTCGTGTCCTTTGCCCACTTTTTGATAAAAGGGTTATTTAATTTTTTTCTTACTGATTTTCCTGAGTTTTAAACAGATTCTAGTTATCAACCCTTTATTGGATGTGTAGCATGGGAAAATTTTCTCCCATTCTGTAGATTGTCTGTTTGCTCTCGTGACAGTTTTTTGGCTGTGCAGAAGCTTTTTAATTTGATCCGGTCCCATTTTTTTTTATTTTTGTTGTTTGTGTGATTGCCTTTGGGGTCTTCTTCATAAATTCTTTGCCTAGGCCAATGTCTATAAGAGTTTTTGCCACATTTTCTTCTATAATTCTAATAGTTTCACACCTTAGGTCTAAGTCTATTACCCACTGTGAGTTGATTTTTGTGAGAGGTGAAAGGTATAGATCCTGTTCCAGTCTCCTACATGTGGCTATCCAGTTTTCCCAGCACCATTTATTGAATAAAGATTCTTTTCCCCAGTGTATGTTTTTGTCTGCTTTGTCAAAGATAAGATATCTATGTGAGGATGTTTTATATCTGGGTTCTCTGTTCTGTCACACTGGTCAACGTCCCTGTTCTTGTGCCAAATCCAAGTTGTTTTAATTACTATAACCTTGTAGTATAGTTTGCAGTCTGGTAAACTGATGTCTCCAATTTTGTTTTTATTGCCTAGAATTGCTTTTGCTATAAGTAGTCTTCTCTGGTTTCATACGAAATATAAAATTATTTTTTCTATATCTGTGAAGAATGATGATGGTATTTTAATAGGGATTGCATTGAATCTGTAGATCAGTTTGGGTAGTATAGACATTTTAACAATGTTGATTCTGCCGACCCATGAGCATGGTATGGTTTTCACCTGTTTATGTCCTCTGCTATTTCCTTCCTCAGTGTTTCATAGTTCTCCCTGTAGAGGTCTTTTACTTCCTTAGTTAAATATATTCCTAGGTACTTTATTTTCTTTGTTGCTATTGTGAAGGGTGTTGAGTCTTTATTTTGGTTCTCAGTTTGACCTTTATTGGTGTATATGAATGCCTCTGGTTTGTGTGTATTGATTTTGTATCCTGAGACTTTACTAAATTCATTTTTCAATTCAAGGAGTCTCTTGGTTGAATCCTTGGGGTTTTCTAGGTATAATATCATGTCATCAGCAAAGAGTGAGAGTTTGATCTCTTCTGCCCCCATTTGGATGTCCTTAATTCCACTCTCTTATTTAATTGCTGTAGCAAGGACTTCAAGCACTATGTTGAATAGAAGTGGAGATAGTGGGCAACCTTGCCTTGTTCCAGTTCTAAGTGGGAATGCTTCTAATTTTCCCCCATTCAGTATGATGTTGGCTGTGGGTCTGTCATACATGGCTTGTATCATTTTTAGGCAAGCCCCATGTATGCCTATTTTGTTAAGCATTCTTATCATGAAAGGATGTTGTTGAATTTTGTCACATCCTTTTTCTGAATCTATTAAAAGGATCATATGTTCTTTGTTTTTGTTCCATTTATGTGGTGAATTACATTTGTAGATTTGTGTATGTTGAACCATCCCTGCCTATCAGGGATGAAGTCCACTTGGTCATGATGGATGATTTTCTTGATAAGCACCTGGATTTGGTTTGCTAGGATTTTGTTGAGAATTTTTGCATCTATATTCATCAAGGATACTGGTCTGTAGATTTTTTGTTGTTGCATCCTTTCCTGGTTTTGATATCAGGGTTATGTTGGCTTCCTAAAATGTGTTGGGGAGGATTCCACCTTCTCGATGTTGTGGAATAATTTCTGCAGTATAGTCACCGATTCTTTGTAGGTGTTGTTAAACTCGGGTGTGAAACCATCCTGTCCAGGAATTTTCTTTTTATGAAGGTTTTTTATTGATATTTCAATTTCAATATTTGATATTGGTCTGTTCAGGAATTCTGTTTCTTCCTGGTTGAGCTTAGGGAGGCTGTGTGTTTCTGAAAATTTATCTATTTCCTCCACATTTCCCAATTTGTGTGCGTAAAGGTTTTTGCAGTATTTATAGACGATATCTTATATCTCTGTAGCATCAGTTGTAATTTCTCCTTTTTTCTTCCTGGTGGAGCTTATTAGAGATTTTTCTTTTCTGCTTTTCGTTAGTCTTACCAAAGGATGTCAATTTCATTTATTTTTTCAAAGAACCAACTTTTTGTTTTATTAATCTTCTATATAGTTTTCTTGTTGTCAACTTCATTTAGTTCTGATTTGATCTTATTAACTTCACTTCTGCTGGGCTTGGGGTTGGTCTGTTCTCTTTTTCCAGCTCTTTGAGTAGATTCATTAGGTTGTCTATTTCTGATCTTTCTGTATTTTGAATGTAGGCATTTATGGAAATAAACTTTCCTCTCAGTACTGCTTTAGCTGTGTCCCAAAGATTTTGATAACCTGTCTCTCCTTTGTTATTTAGTTCAAAGAATCTTTTGATTTCCATCTTGATTTCCTCATTTATGAAATAACCGTTCAGTAGAAGGTTGTTTAGTTTCCATGACTTTGTGTAGAAAGGAGAGTTTCTGTGAGGATTGATTTCTACTTTTATTCCATTGTGATCTGAGAAGATATACAGTATAATTTCTACTTTTTAAAATTTTTTGAGACATGCTTTGTGTCCTAGGATATGGTTAATCTTAGAGAATATCCCATGAGCTGATGAGAAGAATATATATTCAGTGGTTTTGGGGTAGAATGTCCTGTAAATGTAGTCAGCCCCATTTGTTCTGGAGTTTTGTTTAATTCCATTATTTCTTTGTTAATTTTGTGTTTGGAGTATCTATCCTGTGCTGTCAGTGGGGTGTTGAACTCTCTGGCTTTTATGGTGTTGTTGTTTATCAATTTGTTTAGATTAAGTAGAGTTTGATTTATGAATGTGGGTGCACCTAAGTTGGGTGCATACATATTTAGAATTGTTATGCCTTCTTGTTGAACTGAACCCTTCACCATTATACAGTAACCCTCTTTGTCTTTCATTATTTTGGTTGATTTAAAGACTAAGTTATCTGAAATCAAAACTGTCATGCCAGCCTTCTTTTGGCTTCCATTTGCTTGAAATATTGTTTTCCACCCCTTTGTCTTCAGTCTATATGTGTCCGTGTAGGTTAATGTGTTTCCTGAAGACAGCAGATACTTGGCTTCTATTTTTTTATCCATTAGGCCAGCCAACGTCTCTTGAGTGGGGATTTCAACCCATTCACATTTATTGAGAGAACTGATAGTTGGGGAAAATTTTTGTTCATCTTGTTTGGGTTAACTTTGTTGCTTTGTTTTCTCTTTTGAGCCATTGTGGTATCTGGCTTTTGATCTTTAGCTTTTGGGTGGTTTTACATTCGTGAGTGTTTATTGTATGGATCCGTGTGTAATTCTGTTTTTAGTACTTCTTAGAGGGCTGGTCTTGTCTTGGTGAATTCCCTCAGTCTTTGCTTATCTGAGAATGTCTTTATTTCTCCTTTGTATACAAAACTTAGTTTTTCGGGGTACGAGATTCTAGGCTGGGCATTATTCTGTTTCAGAAGAGTGAGAGTGGGGCCCCAGTCTCTTCTTCTTATAGGATTTCAGTTGAGATGTCTGGTATTATTCGGATGGGCTTTCCTTCGTATGTAACTTATTTCTTTGACCTTACTGCTTATAGAATGGCCTCTTTAGTGGATATTTTGGTTCAGTCTGATGATTGCATGTCATGGTGTCTACCTGTTTGCATTGAATCTCCCAGGGATCCTTTGAGCTACTTGTACCTGGATATCTAGATTTTTAGCAAGGCCTGAGAATTTTTCATCTATTATATCTTCTAATAACTTATCCAACCTTTGCATATTTTCTTTGTCACCCTCAGGGATGATCATAACTCTCATATTACACTTCTTCACATAATCCCACATTTCTTGTAGACTTTGCTCTTTTCTCTTATTTCTCTGCTCTGTCTTTGTGACTGACTCATTTAATTGGAAGGTGTTATCTTCAATCCCTGTGATTCTTTCTTGTGTTTGAAATTACCCTGTTCTTGAGGCTTTCCCCTGTGTTTTGTAGTTCCCTGAATAAATTCTTCATTTCCAGGAGTTAGGTTTGATTTTTCTTTAATATTTCAATTTCTTTAGTGAATTTTTCTTCCAAGTCCTGGATTTTTTGTGTGGTTTTTTTCTGTTGGTTATCTATTTTTTCATGCATATCATTGAGTTTTCTTACAATCCATGTTTGAAATTCTTCTTCTGTCATTTTAGTGTTCTGAATTTGGCTAATGTCCATTGTTAGAGAGCTGATATTACTCTTTGGTGGTGTGCTTTCCATTTGATTCTTCATACTTCCAGAGTTCTTTAGCTGAGTCCTTCCCATATGGATCAGCCGTTGCTTCCCACCTTTCAGTTTTCTTTTGGGAAGTAACCAGGGCTTGTGTAGGCTCTGTTCCAGTAGATGCTGTAGCTCAAGGCAGATCGCAGCTGCTGCCTACCAGCCTGGATGTGTGCACTTCTATGGTTGCTTGATCTGCTGCTAGGGGGAGCTGCTAGTATGTTGTTCAGGGTTCTTCTACCACAGTTGGGAGGCTGCTCCTGATGGGAGGGGTTACTTTGGTAGCCTGTTTTTGCCTTTTGCCTGGATTTTTGTTCCCTGACCATGGACCCCACTGTTGGCAACTGACAGGAGGTGGAAATCCAGCCCCAGAATAATGATCCTACGGGATGACCTAAACTGGTCTGTTGATGAAAGTCACTAGGCTGTCAAGTATTGATCTGTGCCATGGCCCTGTTGATTCATGCTAGTTGTAGAGGGAAAGTGGCTTTTCTTGCCTCTCCCTACCTCCAGGGGTGCAGCCTATCACTTTTGGCATGACAGATGCTGGCTAGGGGGCGTGGGTGGTGCCCCATTCTGCCCAGTGCCCCAGCGCCTGTAAGTCCTGCAGGCATTAGGCTCCCATGACTAGGGAAGTATTCAGAATTCATCCATCAAAACAGGCCTGGCTAGTTGACCATAAGTCCTGTAAGGGCGGAGCTTGTCACGAGAGTCCCTGGGCTGGGGGAAGGGAGCTGCCCGACACCATATCACACTGCAGCGGCTGGGTTGTGGACCCCAAAAATGGTGACCAACTGCCTGCAGAGTGCTAGCACTGGGGGCAACTCTTCAGGAGTTGGCAGGTGCCGGGTGGGGATGCTGAATCATCGGGTCCCGTTCAGCAGGAGCTCTCGCTCTTTGTGACCCACCCTGAGCGGATCTATTTGCCCGAAGCGGTTCCAGTTTAGAGTCCCCTACTTAGTGATCACTTCCATTGACTGAGTACCAGGAGTACCAGGGGCAAGTTATCTGTCTCCTATTTCCCTCCAGCGGTAGCTCAGATCAGTCCCTCCCCTGCCCCTGGCACAGAGCTCCAGGAAGTTCAAGATGCTTCCCACTATTGTCTCCTCTCCACAGAGCCCCAAATCTCCTGTCACAATTTTGCACTGACATCAGGCAGGTTCCTGTCTGAGTGGGTGTGGAGGTCAGTGAGGAAGCAGGACATTCTCCTAGGGGTCTGATCCCACTTCACTCACTGGCCAGCAGGTACAGCCGTCCCATGCCCTACTCTCTATTGTTTGTCTCGCACTCTCCGGATTTCGTGATCCTATCTCCCATTCACCTTTTGTTTTTCCTGTTTCGTGTGTCCCACACTGATTCTCTGCCAATTCACAATGATGTTCTTGTGGGGGAGCGATCCACTCATGCATAGCAGACCGAGATCTTACGCTTCTTTCTCTGGGAGCAGGAATCCAGGAGGTTACCTTTACTCCACCATTTTTGTCTCTCCTAAAGTCAATATTTTGAACAGTCTAAGCTGATGTCAGAAAAGTTAGCAAAGAAATGAAGTTATAGATTTTTTCCCTCAAGCTACTTTTGTTCTCATTAGAGGAGAAATGTCTTTCATGTGGAAGTCACCCCCCAAAAAGTCCTGCCAGCCTAACAGAGTATCATTTACAATGACCTGAGTAAGATACAGGCACCAAATCAGGCAGAAGCTACTATGATTCAAGGTTTCTGGGTCTCATAGAGGAAGCCTTCTCTGTTACTTTGAACAATGTTCCAAATAAAATAAAACCACTATTCTGCAATTACCTTAAATCACAAAACTGTTATTTACAGGAGATTACAAGTGTTGCGGAAAGGTCATAGTCTTTGGATCAGAAAGAACTAGATTTGATTCTGCAAGGTTTCTTGTTTTTGCTTTTTTTTTCATAGACGGGTAAATTTTGGCACAACAAAATGATTTTTATAAGCACCAGTTTCTGAATTTGTAAAATAAGTTTAATAATGTGCATCCTACAAGGTTATTGTAAAATTTAGATGAGATTGAGTCCACATTGCACCTAGTAAGAGCAATGGCAGCCACAGAGGCCTACAGGACAGACGACGCATCTCCTGCATGGCTGTTGTCCTCTCTGTGCTCTTCTGCTTGCTGTTATTGCTTGCACTGGCCTTCTGCATTAGTCAGTTTTGTGTTGCTATAAAGAAATCACTAAGGCTGAGTAATTTATAAAGAAAAGAGGTTCATTTGGCTCATGGTTCTGCAGGCTGCACAAGAAGCATAGTGCCAGCATCTGCTTCTGGCCGAGCCTCAGGGAACAGTTACTCATGGCAGGCAAAGAGGGAGCAGGTGAGTCACATAGTGAGAGGAAGGGGGTGCGGAGAGAGAGAGAGAGAAGTGGTGCCAGGCTCTTTTTAACAGTCAGTTCTCAGGGGAACGAATTGAGCAAAAACTGACACATTGTGGTAAGGAGGGCACCAAACCATTCATGAAGGATTCCATGACCCAACACAAGGCCCCATCTCCAACACTGGGGATTAAATTTCAACCTGAGACTTAAATGGGACAAATGCCCAAACTTTATCATCATCCTCCTTTATTTCTATCCTTATCATCACCATCACCATCACCATCACTGTCCCTCCATATTATGTTCTTATTCCATTCCAGACTCGACACTAACACACCGTAAAGACAATCACACTAATCCTTACCACATAAAACCGCTATGAAGTAGGCATATTCTGTGCAAGGTCATCAAGGTCAGAATAGTTAAGTATGTCACCATAAGTTCCACAGCTTTTAGATTTCTTCCCTGTGACTTCTTACTGTTGGGCTATCCCAGAACTCTAGCATGGATCCTTTTCTGCTATATTGCCCCATCCAAACTCACCCTATTACTTGCCTTGCATCTCATGGCTTCATATACCATCTGTACACCAATGACGTATATGTATGTATATACATCCCAGCCCAAACTACTCCCCTCAACCTCAGGTTTGTGTCATGCAACATCTCCTTTGAAATGTCTAATATATGTCTCAAATGTGATAATCTGCCAATGAACTCTGGAAATCCCCAAATCTCCACAATTTACTCTACCCTTCAGTTTTTCTTGTTTTGGATAATGGCATTTCCATCCTCAGATCAGGCCAAAAATTTTGGAATCACCTTGACTCCACTCATACTCTATCCCATCTGTCCACAAATACTATCACTTTAATATTCAAAAGGCACACAGAATGGGACACTTTCTGGCTAGCTACCAGGTCTGTCTTCCAATCCACCTTGAATCTCACCTAGACAATCGCAATAGCTGCTCACTAGAATCCCTCCACCCTCTCCCTCCTTCCCCAGTCTCCTTCCAGTGCAGTAGCCCAGTTATTGTGCTCAAAGTAGGTTAGTATGTCACCCTCTGCTTATAACCTACCTGTGGCTTCCCATTTCAAACAGAGTGTAGGGACATTCACCTTTTGTAAGACAAAGTTGTCTAAAAAGCCCTAAGGGTCACCCCGTCCCTCCCCAACTTGCTGGCGTTTCACTTGTCTCACCAGCCCCAGGTCTGGTCCCACTCTGCTGGCTCTGCCTCTAAGGCTGCAGATATATTTCCTGCCAGGCCCGTGGCACATGCTATCTTATCTCTTCTCTTCCTGGGTATCTGTGTGGTCCTCCTGTCAACCTCCTTTTGGCTTTTGTGCACATGCCTCTTTCTCAGTGATTTTCATGACCATTATGTTTAAAATCCATAGCACGTGTTCATGTCAGTATTCCCCCACCCTACTTCCCAGCCTTAGTATTTCCATAGCACATATTACCTTTTAATATTTTCTATAAGTTATTTATTTATGTATTTGTATTCTGTCTCTGCCATACTAGACTGTAAAGACCATGAGGTAAGGATTGTTCACTGGTAGACCCAAAAATCTAGAACAGTGCCTGACAATCAAGTGTGTTTTAAATAAAGAGTGGTTGGTTGTACTGATCACTAGCTGAGGAGTTCCTGTGGACATGGACACGTGGGGGAACCACAGCAGCGGTGTGAGGATGCAGCAAGGTCATTCGATGTGTGCTCTGGAGAAAGACGACAAAAACTTGGACGGAGAGAATCGAGAGGAGCAAGCCGTTGCACTAGTCCAAATGAGGGTGTGATCTAAGTCCAAACATGCAAAATAGGAATGAGTGCAAGACCAACTATTCAGATATTACTTAGATGATTTGTTAAGTGGTTGGAAATAAAATATAAAGAAAATGGAGAAGATGCAGTCATGGCATCATTTCAAATCTTCAGGATGTTGAAGTTAGTATTGGCATTAACAATATTGTAAGCAACAAATTTATTAATTTATGGAGGAATCAGAGGAAATGTTGCAGATATGGAAAGTAGAGAAAAATTCAATATTAGGCAATGATTTTATACAAGAAGTGATTTTTCCCTTTGGGGCATATAAAAAAATCTGGAGATGGGTCACAACTGGGAGCGACGGGGAAGTGCTACTGAAAGTTACTATGCTACAATGCACCCACCATGAATCTACACCCTACAAAGATTCATATGGTCCAAAATGTTAACAGCGCGCAGGTTGAGAAACCCTGGTATTAGGCATGCTGAATGTGAGATACCTGCTAAGTATTCACATGAAATTACTCAAAAGTCAAATCTAGAATTCAGAAGAGAGGCTCTTTCCAGTAGCAATTTAATATTCATTTACTGTGTGTTTCTGATGGCAGTTGGGAGAATAGTTACAATCACCAAGAAAATACCATTTGGGTAAGAAATCAAGCACAACCTTAGAAACACACTTGCATGTGTCTGGATCATCACAGAAAGCCGGGCAGTTGGAAGGAGAGAAAATTTGGATGAAATGGAGGAAAGAGACAGATAATAATTTGAGGGAAAAAAGTGGAAATGATGGGAGAAATTGTATGTCTGTTTCTTTGTTTGAAAAATGGGACTGTGACAAGGACGGGGCAGGGCGCCAGGGGCAGTCAGCCGTGCAGCAATGGCTCTCCAAGCGGCGGGTCCCGGCCAGCGAAGCCATGGTGGTACCGTGGCCGGAATTGACAGGGCAGGGGCAGAAGTCATTTCCTGAGGTTCTGCACAGACTATCAGAGGAACACTGTGGCGCAGGGACGCAAGAATCCCACTGATACGGAAGGGACCCTCCCTCTAACCCCTCTGCCCCGTCTCCTCTTCAGTAACAGGGTGACGACTCTGGTGCAGGTCTGCAGCCTGGGTCAGACAGGATCCTGCACGTGGAGCACCCATTGCCCCCAAGTCCCTTCCCACATCTTCCCCTTCCAGGCTCTGTGCCAGTCCCTTTTCCTCAGGCTTTCAGGGAGGTTTGGCCAATCACAGCCCCTAGCAGAGATCAGAGGAAGAAAGAAAGAGAGTTGAGGATATTTCTCCCTCTTGGTCTTTGTGCCTGGAGGAGTCTACTCCACGGCTCCAGCATCTGCTGCAAACTCCCCTCCACCCCGCTGGCCTCAGCTAAGGACACGCGGCTGTGTCACATGCTGGTCCCCCACTGCTGGCTTCCGGGCTGCAGTGGCCCCGGGTCCTCCCAGCCTCATCCCTCCCCGCGCACCTCATGGGCCTCCTGGAGGCCTCGGTGTGGCCCTGTGTGCTCTCCATGTTTCTGCTGTGTAGACAATCATGTGGACCAAGTCCTCTGTTTTTATCAGTTCTGGGATGTCTAGTGACCCTGACCAGTACTGCCAGTGAACGATAAAATGATGCAAAATAGACTCTTTTGGGGTATATTGAGTTGGTGATATCAACAGTAAGTCTACGGGAGAATGTGTAAATTATTGAGGGCTCTGCATGCATCTGATGCCAGCATGACAGTTAATCAACAGCAAATGATGGCTTTGTCCCTGAGTTGCACAGGCTTTATATTTATTTGTATAAATATAGCTCATGCTACATGGGAGCCAACAATTTTTTTAAATTAAGAGACAATGGATCCCATGTATAGATTCATGAAAATTATCTGCCTTGAGTTCTGGTATAGAGGATTTCATGGACAATATTTTCCAGCTTCTACAAGTTTTCAATTCCTCAAAAAATGTTTCTTACAAGGGCATTCAATAACAACTGAGAGCAGAACACAGGGTTTTGCCGGAGAAAGCTGTTTCTGTACATGTGTAAATTAATTTGGTCTAGGTATGTTTGTTTCCATTGCTGAAACTTAGTACAGTGAGCTTTTCAGAAAACATAGAAAAAGAGAAATTTTGAACATTTTTATGTTGTTTTTAAGACTCTTTCCTAAGTACCTGGAATAGCAATAAAGTTGGTTTGTCAATTAAAAAAGAACCATATGTAATCTTAGCCAGTTTTCCCAAAGCCATTAATCTCATATAGCCTAATTCTTTCATTTCTGGATTCTTAAAATGAAAATAGCTGCAATAATGTCTTTGAGAATAAAGACTTGATTCTGACATCAGGAGAAAAAGGATTGAAGAGGTTTTCCTTAGGGCCTGCTCCCTGGATGCTGGTTTCCTCCAGCCTGTAGCCATGGAAGGGCCACGGCAGTTAAACAGGAGGAGCCTGCCCAGCGCACAGAGGTGGCATGTGCCAGCTGCTTCACAGCGTGGACTCACCTGAGCCTTTTTATAGTCTTTCCACTTATCGAAAACCCTGGGAGGGCAGGGACGGAGGAGTAAAGTAAAACATCCCCAATGAAGATGAAGAGTGAACAAATGTTCTTTTTTTTCCTTTTGATTCTCCCAATTTGGTAGAAAACTCCACAGATTAGAAGTCTGATATCTTAGGAATTGTGATGGGCTCAATGCTTGTTTCCCCTTAAAATTCATTTGGTGCAATCCTATTCTCCACCGGGATCGTATTGGGAGTGGGGCCTTTGGGAGGTGATGCGGTCATGAGAGTGGAGCCCTCATGAATGGAATTAGTGCTCTTACAAAAAAGAGGGCCCAGAGAGACCCTCACCCCTTCCCGCACATGAGGACACAACAGGAAGGTACATCTAGGAACTGGGGGGTGACCCTCACCACATACCAAATGTGTCAGCTCCTTGATCCTGTCTTCATAGCCTCCAGACGGCAAGAAATAAGTGTGTGTTGTTCAAGCCACCCTGTCTATTGTATTTTAGTTGTCACAGCCCAGGTGGACTAAGACAGGTATTCTAATCTTCAGTACTCACTAGTTTAGTTCCTTACAATGGGCAGACATTTGACTCTCTGAATCTATTTTTCAATCTATAAAAAATGTCAGTAAGAGGTTCATACTCACCTTGATCACTTGCAGTGAGAATCAAAAAACATATGTAAAAATATTTTGTTACATACACAGTTTTTAAAACTGTGAATAATCAATAAAAATTTATGATACTAAAAAGAATTGTGTTTTTTAGAGGGGTAAGATTTTCCTAAAACCATCTATCTGTAAGATTCTTGTTATTTGCTGGCCTCGGGCAAAACCATATTCAGATAACCCCGATGTCCTGTAATTCTGTGTTTTTCCCCTGCACCAATTACTGTGCCCATTATGCACGGTAGACAATTACCCAGTTATGGTTCATGGGTCTTGAAAAACAGATTTAAAGATCGTGAACAACTTTGTGAGCTAACTGTCACCAAGGAGATGATTATGAAGCATTAGGCAGCACAATTAAAGTATACTTGAAGAGGTGGAATAAAAGCTTTTTCACTCTGCCCTTGCCAACACTTGATTTTAGCATCTGTGATTTTCCATTACAGTCGATTAAATGAGAAAGAAAAAAAAATCCCTGATGAGGCCATGGCAGGTATTATATGCGTGATTGCAGGTTTTAGTGATTGTCCCATTAATTGGAGAAAGAAAAGGACCCTGAAACCACAATGGGGAGAGGGGAGGTGGTGATTTCATATTGCTTAGGTAGGACATCGTGGGAGTGGGGAGAGCCATGCCCCCCACATCATGTTCTTATGTTCCTGAAATAAAAGCTAAAATCAGTGCAGGGATAATGGAAATGGGGTGAATGTGCTGCTTGCAGTGGTACATTATGTCCCAGAAAGAACAACCCATGCCTTAGTGCTGCATGTGTTTGATGGCATTTTGCTTGAGGCATTTGCATGGTTACAGCAGGTTGCAGATGAACATGAAGCAATTAGACATTTTTTTTCATTAGGTCTAAGCTGTCATGTCTGATTCTCCATCAATGTACCTGGCCCAGCACCTTGTGTTGGTGACCAATTGGTTGTCCTTTGTAGCTCATTGTCCCCTGACCCACGCCAGCCTCCTGTGACTCTGGCAGCCCTTGCAGCTCTAAGGAAAGGTCATTCCTCTGCACCTTGTACCCTAAAGTCACTTGGTCTTTGCACTGAAGCTCTTAATCCATTTGAGACAGGACTGAGCAGAGTCTGGGACCTAAGTGACCCAGGCAGCTTGTTCCCACCAAGCTGGTTCCAGTGCCCAGGGAAGACTGCTGGGGTCCACCTCTAGCGACGCTCCAGGAGACCCCAGCACTTGCATATTTTAATTCCACCCTCTTCCTCATTTCCATCTCTACTGATTCTCGTTCTCTTCCATTTCTTCTTTGCCTGACCTCTCTAGCTTTTCACAGCCAAGGACATCTTCCCAGTTACAACTGGCTCTCCACGCTGCTTGTTGGCTCCTTGGAGACTTTTCTTATCTTGTTGACTCTCCATATTGCATTCTGAGTATCAGCTCTCTTCACTTCCCCTAGGGGTGAATGGACCCAATCTTTACAGGTACCCCTCACATGCATGACCAATGTGGGGTTCCTTAAACACAGGGGTTTGACCACAAGGATGAGATTGGTGCAGTGATAAATGTTCTGGCCCAGGAGCTGGGGAGTCTTTCTGGTTGAAGCTCTATCACGGATCACCTGCTCATCAAGTGGTAAGGTGCATCCTCCCTCTAGAAAGCATTTCCCTTAACTGCGAATGGCAGACCTCTCCTGTCTCTTCAAGTTCTAATGATTTTAGATTCTCCATATATGGACCTAGAGCTAAGAAGAAGAGGAATGGAACTTTCATGGCACAACCATGAGAACCATTTGCATTGTAACAGCTCACGTCTCTGTCACCAAGAGGCAGAGACCCAGCCCCTCAGCAAATGGACAACAGTGGCAATCTAGAAATCACTTAAGAAGAATTTAGCCCACTGTGGTAGCCCAGGAGAAGGAATGAGATGTCAGCAAAGAGAAGGAAAGGAACACCGCCCTGGCTAACAGTGGCTGAAAGTACTGCCCCAGGGGAGTGTGAGAAGAGCCCAGGACAGGATAGGGAAGAGACAAGAGCGATAATGAACAGGAGGAGGGGGGAGTGCGGCCGGAATGCAGGCCGCCTGGGGCCCAGCAAACGCACAACTGTGCTTGAGGGAGGATTCCAGTGGCAGTGCCCCTGTCAACTAAATCAGGGGCACAAAAAAACGGAGATCTCACAGAGGAGGGGGGTAGAAAAGGTAAACAGAAATTGAATTCAGTCCTGTGCTTGCAAGGCAGCAAGGCACTAGGGGCTGAGCCCAGGGCCAGGCTCCCTCCCCAGCTCTCCTGCCTGCCACTGTCTGCGCCCAGCAAGGCATCAGCCTCTGTCTGCTCAGCCTCCACGTCAAAGGTGGGAGGCTAAGCAAACTCACTCAGAGGTTTGGGGCAGCGAATGAGCATGCCCAGTCCTTACAGCTGTGATAATCGTGAGGCCACAGGAGGCCTCTCCAGTTGGCACAGCCTGCCTCCCCTCCTGCCCCGTCCTCTCCAAGCTGCCTGATGCCCCTTCTCTCCGAGCTCTTCCCTCCGGCGCCCCCTGGTCCTTGCTCTCCCTCCCTGCATTTTCTCCCTGCCCACTCGAATACTTTTCTCTGCCAGTGCAGTGGCTGGTTTTCTTTTCTTCTTTCTTTTTTCCCCTTGTAGTATCTTGCTGCACTTTGGGCATCTAATAAAAGCTCTGAATCTCCTGTGAGCAAATTCAAATATGCAAATATCTGCAAAATTTATACATGCTAACATGGAAAATGATCCCATCGACCTATTCCTGTGGTTGTGAGGCCTGTTTTCAAATTATTTTTCCATTCAACTTCTTTGCCCATCTTTCTCTCTTAATTTAAGTGCCACCCCTACCAGTGTGGGCCAGAGGAACCGGCTGCCCGTTCTCTCTGAGACCCCAACCTGCCATGCAGCACACATGGGACATGTGAAGAAAATGTCCCTCATTCATATGTGTTCCCCTAGATGGGCGCACAGGGATGGGGTCTGGTTCTGTTGGAACAAATGAAAAAATAGGGTGGCAGTGTCAAGGTATTTGCCAAAGACAAAGGACTCTAAACCTGAGGCATAGAATCATCTTTAAAAGTATGTGTGCCCAATTCCCATCCTGGCCCCCAGACTCTCAATAAAACCCATGCAGAGCAAATGGTCTCCAAGTGTCCCCAGTCAGCGGGATGCCTTGCCTGGCACAGGCTTGCTGGTGACGTGTCTGTTGCAGTTTGCAGGATATCTGCCAAAAACGATGACTTTTGTTTTTAGAATAGGACTCAAAACTATCCTCTCTGTCAGTACTTAGATAATGGGACCCATTGACTTCTGAAGATGCTTGGAGTTTGTGAAAAGTCGGCCACATTGGTCTACTTTTGCTTCTGACAGTGGACAGAGTTGGGGCTCAGAGTGTGATACTGAGCCAGCTCCTACTTTCTTCTCCCTTCTGCCTCCCTGTCTTTAAATGAGAGCCATTAGTGCCCACCTCTCCAGGATGGCGTGAAAATGACACCAGATTGCAAATGTAAGCATGGGCTTCCATAAATGCTGACTTACCCCCCTCAGCCCCACCCAGCCCTTTCTCCCTGCGACTAAGCGAGTAACGGCCTGTCCTTCCGTCCTGAGTGTGTGCTGAACATCTTCGCCTGGCAGATCGTTTGATTAAGCATTCCACGAAGAGGTGAGACCACAATGCTCATTACTGACAACAATTAAAACCCACTTAAAGAGAACGCTGTTTTGCAGCGGAGGATTCTAAAACCTTGTGATAGTAGAACAGGATAAACAGGAGCATCTGCTCTCAGCCTAACATCCATGCAATAAACCAAACATTTTCTGTTGTAAAGATCATTATCTAGAAAGACCCTCTTGATATTCCTTGTTTGTGTAAAACCCCCTCAGCACACTTAGTGTACTCCAATTTTCCACTCCCATTCTCACTCAATCTTTCTCTTTCTCAATCTCTTTTGCTTTTGTTAATAACATAGAGTATAATTTTTAAGGCCATAAAGGGACCATCGTTGCACTCCTGTTATTGTTTATGCCAACAGAGTGCTCAGTTTTGTGAATATATACATGCCTTAATTTTATTTCTCAATATAGGCTTAAATTTAATGTCATTCTTTCTTATCATATAGAAAGATGATGAGCTAAAGTTTTCGGAGCGAGTTTGCCCCCTTCTGTGATTTTGCTTCTTTCAAAGAGGGTATTCAGCTTTAGAACAGCTAAATTTGCTGTTATTTGGACAAACAACTGGACTCAATATTGGAGCAATTCAAAACACAGACTCCCCAAATCCAGGGTATAACCGACACAATGGTCCATATGGTGAGCTTGATGCATTGGAAGAAGAGCACAATAGTTTGTGGATAGCCAGATGCATGGGCCAGTCCGAGCCAATTAATGCCAAGTGAAGTGCCAAAATCCTTTGAATTGTTAGTAAAGCAAGTGCCATGTTTCCAGTGGCCTCTGATAAGCTGAATTAATGTAGCAATTATGCTCGGGCTCTAGGGGCTTTTCTGTTATGCCTTTGAAATAGAGAGAAATAACTGAATCTACCACCCGGGCATGTATTTTAATGTCTGCTCTTTGACATTAGAGCTAATTAATAGTCCTAATTACTAGCCATAATGAACAAATTATAGCTAGACCATAAATGATATTCAATTTTGTTTCTGTTTTGTATTGACTTTTGGTTTCTTTAGGTTTATCCCTCCCAAACACTGGTTAAAGATCAGCCCCAGTATCTCCAGTTCCTATGGAATTTCACTCCACCAGTTACTCAAAGGCCACATGGGCTGGGGTGGAGTATTGGCTCCTCAGCCAGCGTCAGCAGCAGATGGTGTATTGCCCTCTGGAGAGAGTGGATCCAGGGATGGCTCGTGGTGGAAATTCTTATTTCTTAAAATAGATCTTCTGTTAGGAGATGACTTTGGTATAGCTCTCTCATACTTCTCAGACTTTCTCCATCTAGTGTTAATTGGTAAGAAACTCAGAAAAATAAAATAACTACATTTCTCCTTTTTTGCTACCCTGTCCTTAACCACCTGCTTCCTCCAGGCTTCCCCGAGGGTTTCGATCCATTATTTCCTTGACCTTGGTGAGCAGCCCTCCCCAACACCTGCGTTATCACAAGGCAGCCTCTGCTCCTGTTTGCACTGGCCTTTCAATGGCTCTACAGTTTTTAAGGTCTTCCCAGATTTGGGAAAAATGTATGAAAATATAATAAAACTATTGGATGGAATATCAAGAAAAGATTATGACAAAAAAGGTGAACAGAAATATAATGGAAACGCATTCTTCCCATGGTCACTAATAAAGGTGTTTATAAATAGATACATGTATCCAATGGCTTCTTACTTTGCTGTTTTTCTTTTTGTTTTTCCACCTGTCAGAAAACTTGGTTCACTAATAGAAAAATGTACAGATTCTATTTCTAATTTTAGAGAGACTTTTAAAATATATGTAAAATATTATGCTCATATCATATTTGAGTTAGCTGTTAGTTTAGCCTTTGAATGACCCGATTTTTGCTACCCAAGCAATGCTGTGGTTATCAGGGTAATGATCATAACAATAAAGTATCCAAGGCATACAGGCAGCTAAAGGATTACAGTTCTACATAAGGATTTATTTTTTCTGCAACAACAACTCAGATGTATAGTATAAGGCCGCAGAAAATTTCCAGACGAATATCCTTGTGCCAGACCCAGACTCCACTGTGTACACGTGCTCTTCGCAAATTGAACTTTTACAATGTGAAAAACCTTCATCATCTGTGAAATAACAAGTGAGATCAGCAGCTAATGACCAATTACCCATTTCAAAGAATAGTCTGTGGCTCATTTCCAAAAATCTCTTAAGAGGCGCGAAGCCCTTTCTGAGAGATCAGTCTAAGATGTGAGCACCATCAATGAAGGCGCTTTTCTCCCGCAGGGGTGTTCATTAGCAGTGACGGGGTCTGAGCATCGAATGATTTTTGTCAAAGGTAGTGTACCGTTAGATTTTTCCATGAATTGATTGTAATCACTTTTATTTTGAACTCCAAATATATAATTTGGACATAAGTGTTTTCATCTGAAACCTTGCATTTTCAGGTTGTAAAAATCCACAAACTTCTGAGTTCCCAAGTGTCTGTGTTCCAGGAATGGAGAACCTAAACTAAAATCTACTCATTGAGAGGATTAGATGAAAGATGTAAAATATCTCATTTCCATAGCTCTTCACAGAGTGTAAGATAGGAAGGAGTGTTGAATAAAAATATACACTATGAATTATCAGATAAGTAAGTACAATCTTAGATTTATAAAAACTTAGGATTGTGAAAAATCTTGGAGAAATTCAAGTCCCTAATTCTCAAACTCATTGTGGTGAGAGAAAGGGTTTGTTTTCTGTTTTATTTATTTATGCTTATATTTCAATTCTGTCCTACAATTGCAAGGAACTGAGTTCTGATAAGCTGAATAACCTTGCAAGAAGACCCCACGCTCCAGATTAAAACATAGCTCCACTGGCACCTTCATTTCAGCCCTGTGAGACCCTGAGCAAACTCAGCTAACCTCTACCTGGACTCCTAATAAATTGTGATATTAAGTTGTGGACCGATCCTTCTGTAAGTGAATAATCATTCACTTGGGTGTATGGCACTGAAAAAATTGCTAAATTTCTAAGCACACTCAATATCTGCATTTACAAAGTTTTGTACTGACAGGTAACAAACAGTTTGAGGACTAATGTTCTTCTATAGGCACTTTTAGTAGTAGTATAAATACATTCTTTTAGAAACTGAGGCACAGAGGGATCACCCAAGCTGACCAAGGCCACACTGCAGTTACTTGTTCACAGGGCACAGTCCCAATGGAGAGTGAGTACCATGCCACACAGTGTCTGAACATACTATCTTATTCAATACTTAAGACGATCCTATGAGGGGGTGGCCTTGAGCTAAGAATCACATTCTCACGGTACAGACTTATTAAGAGGTTAATTGACTTGTTGAAGCCTCACTGCAGAAAGTGGGAGCCAAAAAAGGTCTTAGAACTCAAATCCTGTGCTTACCAATCACAAATGAAATGAGGAAGGAAAAGACACTCTTGTGTTTGTTGTTATGCTCCCAGGGGAAGGGATTTTATAGGGCGTGGACACCAGGGGTGCAGACTTTGGGGCCATCTCGGAATTCCACCCACTGCAGTGTATGTATTAGAGACAAGAGCACAGGGCTCAGATTTTTCTACACCAAATTCTAAATGGCATTAAAGTAGAAAATGCGGCACACCTACTTTTTCTTTATCTCATTAGTGTTCCTCTGCAAGCAGGTCACATGCGGCTAATGCAAACTCATGTTGGGCAAAAAAGCATTTAAATATGTAAGGCTTGTGTATAAGCAAATCCTTCAGGACCCCAAGGCTCCTAAGAGATGACAGCCAATTCCCATGAGGAAAAAATGCAAGTTGTGCAAAAGGGAAGGTATATTTATATCATGTAAATTACATATTTTCCAATGTACTTAAGAAAGAACAAAAAAATGAGTTTAGATGTTAATAGACATGATTCGTGCAAATTAAATACAAAGTGTTATCAAATAACAGAAATAAGTGACCAAGCTGTGGTGTAGAATACTAGAGTATACGCATTATAATGCCTGGTACATCAATTCTGTGGACATATCTGATGCTTAAAAGCAGTCCTAAAATTGCCTCCTGAGTTCATCCCCACAAGTTGCTTTATTTCAATCTAGACAAATATTATCTTCAGATAAAATAACACCTAGAAATTAAGGAGTATCTGCTATGTATTCGTTACTGTGCTAGACAAGAACACGTTAGCGCAGCTCCTCAGGGCGGCCTGCGAGGCAGAGCTCTACATGTAGACAAGACAGCTGAAGGCAGTGAGGCCCAGAAATCCCTGAACCAGGAATGCTGGCCCGGGCGGTGCAACCTACGCCAGTGTGGCGGGAAGCCGGCCCCACCTCTCCACACCCCTCCCTAATGGGGGCTTGGTCTGCGGCAGCTCTCACTCTCCCCCTGTCCCTGACAGGCTCAGAGTTACACGGGCAAATGGGAGTGAGTGACTGTTATACCCGCCACAAGTCCTGGAGTGAAAGTGTATCTTGTTCTCGGTAATTAAAACGCACAGCCGCACGCATGCACACACACACACCACACACACGCCACACACACATGCACACGCCACACACACGCACACGCCACACACACATGCCACACACACCGCACACGCACACACACATGCACACGCACGCACACGCACACCACACACACGCCACACACACACGCACACGCACACACACCACACACACACGCACACACACCACACGCACGCACACACACCACACACAAACGCACGCACACACCACACACACACGCGTGCTGGACTTTTCTTTGCTCTATCAGAAGGCAACATTTACTGAAGAGTGTTAAATCACTCCTTCTGCTTCTGCTCTTGACAGGGAAAACTGTCAGGCGCTGGGACGTGGCCGCTCGCCGCCTCCCCGCCGGCCGGCTGGAGGCAGCAGCGGGTGTGGGCGGGTGTGCGGGTGCGCGCTGCTGGAGCCGGCCTCGTGTGCCTGTCCGGCCCGCGCTCCATGCTCGGCCGCCTGCTCTCGTCCTCTGGCCTCGCTGCTTGCGCAATCCTGATTGGGTAGTTTTTGAATCCCACTGTTCCTGATAGGTTGTTAAAGCCTGTTCCTGATTGGATGTTATAGCTTGTTGCTGATTGGCTGTTAATGCTTGTTGCTGATTGGACGCTTTTTGAGTCCTATTAAAGGTATAAAAGCAGGAGGAGAACAGAGAAGGGGGGTCAGAAGAACAGAAGACGGCTGAGGTTGCAAATGGAATAAAGACAGTTCTCCGACTCTCCGTATCCAGTGTCAACACTACCAAGGGCTGTTAACACTTGCCGGAACACTCTGATAAAAAAATTCACTGTTTCCTATATTTATAAGCTATGTTCCTTCCCCAAAATGTGTATGTGTCCATAAATAAGAAATAACACCAGACTTTAAAGAAGGGGAAAAGGCAAGAGTGATATATCTCAAAATGAAGCAATGGACTACAGTTCCTTGCAAGATACATGTCACAGAAGTGCCTGGAGAGAGGAACGCAGCTGGGAGAACAAGGGAGGGACAGGGACAAAGGCAAACAGGATGAAGTACAGAGGAGAGGCAGCAAGCCCCTGATTTGCACAAGGTTTGGTGACTTCTATAGACTGAACCCCCCAGTTCTGATGTTGAAATCCTAACCCTTCACTGCATTGGTGTTAGGAGGTGGGGCCTTTGGGAGGTGATGAGGTCATGAGGGTGGAACCCTCAGGAATGGGATTAGTGCCCTAATAAAACAGACAACAGAGAGATCCTCGGCCTTTCCGCTGTCCGAGGACACAAGGAGAGGATACCAGGAAGCCTGGTCCATGAATCGGGGAGAAGCCCTCACCAGCCACGGAATCTGCTCACACCTTGGTCTTGGACTTCCAGACTCTAGAACTGTGAGAAATAAATTTCTGTTGTTTATAAGCCACCCAGTCTTTGGCGTTTCATTACAGCAGTCCAAATAGAATAACGCTGTGACTCAGTAACACAAAGGAACCCATCAGGACACACAGGGGCCACATAAAAATAGTCAGGAACTATAGGAGAAGGACCACAACCCTAAAAACTTTTTGATTCAGGAAATTTTGTTTTTCCTCTGATGCACATTACTATTTCTGCATAGTAACTTAACAATAAAACTCTGGAAACAAATAGTGTTCCCTCTTCAGAGAAAGGATGGAATGAATGGCTTTATCCTGCCGGTTACCGCCCTCCAGACAGCCTCCCCTGCAGACAGCCTCCCCTGTCCCCTTTCCTCCGTCTGGGGCTCAGCGGTCAGGTCCTCCTCCTTGGCTCCAGGAAGCCTGATGGGCCTGTCTGCAGGGAGAGGTTTTTCCATTCTTCCAAAATGTGCAGGGAGAATGTCTGGTTGTTCTTGTGAGAAGAGGGGCTGCGTGGAGCTGCCTCTGCCGTGTTGTGATCGCAAGAGGATGAGTCTAAAGCGGAAGGGTGAAGACAAAAGGCAATGAAAGAGCAGATCAGGGAGAGTCTCCACGATGTAGTCTGACCACAGAAATACTCAACCTACCTCAAATTAGGTGGGAGTTAGGAATCGCCTTTACTTTTTAATCCATTTGAATTGGTTTAACATGCAGCTGAAAACGAACTAGCTGACCTCAAAAACCAGTAGGCATCTGTGGCTCCTGTGTGGCCAGTCCGGGGGAGGGGGGTGCCCACGCAGGGGCGTGCACGCGGAGCTTAGAAAGAGCAGGGGGGAGCAGGAAGGAGTGGTGTGCAAGAAGGCAGGCAGGACTGCAGAAGCTCACAATGTGCTGCCCACGTATTCTCTGTCCTCCCCGGCTCCTAGGCAGAGTCCTCAAAGTAGCCTGCGCAAAGGGCGGCTCGTCGGTGCAGTCAACACAGCCACGCATCAAGTGCTGTTTCTGGGCCCTGGTTTCTTCTGTTACAGCAGCTATGGGAAGAGTATGGGGGGAGGTTTGAGATAATAGGGCGCTGGGAAGGTAGAATAATGAGTAATTGCAGAGCAGAGCAGAGCAGAAAGAGCAGAAGAAATATGTAGCTGTCCTCCTGAAAAGCTGAAGAGCTGCCTTTTGGCTAAGCGCGCCCTCCCCTCCAGCAAGGCTCGGGAATCAGAGGCGGCGCCTCTCAGGTGAGTGCTCGGCAGGCGGTGCTTTCCAGCGCCCTGGGGCCTCACGTTTCCACCGCAGAGAACTCGGAGTAACTTCTCAGTGTGACAGTCCTGCTGGTGTGACCGAAACTTTTTCTAATTTTTTTAAATCCTATTTTCATCAAGAGTTTCGTCTTTAATCTGAAGCAATTATCTTCTAAGAATTGTACAGCATGTACCTTAAGAGAAACCCTTGACATTGCAAGTTCTTTCTAATTCTTCAGTAAGTAATTTTACCTCACCCAGAATTCGCAAGAACAGTAAGGGTGTAAGATAAAAGAAACCTCAGTGTAGAAACATGGAAAAAACAAATGAGAGAACACCGCAAAAGTCAAGACTTTTTCTCAAAAAAAAAAATTACTCAAAATACCAAGAGAGAGAACAAAGTAATTGTTGGTGATGAGAAAAAAAGAACAAAAAAAGCACAAAACATGGAAGTTGTGCCCAGAGAATAGAAAATTTTGTCTGAGATAAAAGGCATTTCTCTTCTGCTTTATCTTTTAAAAATGAGAACAAAAACCCAGAGGAGAAAAGCTGACAGAAGCTTTCATTATTTATTTAGAAATGTTTAGATACTTTAATTTTCAATGTTCACAAATAGCTTTTTTAGAAAATACAAAAATTATTATGTAAAAATTACGGTCTTCTTTACAAATGATTTGTTCTCCCCCGACACTGTTAATAATTCTTAAGTGAACCATTTTGTGCTTTAGAAATATCATCCTGCAGGTTAGAAATGATTCATAAATCTTTGGCCTTTCAAACTCTTTTCTCTGTTAAGCCCTTGTTTCCCCCGTCACGCCAGCCGTCCTGAGCTGAGTCCTAAAGAACATAAGCCTAATGGCATTATGGCCATTGAATTCCAGTAAGTAGATTTGCACTGACGTTCACTCCCATTTTTCAAAGGTTAGCCGTACAACACAGAGGGGGGAGTCCCTGGACACCAGGTAACCAAGGAAATAATTAGGGCAATTTGGTGAATCTTCACTTTGAGTTTGTGATATAGATCTAACTTTCCCACCAAAGCTTTGCTAATCGTTCCCTTGCTCAGAACTTTTATAGACCCCTGGAGATGCTCCCCTTCTGTTCATTAATTCCAGCAAAGATTTTAACTACGGTCAGCTGATACGTGCTCACTGTTGTGCCCACACTGAGGCAGCACTAGACGTCCAGTTGTAAAATTTGTCTCACAGACTCTTCCATCATGAGACTCAAAGCCTTGGGTCTCTGGAATCCCAAAGTGCTTTTTAAATGCAGGAACTGAAACAAATCAATGGAGATGGATTCCAGAGTATGAAATGGAGTTTCCAGGACGTTCCCTGAAAGATCAGGGAGAGTCTTAGGGACGATGGAGTCACCATGTTTTGCTCTGCCATGCATACAGTTTATGATACATTTCTCACATAATAAGCATTTCTTAAGTGCCATGTATATGCATACACTGTGCCTACAGAACAAATCCCAGCACCCCTGCTAAACCTAGCCAGCTTCCAAGCCTCGTCTGATACCATCTTCCTTCTTCCTCTCCCTCACAGTCTATGTTCCAGAACTGTCAGCACACTGGGCACTTCCTGAGCGTGCCAGCCTCGCCCAGGTCTGTCTTGACAGCTGGATTCCTTTTCACACCTTCCCTGTCCATCTGTGACCATTTACTCTTCCACCAGCCCAGAGTTCAGACATGTCCTCTCCAAAACTTTCTCCTACTGCGTTCTCCCAGTGAAGGGTAAATCACTTTATTCTTTATTCCCCCTTATGTTCCTTATATATTTCCAAGCTCTCAAAGGTACGGTTGTTCTCATTTATCAGGCTGTGTGGCTGCACCTCAAGGAGGCGGCCCCACCTTCAGTCCAGCTCTGCTCTCATCTCCTAGGAGGTGACCTGGTCCCTCATCTCCATGCCTGGCTCGCTCTCCAGCTCTGCAGGGTCCCAGAGATGAAATGCTGTTCTCTGGAATCATCTGCCAAAAAAAAGCCTGTCCATTTTTTTCCTATCGGCTATTGGCTTAAGTTCAGAACTGTTAAATAACTTAAAACCCAGCTTTCACAGACTAATTTGTGAAGAACAAATTTCTAAAGTAATAGTTACTGCCTTCCTTAACTGTGACCTTGCGTTTCTAGAGGGTACTTTTGCAGCCTGGTCTTCTCTGCTAATCTGCCACCGTCCTTAGGAGCCACGTCCTTCTTGGGGCTAATACATGGTGCCTCCCTTCACGAAATGGTTTCGGTTCGTGACTTTCATGCCTCTCTCTTTTGGAAGGGATTAGTGTTTATACCCATGTGTAGTCCCTGAACTTTACCCAGGGAATAAGGCAGAGTTGCTCAGCACTGATTACATTATCTTTAATGATTTTAGAACTGTACAACTTGGTCTGCCACTGGAGGGTGATTTAGACATGTATTAGGTATGTTCCAAAATAATTATTTAAAAGTAAGCATCCCCAAGAGGTGGAATGAGCCCGTAGCTTCTCCCATTACTAAGACTAGCTGTGACGAACTCTTCATCTAGAGACAACGATGTAGAAAATTTCTCCAAACTTCCAAAACAATCAAATCATTGGGGGAAAAAGAAGTTAGCTTGTTTAATTTTCAGCTTGATCTTCCAATAATGAGTCAATAGTTTTTATTCAGCCAGAATAATTGGAAGGTGTACCTTTTTGACAGCGTTATTTCTGACAGGAAAGTGAGCGCTCTGGGAGGTGATTGTTTATCAGAATCCTACAGCTCCCCAGTGGTGAAAGCCAGGTTCCTACTCGACTCAGAAACAAGGTCCACCCTGAGGGCAGCACGAGCTATGTCAGGTATTTCGGAGGGGAGCAGCCAGCGGCAAGCTCACTCAGCTCCGGCCTGCAAGCCGCAGTCTGAGGCGCGTGTGAATGCGAGATCCAGAGGCTTCAGCGATGCTGTAACTTTGCCTTCCTCCTTCCCACCCCACCCTCACTGCAGGTGATCTGATTTCTATATTACCAAAGGCACTTTAATTTAGCACACAGCAGAAATGTGAAGTTCAGGGAGATTTTTCTCTTTATGTTAGCTGAGTAAGCCTATGGTGTGTTAGTTTGGATGAACTCAATTGAATAAACAATTGGTTGCTTCAGAGTGGTTGCTCTCAAAGAATAAAAATTGACCTAACTTAGGAATCTTTCCTCAAATTTTATTTTGAAATTCTGGGGTTTATGTATAAATACATGCACACACACATACACACACATATGTAATAACAAAAAGATAACACGTTATCATGGGTAAATCCATGAAATCCCTGAAATCTTTTGAGTTTAGCTTCTCCCTCTTTGAATTATTGGGTTCTTCAAAGGACTGTTTTCCACTGTACTTTATCCATCAGAATTTAATTTGTATTAAATACATTGTATAAACAAATAGGATTTCCCAAACTTTTCAAATAACAAAATAAGTTCTTAAAACTGAGAGCATTGTAATTTTTCTTATAAAATCTGCATAATGTTCATGTAGTTCACATGGGAGAGGTAAACAGTAATCCCCCGAGGAGAAAGTTCTTTGTGTCCAAAGGGCCACAGGTAACTTCCTCTTCTGCAGAAATGGCAGTCTCTATATAACCGAAGTCATCTATAACAAAATGCCCCCTATGAAACAGGAATTTTTCGGGCACCTCACAACCTTGAAAATATCATTTTCCAAAAAAGAAGTTGATATAATGGCTCCCCTCTCAGCAACTCAGAGAACAGGAACTGCGGTGGGGGACATTTGTGGAAATAAAATGTTACCTGCGTCCTCTACAATGCAGAATCATACTTACAGCATCCCTGCATTGCAGAGGTCTGTTCAATATCCATTAAAAGAAGCAGCTGGAAATCTTGAAAGATGCTTGAGAAAGGCTAAGCTGAGCCGCGGAAGGCACACCCTCACACAGCATTTCTCAGAGTGTGACCACTGGCCACCCAGCTTCAGCGTCACCAGAGGTACTGATTAAACATTTAAATTTCTGGGTTCTACTGCAGACCAAATGAATCCAAGTAACTAAGGAAGGAATCAAAAACGTGAGCAAGTTCCTGGAGTGCATCTTGTGGTCACTGGAGTTTGAGGATCCCAACATCCCATACGCAGTCTCAGCAGCTATAGAAGAAGGTGGGAATAGCGACAAGAGCGCAGCGCAGTCTCGGTTCCCACCGAGGCTGGACCACACCCACGCCTGCGCTTCCCGTCCTCCTTTACAGATTAAACCCGTGCACACGCTGACTGCCAGCGGCTGGTGCAGAGGATGGCACAGCCTAGAGAGAAGGACCACAGCGGGGCAGTCCCCAGAGGGAAAAGGAGAGAAAGCAAGCGGTGCGCGTGCAGCAGGAGGGCGCCCTCTCTCCTTACTGGGAGGAGCAGGGAGGAAGCGGCACAGGGGGTGGGAAGTCAGGTGAACAGCAGTTAATGGGAGTGGACGACTTCTGCTTTCTCTGTCCAAGTAGAGACCTGACCACCTGTGGAAAGAGGAGAAGGTCTGAGATGCGCGCTCTATAGGAGAGCTGACTGCAGAAAAGTGCCAAGACCGCTCCACAGAATCCCAGGGTGCCCAAGTGCACCTGAGCCCACAGGCCGGTGAGCAGAGCACCGTTACAGCTCTGGCGATCTGGGAAGCTCATGGCCTGTGCTCTGTGATGATGACTCTTCAATTAGAGGTGACAGGAAATTAATATATAAGATAAAGACTGATACCTGACAGTGTATGCTTAATACTGATTGAGTGCAACAGCCAATAAATATTAAGGGAAGGGAGACAATTACTATAGTATTCTTTTCTGGCATCCCCACAGTTTTTGGAGATCTTATTGAATATTTTATTTTATTTTATTTGGCTTCCACTTGAAGAGGAGCTTATTGAATATTTTAATCAGACTCTGAGTGAAGTATGATGTGTTTGAAGGATCTTGACTGGTTAAAGCTATTATTCACTGATAGTTTTTCTCAATGATGTTAAAGTATTCTCTCCAATAAATAAAATAAAAACACTAAAGCACAATGCCTCAAGAATATTTTAATGTTTCTTATGGAATACAAGAACCATCATCAATCCTTTGAAGGCATTTACATAAAAATGCCATGGCTACTATTACCTAGAAAGAAAATCCTCCTATCTGCCTAATGTATGTGATAGCAATTTTGTATGAAAAAGTGAAATACAAACAAATAATAAGTCGAATGCAGTAAGCCCTGGTGGACAATTAAGGGCCAAAACCAGCCATACGTTTCAGAAAGTCCGGGATGAAAAATGACCCTATTACTTTTACATCCATGCTGTGCACCTGATGAGCCAATTTTAATTAAAAACAGACACAATAATATTTTTAAAGAATGATATGAATTTTCAGTAACTACAAAGTTTACAAAGACTAAAGAAATGGATTGAGAAAAAGGACAATCTACTGTCCAGTAAACTCTTATCTGTGCTTATGCTCTATTGAGCTTTCCTGAGAGAGTAAAATGGGTGGAGCAATTAAAAACTATATGTTTGATTATTTATGCTTTTTGAACAGACATCATATTATTCATTAAAAAGGAAATAGTCGCATATAATGTAAAGGTACTTGACTATATCTTCAATTCTACTAAAGTAAACCACAAGAAATAGCATGTTCTTTCAAATAATATAAGAATCAAATAAGTTCCTTATTTGAACTAGTTTCCTTTATATGTCTGTAACACTGCTATTCTACCTACAGGACTTTCCTTTAGGTAGAACCTCCCTCCCTCCCTTTCACCCTTCCCATTGCCTCTTGCATATTCTTGATGCATTTCACCTTTGGTAGTGACATTTAGTTTCTTGTGTTCTTTCCTGAACTGTATACATATGTTCATATTCCTCTGCCTACACGCAAACTTTGGTACTCCTGTAGATATACAAAGTCTCCTTTACTGCTGATGGCAGAAGTGGGAGCATTTCCAGCATGGCTCTCTCCCAAAGCACACCTCTGGATTTGTTTTTGCCACTGTCATAAACAACCCTTTAGCTGTTAAATCTAAAGGAAATATTCCTCTTTACCTTGCTTATTAGCACTGCTTGGTTGGCAGCGTTGATGGAACGCTTTCCCTCCTTGGTCTCCTAGATTTCATGATGACAGGTTTTTCTGGGTTTCCTTTGGCTGTGGTTCTCCTTCTCAGTCTATTATTGTTTGATCTTCCCAAGGGTTCTGACATTAGTTCCCTTCTACATGCTGAAATATCCTAAATCTACCCAACACAGATCTCTCTCCTAAATTCTTGATGTACAAGTCCACTGTTCCAGGTAGATGTTCTACTGGGAACTCAAACTCAGCCAGTCTGAAACTGACTTCAAACTTCCCCTGATCCTACCCACCCTCCCATTCCACTCCTGCCGCTCTTTCAATATTCAGTTGTCAGCAAACATTCACTGAGAGCCCACTTTGTGCCAGATACCAGGCAGGCACTGTGTCTGCTCCCACCAGAGCAAAATCTTCCAGGAGAAACTGGTCCCAAATCCCACCTGAGTCTTCCTTCCCAACCAGTCTCCCTGTGGTTTTAATTCAGACTTTTGTCGTCTCTTTCTTGGATCCAGACAATAGTTGTCTAACTTGTTTAATCACTTCAAGTCCTACTTCCTCAGCCACAAAGGTAAGGAGAAGTCAAAACTGATCTTGTCATTTTCCTAATGAAAACACCTCATTGTGCACTGAAAAAGTTTACATAGCATGTAAACTGAATGTATAATGAGTTTGAGTTACTCCTGTGTGTGCAAAACTATTTTCCGAATATCTGCAGATGATTTTATGATTAGTATGTGATATATACTTATATATGAACTTTATAATTATTAATCCAAATAGCACATTATTATATATTTTAATTAATTGAATTAAAACTGCAATTACTACCTATAAACCATTATTTGGTTTTTAAAAAACGGATGGGAATCCCTGTTACTCCCTGAGTGACAGAGAGTTTCCGAGCTCATTAGCATGGCCCTTCCTGCCTGTGTAGCCTCATGTTTCTGTGCTTCAGCCTCAGATCTTTCATCCAGAGACAGCAAATCACCAAAGCATCCCCAAATACACTGACTCCTTTTTGAGGTGGATATAATGTTTTTATATTTCCTTGAGTATTCTGCCCACTTCTTTCTTCCTGATTAAGAAAGCCTGTTCTGTTCTCACTGAAGGCAGAGATCTCTTCGGCCCAGGGAGGACAGTCCGCTGGGGCCCAGGACCAGACGAGTCATGCATCCCATCCCAGCAGCCTGTGCGAGCGCACGGAGGGCCTGTGCGTGCCCTTGTCTGCTAACAAGAGCTATGAGGGTGTTCTTAGCTCTTCAACAGGGTTGGAGGGCTCGATGCATCTCTTCTGGAAAGAACCAACAATTTCTCACAAGGAGACATATTTTCACTCCCTCCCTCTCCACTCTTCTTGCTTCTTCCATGAACACAGCTTCAATGACAGGATTACAGCTGCTCAAAAGGAAAGGTCAAAGGAAAGACAAAACATCAGCTCTAATATCACTGATTCTCTCATCCGATGTTCAGAAACTATCTGCTTTGAACCTAAATTACAAAAAACACTATTGTTTGTGGTCTGTGTAACTTGTATCCAGATGAAACCCTAACGAATGTGCTTCTCATGCCTGCTCACCTAGCAGATTGGTCTCACCCTTCCTGTCACTTGACAGCCAGCCGAATCAGCAGGGTCTTTCTCCAGCCTGTCCCGTGTGTCACACACTGTACTCAGGTGGCTGTAACAGTCTGTTTACTGCTTCATCCCTCCCAGTGGCCTGTCGGACTGTTGCGTTCAGTAACTCTGATGTTTGTACCTACTTTCCATACACTAATTGATTTCCTTTAACCAGAAATGACATTATTCCCAAGCAATAGGGTTATGAGGGCCTCTACCCTGGACCCCTTGATTTAGTGATCACGATTCTGGCTTTCCTTTAAACCACTACCCTCCCCACAGAGAGGAGAGGATTCCCCTAGACCAAAAGATGTGCCCATCAGACCCCACACTCATCTTATAGACCACATGCAGCAGAATTCACTGCCAAACCAGGCCAAAACTCTGAGACATTCACAGGCTTTCCATATTCAAGCCCCTGACAGTTGAGGGCACCAGAGGTGTAGCTGGACAGAGGCAGGCAGCTGGCGAGCTATTTTACGGTTGGTCAGGACAAAGCTTGGGGATGTGGGCAAGGACGTCCAGGCAGACAGGGTGGGGCGGGGCTTCTGGAGGAGAGAGGCAAAGCAGAGCACAGGAAGGAAGGAGCACATGGTTGTGTCCCTGATAGGGAAAAATCCCCACCCTGGGGCGCCATGACTGAACTCACTGCTGATTGGATATGTAAAGCTTGTTGCTAATTGGATGCTTTTGAATCCCACTGCTGATTGGATAACTCCTCATGCTCATAGTTGACTGGTTGTGTGTAACCCCAAGAAGTGTATAAAACTGGAGGAGAACAAGGAAGCAGTGCTCAGAATTTGGTGCCATGCCCCTCTGAGCCTGCCGGCGAAATAAAGGCTGATTCTCCGACCCTCTGTGTGCCACTCTGTTCTTTCCCGGGTCAGTCACTGTAACACTTGCCGTAACATTTTGGTTCCCTGACCGGGACAGCCAACCGCGCTGGCCCTTGAAGCCACCGGATAGGGGACAAGCATGGCAGATGGCAGGACCTCTGATTGAGATGAGCCAGCGCCTAACCACCATTTGCAGGATCCTCGCTCCTCAGGAGCTCCTGCTGGCCACAGGGCCTCGGACTCACCTGGACACTCCAGAGGGAAGGACCAGTCAGACCAAGGCCAGGACATCGGACAAGGTAGGGTCCCGGGCCCCGCCTGAGATAGGCCCGTCAGCGAGACGAAAGAGGAGCTTGATCACCTCCTAAGGGTAGGCCCGTCAGTGAGACGGAAGAGGATCTTGATCATCTCCTAATGACAGGGACCCCCCAGGGGAAGGAATGTGTAACCTGTGTGTGAATGTGAGTGGAAGGAACTCAGTGACTGCTTGTGGTCATTGTGTCTGTGGCCCCGCGGCTTCTGCTACAGGGTTTGAGTGGATCCTGACCTGCAGTTCTGTGGCAATGTCGTAGGGCATAACAGCGATTCACTCCCCGTGATAGGGAGTGACCGGGCCTGGGTTTTATATGGGTACGTCTTAGCCAAGATGCGCCTAAGTTCCTGCAAGGGATGCAGCCAGGCGGACACCTGAGAGAAGCCCCTACCCCTTGTCTGTCTTGCGACGAAAGAGAAAGGGGAGGAGCCGGAGCAGGGACCAGAGTCTGGGCAGGGACAAGGTTCAGAAAAGGAGTGTTGCCGGTGGTGTAGGGAAGGGGAGTGCTGGTTAAACCAGTTAAAACATGGGCGGGTCCGAATCCAAGCCAACAGTTCTAAGGTGCATGCTGATAAATTTTGAAACGGGCTTTAAGGACAGATGTAGGGTCACGATGACACCCGGCAGATTAAGAATCCTCTGTGAGTTGGAGTGGCCAACCTTTGGAGTAGGCTGGCCTGCAGAGGGAACCCTTGACCTGCCCACTATACGTTCAGTATGGAGAGTGGGGACTGGGACTCCGGGTCACCCAGAACAATTCCCATACATAGATTCATGGCTGGAGATCGCCCAAACTATGATCCCTTGGGTTCGGTTCTGCGCTGACAAGGGACAGAGTAGGGTTCTAGCAGCTCAGAGGGTCCGTGATCTCAAGGAAAACCCGATCGAGGACCCACCACCGCCTTACAACCCACAAGTCACGCCACCCTCCCGGGAACCCCCGACTGCTCCCGCCACCCTGCCACCATCGGTTTCTCCACTGCTGGCATCTCCACCACTCGTCCGCTGGTTGCGGTCTGCCCAACCCCTTACCCTGGCCTTCCAGATGCCTCTGGGTGAAATGCGAGGTCCGCCGCAGGTTCGAGATGACAGAACCATCCAGCCGGGGCAACCTGCCCTGTATTATCAGCCTTTCTCCACCACCATACCATGAATTGGAAGCACCATATCCCATCCTACTCAGAGAAACCGCAGACCCTCATCAACCTCCTGGAATCTATCTTCCAGACTCACCATCCCACATGGGAAGATTACTGGCAACTCCTACTGACCCTCTTCAGTACCAAAGAATGGCGTTGGACCATGACTGGAAATTGGAAGTGGCTGCAGGAATGGGCGCCGGTGGGCACCCTGGATGTGGAACAATGGGCATCATGAGTGGTGCCCGAGACCAAACCAGAGTGGGATTTCAACTCACCAGAAGGACAAGCGGCACTGGAGTGGTACCGAGAGGCTCTTCACCAAGGAGTGCGGGAAGGGGCCAAAAAGCCGACCAACATGAACAAGGTTGCCCTAATTACCCAGAAGCCAGAGGAGTCACCCTATGACTTCTATGAGCGCCTCTGTGAGGCATACTGAATATACACAACTTTTGACGTGGAGGCAGCCCAAAACCAGAGGATGGTGAATGCAGCATTCATCAGGCAATCGGCCTCCGACATCCGGAGGAAGCTGCAGAAACTCAAAGGATTCGCAGGCATGAGCATCACACAGTTAATGGCGGTGGCCCAGAAGGTGTACGTCAACTAGGACCAGACTGTTCAGAGAGAGAAAGATCAGAAGATGAAGAAAAAGGTCGCCCTCCTTGCCGCTGCCCTCAGTAGACCCGACCAGTCCAAGCGGCCCGGACCCCCACAAAAGGGGGGAACCAGAGGATGGACACTCCTGGCAAGAGACCAATGCACCAATTGCAAAGGGTTCGGCCACTGGAAGAATGAATGCCCCCACAAGAGAAGTCACCTGTCGCAAGGGAGGGCCCCATTCGGGACTGCCCAACAGAAACTGGAAGCCCAAGAGCTAGTGGGGCTCACTGGCATTGACTTCGAGTAGGGCCGACCGGGTTCCTTCACTCTTAGCCCTCGGGAACCCATGGTCAAGATGAAAGTAGGGGGCCAACAAATGACATTCATGGTGGACACTGGAGAAGAACACTTTGTTGTGACAACCCCCGTGGTCCTGCTTACAAAGTGGGAAACAACTATAGTCGGAGCTACACGGACTCGGGTTGCCATGCTCTTTTGCGAGTCCTGAGTATGCCAAATGGGGGGCCATCAGATAAGGCACGAGTTCCTGTACATGCCAGACTGTCTGGTGCCTCTCTTGGGATGGGACTTGCTGAGCAAACTTGTGGCACAGATCACCTTCCATCCCAAAGGAGCTGCGAGTCTCAGGCTCAGCACCCCAGGGACAGCCCTTGTAATGGCAGTCACCCTGCCACAAGAGGCGGAGTGGGAGTTACATGAGGAGGTCCCGAGGAGCAAAAACCACTGAATTCTGGCAAGGTTTCCCGCTGGTCTGGGCAGAAGATAACCCCCCAGGCCTTGCGCACCAGCATTCCCCTCTAGTGATCGAGGTGAAGCCTGGTGCCCAGCCAGTCAGGAGACGGCAGTACCCTCTCTCCAAGGAGGCATGAGAAGGGATAAGGGAACACATCGAGAGGCTTAAGCGGGAAGGGATCTTGGTGTAGTGCCAGTCTCCTTGGAACACGCCACTCCTGCCCGTCAAGAAGCCAAACAGAGGAGGGTATCACCCTGTCCAGGACCTGTGACTGGTCAATGAGGCCATGGTGACCCTCCACCCAGTGGTCCCAAGCCCGTACACCCTCCTGGGACTCATTCCACCAGACGCCACCTGGTTCTTCTGCCTAGACCTAAAAGATGCATTCTTTTGCCTGCAACTGGCTCCAACAAGCCAACCGCTACCAGACTGTTCAAGAGAGAAACCAAATCAGACTGGAACTCCCAGTCTACCCCCATCGACCCAGGGACCTGGTCTGGGTAAAGGATTGCAAGAAGGAACCCCTAGAGCCCACCTGGAAGGGACTCTATACTGTGATATTAGTTACCCCCTCTGCTGTTAAAGTTGCAGGTGTCACCCCATGGATCCACCATTCCAGGGTGAAGCGAGCCGAGACAAATGATGCAACCAGCCATTGGACGGTGCAACAAAGTCAACAGGACCCACTGAAGATCCGGCTCAGATGCCTTCCCACTAAGACGGATTGCCCCTGAATCTGGCTGGAAGCCAAGGTCTAAATGGGACCACTGGCCTGGACTCTTGTAGGAATATTGACAGTCTTTGTGGGAATTGGACTCAGGGCCTCTGCCCCAAGAGACTGGAATAACTTGCTTCTTGGTAATCCTTCTCTGGGTCTACATGGGGTGCCTCTGTGTTGTTCTTGGTTGGGGATCTCAGGGCCCCCGCTCCAATAGACACAACCAACTGCCCTTCAAGCCATGTCTGTAGCAAACGAGCCCTATAGGAGGGAGGGATAGCAGCTGGGATAGGACTCCCTGCTATCCCTCCAGAGTCAGCTACACTCACTGGCAAACCCTGCAGAATAGACGGGCACTTGACTTACTCACAGCAGAAAAGAGGGGGACTTGTGTGTTCCCCGGGAGAAGAATGCTGTTACTATGTAAACCAATCAGGAATTGTAACTGCCAAAGTCAAAGGGCTAAAAGAAAGAATCCACAAGAGAAAACAGGAGTTAGAACAGGCTTGGGGCTTTAATTTCTATTGCCCTTGCCAGACCTCTATCCTTCTGATGGTAACCATGGGACCCTGCTTGCTCAATGCAGTTATTAGATTCATAGAGAGGTTGATGCCACTGTGTAAACTGATAAGGGCATCAAAAGGGGGGAATGACAGGGAAAAAACCCCACCCTGGGGCCCCATGGCTGAACACACTGCTGATTGGATATGTAAAGCTTGTTGCTGATTGGATGCTTTTGAATCCCACTGCTGATTGGATAACTCCTCATGCTCATAGTTGATTGGTTGTGTGTAACCAAGAAGTGTATAAAACTGGAGGAGCAAAAGGAAGCAGTGCTCAGAATTTGGTGGCATGCCCCTCTGAGCCCACCAGCAAAATAAAGGCTGATTCTCTGACCCTCTGTGTGCCTCTCAGTTCTTTCCCCAATCAGTCACAGTAACACTTGCTGTAACACTTGCCATAACATCCCCAAGGGACACTACTTTCAGACATGGCTTTAAGTCACCCTGTATTTGCCAGGGTAGGAGGATGGGACTTATTCTATGCAATGGTTGGTAGTTATATTCACGATATGGTGTGTGGGCTTCTATGTTGCACTCCCATTGTGGCCTACAAATGCTGAGGAGGGCGTCCCTGAAAATTTTAACCATTTAGTGTATATATTTTGACAGCTAAATAAATGAATGAACAGACACAAAAACAGTAAATATCAAATACATCTATGTAATAGTTCAACAAATACTTACTAAGTGACAAAACATGAGTATGTAAGTACGTACATGTGTGCATGTGTATTTGTGTGTGTTTCTGTGTGTTTGTATGTCTGTGTGTGTGTTTCTGTCTGCATGTGTGTTTGTGTGTGTGGTGAACAAATGGACACAGCTGCTATGGTTTGAATATTGTCTGTCCTCTCTGAAACTCACGTGGAAATCTGCTTGCCATTGTGGTGGTGTTAGGAGATGGGGGCTTCAAGAGGTGATTAGAGGGCCTTTCTCTGGGCAGTGGGTTAGCTATCTTCAGAGTGCAGCTCCCTTTGCTCCCTTCCCACATGTGCGCGTGTCCTTTCACTGTCCTGCCATGCTATGAAGCAGCAAGAGGCCCTCACCACATGCAGCCACCTGGTCTTGAACTCCCAGCCTCCAGAACCATGAGCTACATAAGCCTCTTTCCATTATGAATTACCCACGTGCAGGCACTCTTCTATTGCAAGAGAAAACAGAGTAAGACACAAGCCTTTCATCCATGGCGCTTATAGTCCAGTGGGGAAGACAGACATTCAAAACAATTATAAGAACAACATAATTATAAGCTGCAATAACTGCTACATAAAAAAGTAAAAAGAGGTTACAAAAAGGGAGACCTGCTGGAGGAGGGTGGGTAGAGACAAGCAGAGGTCCAGGCAGAGAGGGAGAAGCACCTCTGGAAAGAGGGAGCTGCTCATGCGAGCCTCCGAGGGGCGACGGGCTGATCACTCAGGGAGCCGCCCCATGCCCAGGAGAGAGAGCCTGTCTTGGGGCAGACAGGGGCCAGCACAGCGGGAGAGGGAGGTGAGGCCAGAGCCCCCAGGACGACCTGCCTACTGCCCACAGGGAGGACTTTCATTTTATTACAGATGCAAAAGGTGGCTCTCGAAGGTTTCAAGTAGCAAATAATTGTTCTTTTTAGAATACCCCCAGGCTTCCACGTAAGGGATTTTAAAATGCTGCCACCATAATAGTTCTGTTGGGTCAGCAGTCTGAAATGTCGGTTCTTGGTGTGCCCTTGGCTGAAGAATGACCAGAGACACCAAAAGCAAGGTAAGCACGAAACAAGGTTTATCGAGGAGAGAAAGATGGGACTATAGAGCAAGAGCAAGATACAGGTTTACAGAGTAGGAGCAAGATACATTAGCTACAGATGATGAATGGACCTCTTGTCATAACAAAAAGGCCTTGGTGATGGCCTGGGGTCTTGTTTTATAGTGTCTGGATTGGGCCCTCCTCCTGGTTCAGACGTCACCCTCAAACCACTTTGAGGGGCAGCTGGGAGTTGTATAACCAGAGTCTTACTATGCATGCAGATACCCTATGAGCCACTAGGAAAACCCATTCAGGGGGCTGAACTAAAATGTAGATTTAAGTTAATAGCATGATAATTAGCCTTGGGTTGTCCTAGTTCACCTTCCAGACCCCACTGTGCTGCCTGGCCCAAGGACTAGAGAATTCTCTGCATTATTTTGCAGTTGGCACACTAAGTTCTGATTGGCAGATTCATAGGGAGTTCCCTCTTCGCCCAGATGCAGTAATTCCTTGGGGTGCCCGGCTTTGTCTCTATCAGAGCCAGAGGTCCCTGGCTGTCTACCTAACAGTTCTAGGGGAAAAGAGAAAAAGAACAAAGAGCAGAACAAAATTATTAAGAATGTCTGAAAGAAATATGTGATCAGATTGTTAAAAAACATAAATCAGAGTAGACCACAATTGAAGGTATCAAAGTTAACTGAAGGGAGCTCCTGAGAGGCTCTAAGAGGTGGGCTGGGGCCCCTAGACCCCCACGCACATCCTGCAACAAGCGGTTCTCATCCTCCACAACAGGGTCAGAGGGAAAAGAACAGAGAACAAAAGAAGAGAATGGCAACAGGAGCAACACACAGACACACGACTCCAGTGCTTCATTGCTCTTGACCTTGGACAGTAAAACAGATCCCATAGCCTTTCTTCCCACCCAAGTCCTGGGAGAAGAGCCTGCCCTCCCCATGGCCCCCCATCTTGTACAGGGAAGGAAAGGCAGAGGCCCATGTGGAAACAGAGTGGCAGGACCACAGTGGGCCCCCATCAGTCAACACCTCTAAGAGTGAGCACACAGTTGCCTCCATTAACATGAGAAGACCACCAAGAATCCCTGACATCTGACAAAAACCAAGAGCCAAAGAGACATGCCAAGAGAATAACTGCAAAGAAGACTGATCAGCTCAGAGGCTTCTGCTCAGCATCCTCTGAGCGACGTGCTTAGTGTGTTGCATCCACATCAACAGCAGTGCCTGCTAGCTGAAACCAGCAACTTAAGACCAACAGGAGTTCTTGCAAATGAAAAACTATAATTCCTGAATGTGAATGAAGGCTAGTGCTACAGTAAATATTAGTGTGCAGGACTGAAGATCTAGTGGTGCAACGGGAATGGGTCTTCAGTTATATTTGCTGGGAAAGGGGAAGGAGAGGAAGAGGAAGAGGAAATATATGAAAAAAATTCAGGCAAAATATAGAACTAGGAGATCCAGATAATTTTAAAAGGATTTCAGAAGCAAAGTGAGTATCTAAATGGAAGGAAGGAAATTAACAGAGAAATGTTTAGGCGACATTTTCCTTGGTGAAAATGCTGACTGTCACACTGAAAATTGCAGAGCAGCAAAAATAAAGTTTTTCCTTTTTCGCCCAAGCCATGACCCAAACATAAAGCATTAGGCCGCAGTGCATTCAGTGGCCAGGCTCAGCAACTCAAATGACAGGATTTAGGCAAGTGAGAAGGTGCTTTGCTCTTTGTGGGGATTTCGTTTTTGTCTCATCATGCAACAAGAAGTCTGGGCTCAGCTGCACAGCACTGGCCCAGCTACTGTGGTACAACGGGCAGCCAGGCTCCTTCCTACTTCCTGTCCTCTCATCCTTCCTCTCTCTTCCCTGCTCACCTCCCAGCTTGGTGCCCCCTTCACACACCACGAAGGAGAAGGGTGATTAGGCACTGGCCAGCCTTGGGAATGCTGACATGTGCCGCCTACCCCTGCCAGGGGCCAGGGAGGGGCGAACAAGCCCCATTCTGGAGCCCTGCTCCCTGGGGTCTGGCCTTTCCTCCAGCACTTGCTCCCCAGAGTGATCTTGAGTCCATTATTGAACCTCACTGATGCACCTAGCACAGGGGGTGGTTTGCTCAGAGGATATTTGCTGTTACTGTTTACCTGTAAGTCTAATCATGCTACTTGAGAAAACATTCATTTCTGCAGAAAATATATTTACAGAATTATGATATTGTATTTTTCAGTTTTTGTAATTGGCACATAGACAAAGCGGAGAAGACATAATTATAGTTATAGATTGGAAATAAATGTTTTAAATCTTAGCAATCCAAAATAAATAGTTTTTAAACAAGATCGGCAGAGGGAGAAGAGATGGGGAGAAGAATTAGGGTAACAATGCCTTTGTTTTCCATATCAGGGTGTCAGAACATATTGTAGAAAATTGGTGTATAGAAAATAGGCATGAAACTTATTGCTTAAAATTACATTTTCTGGAGAGTGAGGTGTGTGGGATGAGGGAGAGGATTAGAACTTTTTACTTTTGTGCCCCCTCTGAACTGTTTGATCTTATTTTAATAATGACCGTATGGTAGTTTTAGGATTTAATAATTTAAAAATAGTTTGTGTTAGGTCCGGACCTGAGAGGGAGACACACGAAGCCTCGTGTGTAGCAAAATGCTGTTTATTTTTGGCATCTGGGCGCAGATGGGTGGGGCCAGAAGAGCGTCCACCGCGGAGGGCAGGGACTGAGCAAAGCCTGCGGGTGGGGGGTGCGCTTCGTCCTTGTCAGGGGGTAGGAATGCCGGCTGGCACCTGTGGCTGTCTGTGATCTGTGGTCGGAAGTTAGATTTACAACTTCTGGACTCTTCAGACTCCTGCAACTTTTGTTTTACAGGCTTTATGGTCACTATTTATTTAAATTTTCCATTAACCAAATTACGTCCTATACATACTTTTCAGGTTCCCACGCTAAGTAAACTTAACAGTTTGCAATAGAACATACAGAAGAAAAGATGTGTTTCGCAGCCGTTGTGATGGTGCCTGCTAGAAACCCCAGCAAGGGCTGGCTGAGCTGAGGGAAGGGAATCTCTGGAGATCATGCCGTCTGCAGAAGAGGAACAGCGGAGAGATCCCTTCTCCCACACCTGGGTAGAAAGAGTTCTCTTTGTTTAGAAGGGAAACATAGGAAATGAACAAGTGTAAGAATGAGGCTCGAAAGCTCCATTTTAGAGACTTTATAGACATAGAGAAAATGGCTTCAGATTGTATCAATGTGTTGTTTTTCTGGGCCTTTCTGTAGCTGTCACCCGGCTTCTTGGAGGTACCATAGAACTTTGGGTAGACATTTAGTGGGCTGAGAAGGGTGTTTTGGCATGTGGCTTTATAGCCAACTGTGAACTAAAGTAAAATCTTAAGGCTCCTCCCCACTGGCTGACTGAATGGACCTCCTCATTGTAAGGGAAAATTCTGCACTCCTCTCCTAATAATAACATGATTAAGTAATGTCAACGGAAAAAAGCCAAACTCCGTAAAATAATTTTAAAAAGATTTATTCTGAGCCAAATTTGAAGACCATGACCCGCAGCCACTGCCAAGAAGCCTTGGACAAGTGAACTCGATGTGACTGGGTTACAGTTTGGTTTTTATACATTTCAGGGAGACGGGGGTTACAGGTAAAGTCATCAATCAATACGTGGGAGGCAGACATTGGTTTGGACAAAAAAAGGTGGGACATGTCGAAGAGGGGGGGCCTTACAGGTTACACATGGGTTCAAAGATTCTTTGGCTTGTAATTGGCTAAACACATGAAGCTTGTCTAAAGGCTTGGAATGTTTTAACACAAACTGTTTACCAGAGACAAGCCCCTAGACATAGATTTGCTGTGTAAATCGAGGACCTGCAGGTTTGTCTTGCATACCCTTAGGCCTGTTAAAGGCTTACAAAGGATGTCTCCAAGTGGGAGGGGGCATGATGAGGCATGTCTGACCTCCCTCCTCCTGGCAGACCATTTAGTTTTAGGATATTTCTTTGGCCACGCAAGGGTCCATTCAGTCAGCTGGTGGAGGGGGTGAGCCTTAAGATTTAATTTTACTTCACAGTAACTATAAAGAAAAGTACTTGACTAGACCTAGACCTGATGAAACTTTGTAACTTCTATCTTGTAAAAGCAGAACTGCCAAATAGCATGGATAAGCAACTTTTGTAGCCCTTACCTCATACAAGCCTTGTAACCATTTTTTTTCTTCTGTAACTACCAACTTGCTCATAACAAAGCATATAAAAACCAGCATATTATTAACCCCATTTTCTCAGAATTTGGAGGCGAGATGCCACTGAGCCTGTGCGTAATAAAAAGCCTGTTTTGCAGCACATTTGTGTGACTCTCGGTTTGTTTCCTGGTCCTGTTTGCTGTAACATCTTGGCCAAGGGAATATCCTAAACTAAATTGCCTGCGGGGAGGAGGGAGGTCAGACATGTCTCATCATGCCCCTCTGCCTTCTTGGAGACATCCTTTGTAACTCATTAGCAGGCCTAAGGTTATGCAAGACAAACCTGCAGGTCCTCAATTTACACAACAAATATGTCCAGGGCTTATCGCTGATTACCGGACCTCCTTATCTTAAAACATTCCAGGCCTTAAGACAAAGCTTCATGTCATTAACCAATTACAAGTCAAAGAATCTTTAAACCGACCTATAACTTATCACTCCCCCCTCCTTTGAGATGGCCCACCTTCTCAGGCCAAACCAATGTGTGCCTTCCATGTATTGATTTATGACTTTACCTGTAACCCTTGTCTCCCTGAAATGTAAAATCCTAACTGTAACCCAGCCACAGCGAGAACACTTGCTCAAGGCTTCTTCGGTGTGGCTCTGGGTCAAGGTCCTCAAATTTGGCTCAGAATAAACTTATTTAAATTATTTTACAGAGTTTGGCTTCTTTTCAATCAATACAAGGATGCTGGTTTGCTTTGGACACTGGTTACTGAATTCCACAAGTACCTTCTGGGATTTACACACCCCACATCCCTTTGCTGTTGGCACAGCAATCTGTCCCAGTTCCTCCATTGTCCCCACCAGATCCCAGACTGCTATATAAAGAATAGTGACCATGTGCTTACCTCAGCACAGCAAGTAATACAAAAGTCATCAGTTGTGTAGCACTAGCATTCTTGATTCAACTTCCTGGGTTGCAACAGAAAAACAAAACAGAACTGACAAAAACCTAAATTCCTTGAATGTGGTAATTTCATGAATTTTTCCTAAAACTGTTTTGTACAATCAAAGCTTGAACTCTAAGCCAGATTGTCACTTTTCTTTGCTTGCACACACATAATGTGGTTTAAAAAACTACATGATGTCATAAAGATGATGATCATTACAAAGTGATAAATAAGCTCTCAGAAACAGAGCAATTGAACAAAGAAAAACTGCATCAGCATTAGCTGGATCTTAAATAAAAAGGATAAGCCTACACATAGAACTCCTTTAAATCTTCCATCTACACTGTCCCAATGTATATATTTAAATAAATTAGCATAACCATAAGCCTAAAAGAGTCTCTTTCTAACAATACACTTTATTTATTCCCAACTTCTTGCTGAACAAATCTCTGTTGGAAGCCCAGGCACTGAGAGAGATGCAATACTGCTTATTCAAAAGCCATTTGAATCACCAACTATAGGAATGTTATTGTGCAAGATATATTGCACCAAGACCAGTATTGCACCATGAAGTTAATCCACTAAAGTAGTTTTTGAAAAGGAAGAAAGTAATTTGTAGTTACTTAGAATGCTTGTTACAGTCCTTTGAATCACCTTTCCTCCTGTATTGGAAATGCAATCTTTGGTACTTGCAAAAGCATTGGATCCATATTAAGGATGTAAACAAACTTCCTGCAAGCCTTCTAACTCCAAAAGGTACATAAATGCTATTGTGTATCAAAGAGATTGGGGCAAATCCAAGACAAACTGACATAAACTACAAAATACTGGTGTATTTGTCTACAAAGTAAGCGCTAGCAAGGAAAATAGGAAGGCAGGATGTTAAGAAAAGAAATCAAGCTAAAAGTGGATGAAATTCATCTATATTCTGCTCATAGTTTCAAAATACTTTGGAGCACTCACGGTAGCGGATCCAGTGGTTAGTTCTCTTGCAAACAACATGATCAAGTTAATTTCAGACATAAGCACATTCAAAACCAACTTTCACTCTCCTTTTAAGGCAGCATGGCCAGTTTGGCCTTTGTTCTCTGCTCTTGCCACAAACTCAGTCCAGGCTAAAGCTGAGTGACAGGAGCTGCCAGCAGACCCGTGGGGCCTCCAGAGCAGCACTTTGTAACTTTGTAAATTGTGCATATTTTGTTTGCTCTCTGCAACTTACAGAGAACAGGAGGAGGCTGCATCCAGTAATCATTTTGAGCAAATGTTTTCAAAATTTTTCCACTCCCCATGACTCTTTTATTTTCCGTTTTGTGTACATATATATCCCACCTATATTTTTTTTCAAAATATGCTCATTAAAATAGTTAATACAATCTGGCGGAAGTCATTGATAGGTCTGAGTCTTTTAGTAAAATTCATCTGTCTCCACAAAAACAGAAAGGACAAATTCCAAAAAGATATAGTTTTGAGCAAGAATAAGCCTATTCAGCAACCTCTCATTAAATAAGTGTTCTTAGTATTCTCTGCCCCCAGGCACTATTCATGGATAACAGACCAGTACTTAAAGAGATCAAGTTGTTGTTTTACCTTCCCTTTTACAGGATCTGAATACCTGGGAGGCAATAATGTGCCTATACTTCCCAGTTACTTAGATTTCACCTTCCCATCTAGGTTTACAGTTATAATCCTTTGAGGTCAAGTCGGCTGCAATTCTCCTAAACCCAATGCTATTGCTTTAATAAATTTAAATGATGTATTTACCTACAAATAATCAGGGAGCATTGCTGGAGAAAGAAGAAGTATTGCTGAAGGAAGTGTGAAGTAAAATAAAATCTTAAGGCTCACCCCCTCTACCAGCTGACTGAATGGACCCTCACGTGACCAAAGAAATATCCTAAAACTAAATTGTCTGCCAGGAGGAGGGAGGTCAGACAGGCCTCATCATGCCCCCCTCCCTCTTGGAGACATCCTTTGTAAGCCATTAACAGGCCTAAGGGTATGCAAGACAAACCTGCAGGTCCTCAATTTACACAGCAAATCTATGTCTAGGGGCTTGTCTCTGGTAAACAGTTTGTGTTAAAACATTCCAAGCCTTTAGACAAAGCTTCATGTGTTTAGCCAATTACAAGCCAAAGAATCTTTGAACCCATGTGTAACCTGTAAGGCCCCCCCCTTGGAGATGTCCCACCTTTTTTTGGCCAAACCAATGTCTGCCTCCCACATATTGATTGATGACTTTACCTGTAACCCCCGTCTCCCTGAAATGTATGAAAACCAAACTGTAACCCAGTCACATCGAGTTCACTTGTCCAAGGCCTCTTGGCAGTGGCTGTGGGTCATGGTCCTCAAATTTGGCTCAGAATAAATCTCTTTAAAATCATTTTACAGAGTTTGGCTTTATTCCGTTGACAGAAGAAAAAACAGGTAAATTAGAACATATATATATAACAATATGTATATAAAATAAATATGTATATATAAATATGTATATATAAATAAATGTGTGTATATATGTGCATACACGTATTAAAAATGTTTTTAAAACTCCAACAGTGGGTTAAGCCTTAGAGTTTAGATACTGAGTTCATTAAAGTCTAAAAATGATTGCAATGTAATTACATTTGATTGGTTGTTCACAGAGCAGACAATAGGGGTGGTTAAACCTATAAATGTTTCATTTTTCACTAAAGTCCTGTTCCTCTAATCCTACAATCTTTACTATCCAATGTAAATGAATTTGACATTTTAGCATATCACTAAAGACTTGATAGCCAATGAAAGGAAACTGGAGGCTACAAATTTACATGGTATATATTAAATTTGCATCAAATTCATCAATCTTAAAAACAAAAACTCACACAAACTGTGTATTCTAGGGGGAAAAAAACTAAAACACTTCATATCCAACTGCTCCACAAACCATGGAATCAACTAGGCTGGTAAGTGCACACAAAGGCATTGCAACAGAACATCTCTTTGTAAAATAATAAGTAACAATCTGTCCAGAGATGAAAAGAAAGAGGAAATGGAGAAAGTAGAAGAGGAGAAAGAAGAAATACAATAGCATATATGTACAAAATAAAAGCCATTCCAGGCAGATACCTATCTGCAGAGCAGCTGAGGTGGCCCCAGGAGCCTGGCCTCAGAGCAGTCCTACTCAGGGCTGCCCCCTCCCCTCGGGCACCCAGGCTGCCCTTCGCTCCCCTCCCGCTTTGCCCTTAAAGATACTCCTGCTTCCCAGGCTCCTCTATCTCCAGTTTAAATACCTCAGTCGATCTACAATTAGACTCTACTGCAGACTAAGCACCTGCTGTGGTGGAGGAGGGGTCTGGCTCACGTCAGCTGTGGCAGGTCCACAGGTATTGGGAGAAAAGAGCACACAGAAGCCCAGCTGGCTGGGATTGCATTGAAGAATGAGGAAAAATGTTTCTCCTTGTCCAGGCCAGGCAGTAGGAAATTAAGGAAAAGAAGAAGGGCCAGGCCTGGCTCAAGGGATCAAACGATTAGAGTTGAGATGAGATTCATAGAGCACAAGTAATGTGCTATTTCTAGTTAATAAAATGCCTAGACAAACCTGGGAGATTTGATGTCAGTTTTTATTGCTTTCTTAAGGCAGTATCCTGTGAACATTTTCGATAATATCTTTTCTAAGCATTTTCATTTTGCAAAGAAAACGCAATGATCCTCTGCCCACTTCACATTGTTGGTATCAAAGAAGACGTATTATGATAATTAAATTCTAGTTGTTAATGTCAAGACATAAATATATGTATATATGAGCCTCTACAAAGTATATTAGGAACTGCAAAAGCTGAAAAAGTAGTATCTTACTGTTTCTAATTTAACTTGGATAACTACATTTTGGTTACATCATGGTAATATCAGTGTTTTAAGAATGCCCTTTAGAAAAGGTATTTTTAACCATCTTCACATCCATTTCACTATGAACTAAGTCAGAAAGATGTGAATTACAGATATGTTTCCCAGCCCTTTGCTGTGAGGGTAGTACAGGTCACGACCACGGCCCTTATCAGCCGGGCATGGTCTTCAGCTTTGCTCAGTGATAAGATGGCCTTCATGTCCTTGGTCTGCCCCTCCTTGCACTCTGTCAAAGCAGGTGAATAGCACATCTCCAGAACAAACAGAGCCTGCAGCCTACAACTCGTCATGGGTCCTCAGCTACCGAGTCATTGCACATGCTTGTATTGTTCCTGCAAGTGTTAACAGCTCTTGTAACAGCTCTTGACCAGGGAAATAACGCAGCAGCACGTGGAGAGTGGAGAACAGCCTTTATTCCATCAGCACGCTCCGCTGACTTCTGATCTTCTGACCCCCCTTTCCCGGTCTCCTCCTGCTTTTATACCTTTGGTAGGACTCAAAAAGCGTCCAATCAGCAACAAGCCTCAACATCCAATCAGCAATAAGCATTAACATCCAATCATCAACAAGCTATAACATCCAATCAGGAACAAGCTTTAACATCCAATCAGGATCGCGCAAGCAGCTCCGCTGTGTAGGGGCCTAGAGCCCTGCAGCGGACCCGGAGTGGGAGCAGCAGGGAGGCGGCAAGTGGCTGCGTTCTGCTTTCCCTGTCAGTATAAAAACCACAGCTTTACACAATTGTAAGAGACTGACAGTTGAGACCCAATTTATGTCTAAAGGAGAAGCAAGGTAGATAGCAGAAGCAGGTTTTCTTTATTAGAATAAGACTTTCTTAAATATGCCCCCTGGGTTTGTAAGCACAAGGAAAAGTGGTACACTGCACCCTAGGTGGCCTTTCCTGGTGTCCCCTAGCACAGCTGGACACTGAGGAGCAGAAGGGCAAGTTTACAGAGAGATCAAGGAGTTCCAGGAAGAAAAGGGCACTTCCCATGGGAAGCAAGTCCTTCCCAGCGGTTCAGACTGGTCCTGCCATCGGCCACTAGCAGGAAAGGGTCCCACAGGGGAACTCACCATGGAGGAGGGTGGATTGGATTAGTGTCTAGGACCAACACCAGGGCTCCCTGCACTTTGCCCCAAAAGTGTGGTCCACAGAACACCTGCCAGGGGGTCCACAGGCTGGTTGGTGTTTTCACTTGAAAGTGTAAAAAATATAACATCTCCCATTACACAGGTGTGCACAGACACACACCCCTCATACATTGGAAAGCTAGGATTAGTAATGAGTTCCAGTAAAAACTCCTTAAATTCCTATTAATAGTCATGGGGGACTAGTTGTTTCATGGTATTTCAAGTTTATTGTTGTCAAATTTGTGTTATTATCCTTATTGTGTTGTGTTAGATATTTAATTCACAAAAGCTGATTATTTGCAAAAAAAGTAGATCATTAAAGTATGAAATTGTTGATGAAAACAAAAACTAAATTTTTATAATTCTAAATAATTTTGTAAGAATAGTAAGCAGGACTCCAATGTCAATTGGTATTCTGAAGCTATGACAAGTGAAATAGTCTTTGTGAAACGTACCACACAAGCAGAATAAAAAAGAATCGTGTAATTCAGAAATATAAATGTAAATAACTGAAAATTTGGCTTTATAGGGCCAGCAATCCATTTGCCTACAAACTCCACTGTATCAATTTTTAAGAAACAACTTTGTTATTAATATTAAAAAATAATAATAGTAAGTTAAACCATGTTAAATCAACATACTTTTTGTTTTGGATAAATATGAAATGTATTCCCAACATGAGTTAGTAAATCATGCTATTTATGTGAGGAACAGAGCAAAGCTAACAGAGCAGTTGTCCAATGTTCCACTCCACATAGAAGAATGATGCTATCGATCAGGTGAATGTAAAACATTCCCAGGGCTAACAGCAAATTCAGGACAAATGCTCTGATTGAACGTTGGCCTTGAGGGCTCCTGGACTCACCATTCATTCTTGTAGGAGACACTGTGGCTGGTACCAGTATCAGGTTGGTTTCTCAGGGCTCCAAGTCACACCCACACTTTCCTGCCTCCCCAGTGACTTTTGTCAGTTACCTTTGTTCCCAAATATCTTTATGGAAGTTAGGCTCATTATTGTAACCATTTAATTTTATGAAATGTGGACCTAAACAAAGAGTGGTTCAATGAAAACCTAGTTGAATGCTTTGGATAAAACAAATAAATGTTAATTGTTGAAAATATTGCTGCCAAATTATATACACAAGTCTGAAGGGGAACAGAGAATCATACAAACATAGAGGTCATGTTCATGGAGATGGTTTCCCAAGTACATTTAGATTCTGATTCCACTTTAAAGAGTCCAAAACTAGGAGTCATTGATAATCTTTATGGGTGTAATAATAAAAATTATGCTGAGAGACAGAATAGATCTCATAATAGGAAATAAATTGGCCCTCTACCAATTATTCACAATAAATGTCCACTCACATTTTTAAGTTAAAACAAAGTTATGCTTATAACATTTTTACTCTGTATTTTAATAGACTTTTTTTCAGTTAAATGAACAACTACTGCTATATTACCAAATTGGCTAGACAGGTTTCCACTATAACATATTCCTAGGGATTCCACACAAGTCATGGAAAATATTACATCTATCAATATAAATTTATTAATTTATTAAATATTAATAAAATGTTATTTTATTAATTAACTGAATGACGCTCAGTCTGAAAGAATAACCCCTGTCACATACACACAGCAAAAGTAATGCATTACTATAATCACATCAAACAGCAGATGTGCAGAACAACTCAGAATTTTGGAATATGTGAGGAAGACTTACCTGACCCCTATATCACCTGTAATTTTTTGAAATTCTATACAAGATAAAGCTCATGCTAAAGAAAAACCAATGCTTCAAGAAGAATGCACGCCCAGGGGAGCCCATGCTGTAGAGAAAGCAAGCTACAGTAGAACTCGTATTTCGGGAGAACCTATGCTACAGTAGAACCCATGCTTACAGGGGAAAGCATATTTCCACTTAGTTAAAGATGACTTTCTGAGCATATAAATAGACTTTATTATAATGGGCATCATGACAGGTACTAATAAAAGGCCAGCTATAATGGCAGCTATCGTAATTATTGAAGACCATGACAATAGTAATAAATGTTAACTTTTTTTTTTGAGTACTTAATAGTGGTCAGGCAATGTTCTATGTACTTTACATGTAATCACTCATCTCAACTTGACAGTAAACTATAAGGTAAATACTATAATTATCCCCATTTTGTAGATGAGGAAACTGAGGCAAAGAAGAATAAAGTAACTTGTTCAAAATAACAGTGAATAAAAGGTAGATCTACGACTGAAATCAAATCATCTGGCTACCCTACATCTTACGCTAGACTCAGGGTAGGTAACCTTCACCCTTACGGCCTCATGTGGCCTTCTATGTCCTTACGTGCAGCCTTTGGACTAAATCTAAATTTAATAGAACAAATCCTTTTATTTTTATTAATACATTTTTATTCATCTTTTATATTTTATTTTTGAAATGAAAATTTTGGCATTTAAAATACCGAAGAGGCCGGGCGCGGTGGCTCACGCCTGTAATCCTAGCACTCTGGGAGGCCGAGGCTGGCGGATTGCTCAAGGTCAGGAGTTCAAAACCAGCCTGATCAAGAGTGAGACCCCGTCTCTACTAAAAATAGAAATAAATTAATTGGCCAACTAAAAATATATAGAAAAAGTTAGCCGGGCATGGTGGCGCATGCCTGTAGTCCCAGCTACTCAGGAGGCTGAGGCAGAAGGATCGCTTGAGCCCAGGAGTTTGAGGTTGCTGTGAGCGAGGCTGATGCCACGGCACTCACCCTAGCCTGGGCAACAGAGCAAGACTCTGTCTCAAAAATAAATAAATAAATAAATAAATAAATAAATAAATAAAATGCCGAAGAATAAAATACATTTCAATGAAATGATCCTCACAGACTGGCACAAGTAGAACATTAGTCAGCCATGAGGGCTAAACTGACGGCTGCTGTGCTCATGATTTAGTTCTAACTGCCCCTGCCAGACTGGCGCCACTATGGCACAAGGCTGGTTGCTGAGAGTTTATGGGGGTTGAGTACTCCAGTCTGTTATCAGCTTTTGACTACGGTGCATTGTGTTTCTGTTTGAAGTGGAATTTGTGAATAGTTGCACAGCTCAATTGTATTTTTTAAATTCTGTCTGCTTAACAGCCCATCATGTCAAAGAAGACCAAGAGAATGCTGACAGAAGAAAGCAGATTTCTTTAATGAGGACTGGGAATTGCAATATTATCTTGTTTCTGCTAAAGATAAGATGATTTGCTTGCTTTGTGATACTGCAATATCAACATTAAAGAAATTCAATATTCATTAGCATTATAACACTCAAAAGGACCAAATATATTTTAAATTAGAAGGAGAGTCACAAAAGGTCTTATTGCAGACATTCAAAGACGAAAAGCAAAAGCAGAGACAATTCTTTCAAGCAGCAATGAGACCTGAAAATAATGCCACTGAAGCAACTTATAAAGTAGCTTATATACTCGTGAAAAGAAAGGGAAGCCATTCAGTGATGTAGAAATAGTGAAAGAATGCATTGTCAAAGTTGTAAAATGCTTAGACCCGGATAACATTTCAAGGTACAAATATCTGCTCCTTTCAAGGAGAGCCATAACTGATCAGATGCATGAATTAGCCTTCAATTTAACAGAACACCTTCATGCAATACTTCAAAAGGAAAATATATATTATTCAATAGCTTTGAATGAATCAGCTCATACTACTGACTCAGTGAAGGTTTTATATTCCATTTTCCACTTGGATCATAACAGAAGATTTTCTTTAGTATGAAGAGTTAATTGCTTTGGGAACTCATGTGAATAGAACATGAGGAATAGATATCTTCAACAAATTTCAAGATAAATACCATGAAGTTGGACTGAATTTGGTAAATTTAGTAAGTGTATGTACACATGGTGCACCTTCCATGAAAGGAAGACATGGTCTAGCACAGATAAAAAAGTATCAACACATCCAGATGTTCTCATTTCTTCTCATTGTATCTTACATCAGCAAAATCTCTGTGCTAAAGCTACTATTTTAAGTGAAACTTTGCAACCAGTTATACACATTGTTAACTATATTCCTGCAAATGCAATACAGCATGATCAGTTTTGTAGCATGATAAAGCTGAACCATGAGGTATTCAGTATGGATTTCCCTTATCATTCTGAAGTGTATTAGCTATCACAGGGACAGGTCTTAGTCAAAATTTTTCTCTGCAAAAACAGATAGTTAAATTTTATGAAGAACAGAATCAGCAATGTGAGTTATTGAAAGAATATTTCTATTGGAAGGCAGCATTTCTGTGTGATATCATGTCAAATCAAAATGACTCCAATAATTCTTTGCAAGGTAAAACTAAGTCTATATATGATACATGGCAAAAAATCCAAGCATTTCAGAAAAAGCTCTTTTTTCCAAAACACTTTTTCAAAAGAAAATTTCAAATGAACATCTTTCCCAGTTAGCAAAGGTCACTGATGAGCAGGATGATATCTGTGAATCATTCGAAGAACATGCAGCTGTTACAGACCTATTAACTGGAGAATACAATGAAATGTTCGCTAACTTTGAGAATCATGACATCACACTCAAATTAGCATTTCAGCCTCACCTAGTTGAGATCACCAAGGCACCTAAAGAGTTGCAGATGAAATTGATTGAGCCTTCAGTAGGTGACATTTTAAAGTCATTTTTTGATGCTAAGAAAGATCCAAGTGAAATATGAAACAATGCAGTAGAATACCCAGTCCTTTGGCAACATGCCTGAAAAATGCTTTCTTGCTTTTCAACCAGTTACTGCTACCAATCTACATTCTCCCACCTAACACAAATCAAGATGTCCTTGAGGTCACAAATGACGATATCCATCTAGAGGATCTAACAGAACTGCTACAACTAAATATTCAAGTGCTTTGAAACAAAAAGCAGACACAACAACGTTATTAAAAGGTTAGTTAACTTTAAAATTGACAAATAGCTTTCATTTTTTGAAATTATTAGGTACATAGTAGTTAGATTTTCATAAAATAATTGTTCTTGAATGTGGCCTTATCTGATTATAGCTAAATCAATGTGTCCTTCCAACATGAAAAGGTTCCCCACCCCTGTGCTAGCCTTATGTGTGTGCTGCTGGAGTGTCCATGCAGTCCTGCCCAGTGATGCCCTCAGTCTACTGGGCAGAGAGCGGGACAGCAAGACAGGCCTCGCCTTTCCATGCTAGCACAAGATGGCTGAGAAGGCATAGGGCTCACACTAGTGTTTGAAATAATGTCTCCGAACATGTCACCATGACCGTTCTCACAATTCAGGATGACCAGTGTGAGTGATATTTCTTAGCAATAAATCCATTCTCTTGGAGAGCCCAAAGAGCCTGTGTCAAGACATCACATTTTTTAATGTTGAGAGAAAGAACATAGGGTTTCTTAAGAAGATTATTATAAATATTTTTATTGCCTACTGTATGATCATTTCTTAGTGCTTAATGATTGTCTTCTTTCATCAGAACAAAAAAATCAACAGCACATTATTAGGCATTAAAATAAAATAAAACAAAACACAACCCTACATCCAAGAACTGGAATGGAGGTAAAGAAATGCTTCTAAGAGTGAAATAGACCAAAAAAATGGGTAAGAAATCCACCCACTACTATTTCAAATTGAAAGATCTAAGTACCCCACTTTTTAATCTGATACGTGTATCGACTGTTCTGAAAATCTACTGAGTCCCTTTATACTTCTGCATCCATGGTCGAATTAAGTATCTCAGCCTAGAACAGAACCACTGCACCCTTGCTTTGTTTCTGCCAAATTAAGTAGTGAGTCAGAAAAATAATTTATAACAATTAAGAATATAAAAAAACTGTTTGTGAAAACTGACCCAGGGTTCAAAATATCCACTGCCAAGCCAGGCATTGGAGCCTTGAGGAGAGATTGTAAATAATAACTTCTCCCTGCCCCCATTAAATAACCAGCCTAATCATTAGATTTTACAAAATCATATTTTATTATAATTATATTAAATGCTATGATAACTACTATTTTTTCTTTGTAAATAACCCTAAATCAGTACTCTGAGTGGCTATAAAAAACACATTAAGTGGTCCATGAATGAAGAGAGTTTTAAAGATGTTGGCTTTCGTACTTGTGGAGGTCAACCTGATATACCTTAGCACCTTGCTGAGTCTGGAAATTCCTCCTTCTCACAGCATGGTTCCATTCAGCTACACAGATGCTTCTGTTAAAGTAGGAAACCACGCGAATGGATGCAGGTGCTTGCTTGAAGGTTGGGTGTAGGTGTTAAAGTAAACAACCTTAAACAAAATGGGCTGGTAAGGCACACAAGAACTGGCTTCAACCGGCTTGTCAGCTACCTCTGCCACCTCACATGAACTTTGGCTAATTACAGTATCTTTTACCTTGTGGGCTTTCTCTGCCCTTGAAGTCACCATGACAGTTTCTAAAACAATCATATAAAGTATGAAAAAGGGAAGGAACACAATTCTTGGAATTACTATACAAATTCTAATAAAAGCCAACCCCTTGGCCTTGAATATTGCTCCCCTCAATCAGTAAGGCTACAGAAGATCTAAAACCACTTCCTCTCTGTGCAGCTGCTCTCATCCAGCCTGCTGCTCTTCTCCCTGAGAGTGCACTTTCACTTTTGGTAAAACTTTCTCTTGCTTGGCTTACATGGTGCATCCTGAAATTCTTTTCCTGACAAATACCAAGAACTTGGACAAGCCTCCACCTGGAGGCCAGTAACACTTCCTTATATAAATCAATGGAAGCAGAGGAGGAACTCCTCCCTGGAAGAGGAGAAATGGAAGAGAGGACGTAGACTCTGCCTACCATACCTACCTGCACCCCCTCACACTGAGAATGTGCTTTAGAAATAATAGCTGAGCATGTGAATGTGATCAAGAGTGACACTGGGAGAGAGGTCACTCTCCTGTGAGGATAAGCTGTGGCCTCCATGACATATCCAGTGGGGGTTGAGGACGACGCATCCAGCTGTGTGCCCAGATGCAATGTGCCAGCCGAGGACATGAAGGCGACTAAAACTGGAGCCCTCAGGGCAGCGTCTACTGATCCAGTGTCCCAGGCCTCTCTCCAAATCTGGGGTTCAAATGCATGACTGGCTCCTTTGTAGTAAATAATCCTTGGGATTCATGAAACAATCCAAGTGCTAAATTAGAGCCAAAAATGGATATTCCAACAAATTAAGCATATGGAGGCTCATGCAGCTAAGTAAAATATTTTTAAAGATAAGACCTATTTGTAACCTAAAGTTCATCAATTTTTCATAGATAAATTCTTGTGGACACATAAATAGCATCGATGTAGTAAAACCTGCTTGTATGAGCTCCCAAGAGCCAATATTTTTTATGTCATCTCTCAATTCAATATTCAGTGATGTCATATTGGTGCTTGAAATCAGTTGTGCTGGGACTATTCACACAGGAAATCGGTAAATGCTACAAAGCAAAACATTGCCCCTGGAAAACTGGTTGTTAAACATTTTACCAGCCCACTGCAAAAATCCATCTCTCTCCCCACCCCCAGTGCACACATGCTCGCTCTCTCTCTCTCTCTCTCTCTCTCTCTCTCTCACACACACACACACACACACACACACACACTGCCTTTTCCCGCTGTAAGCTTTGGCATCCTTGACTGGAAGGCTTAGCCTATCAGGTTACCAGGTGGATTACCAGGTCAGTATTAACCAAGGATTTTAACATCCTTCACAAACACCACCAAAGAGAGTCTGAAATGTATCTTGACATTTTAAATTCACATTGTGCTTGGGGTTATCTCACCAAAACAGAAAGCCCTCTTACCACACCGATTACGGCTACTCCCAGAAGATAGTTGCTGACTCCTCCTTAACTGCAGCTCCAGTTTCCCCAGATTCTTCTCCCACTAACTCCCCATTAGCTCGACAGGGCTCTGGCAACATACCAGCTCTCACCTTTGTCCTCACCCTTTCTCTTGGTCAGCTGGGACCAAGGGAGAATCTCCACCCAGCATTAACCCTGCCTGGTGACGACGCCTGCCACATCCCATGCATCGAACCACCCTGATATCTTGGTACCCAGATAAAATGCATAGCCACTGGGCCTCTTGGAATCATCTCATTTAGATGACTGCTGTCATTATTCAGACAGGGTCTAACAGCGGAGCAATGTCTTGAGCTTCCCCTGCCTCCATTCGGTTTCCTCTCCTGATCCTCCTGTCTAGCACTGAAGTGTCTACAGGACACCTCAAAGCTAAAACTGCCCCAAATTACAAAATTAACTCTGTTACAAAATTAACTCTGTCATCTCTGACTTCCTTCACTGGGTGACTGTATGCATAATGTGAAACATGTCAGAATTCTACCCAGATAATTACAGGATGTAAATGAAGCTTTTGTGGTGCAGTTACTGTTCCTCCGTAGTCAGTGCTTCTCGTCCACATACAACACGTCCAACCCAGCGCCTGAGGGGCCGGAGAAATGCGGCAGGTATGTGCATGGTGCCCTTCTAGTCTGCTCTGGCAGATAAGCCTAATCATAAAACAGAAGAACACACAATAAAATTGCAGATATTAAGGAAGGCCATGGTTCAATTTTTGGTGTTTTTTATTCCTTTCAGGGTGTCTTATTTTTTTCATCACATTGAATTCCCATAGTTCTCTGTGAGCAGTTTCAGATAACAGTTATTTCAGAGTAATTTAACCCCCCAAAATTTGCCCATGAAATTCTGTTAATCCTTACCTATTTATAGCCACCAACAGAATTCTGTATTTTTAATCAGGAGATAAGTATTGCTGCAGAGCTCTACAGACAAGAAACTCAATGTGGCCTCTAGAGGCTGCCAAAGGAATATTCCTTCGTGGACATAGTTTCCTGCCCTGAAACTCGCCCCTGCCCCGCCTGCTCCAGCCTCCTCCTTCCCAGCTCAAAGAGCCCCCATGCATCATACACTGCAGACGGCTCCCTCTCAGTGCAGTGCTGGTCACTATGTGTACCTTGCTCACTTGATTTGCCCGGTTTCCTCTCTGTGTTGATCAGATTATAAGCTTAAGACAGAGAGTATAATGCCACACCCACCTTGAGTTTCTGCATTCCCAGCTCTCTGCCTGGTGGAAAAAGGTCCTCAGCAAATACTAACTTAATACACATGCAAATTCACAGTGCTTTGTCCTTCTTCCCATATTTTCTTTTAAAAAAAGCTATGCTCGTATTCATTACTTATATTATTTAGTAGGAGTTAAGAGCTGTTAGATACTCAACTGGAAACATGAAATAAGCCTTATACAGACTGGTGGCAGAAAAAAGGGACATTAGACTAAAATATCAAGAAAACTGTGCGGTTCTGATTGCCATTAAAATCCCAAGTGACCTTGAGCCGCTGTCTTCACAGGAGTGAGTTTCCTCACCTTTAAAATATAGATGGTAAACAAGATGCTTTCCAGGGCTCAGATCCCAGTAAATGTTGCCCATTCTTAATAATTCCCCAAAATAACTTCTGTGAACTGTTTTGGCAAAAAATAATGTTACCCAAAACAATAATCTGGTAATTTAGCATTTCCTCTTCTTATTTGCCTCTACAGAGATAATGAAATATTGATGATATTCAATTTAATAACCCAGATGTCATTGTAGCCGAAGTACTTTAGCTTTTCTTTGTCAGAGACTTTCTTTTCTAGGATGGGAAAAGAATAAACATGTCTGACAAATGAGCTCCAAGAGCATATAAGAAGTTCACAAATAGGAATAGATAAGGTAGCTACTTTACATTCTGAAATATGTCCCTCTATTTCCTTTCTTTCAGTGTTAGATAATAAAAATGTGTTTATTTTCTGTTTCTCGGCCCCAGATCTCTGAAAACAAAGAGAGTGAAAGTGTTTCTGCCTTCCCAGCTGTAAAGCAATGGAGCTGTCCTTCAACTTTCACCAGCTCCAAAATATTTTCATGTTTTTGGTTTATTTATTCAGGATGATAATTCACATCTGAGTTCTTAAGTCCATGTACCACATTGTTCCTCCGTAAAGAGGAGTCCCATAAGACAGGATAACAAACAATTTTCTGTTTGCTAGTTTGTTTTCCCTCAGATCAGAGATGACCTCCGGGCACGGCTGTGTCAGTCTAGTGGAGGCATCGAGGAACTGGAATGTCCAGGGGAGCAAATCAGCGACCACTGGTCTGTATGTTAACAGGCTTGATGCCATCAACATAAGAATCTTTTCCTATCAGATCGTCCACTAAGAGTCACCACCTTAATTCTAAAACATTTCCACTGCAAGCTTTATAACCGTTACTTCATTTTCCTACCCAATACCAGAAACAATGCAAGAAGAGCGCATGTGTGTGTGTAGTTTATTTTTAATTTATTAATTTTTTCTCTCTAATGGGGTTGGGATGAGGGGTAGGTCAGAAATCTATTCCGCAGAAATTAGAGCCTTGGTGAGGCAGACACATTTCTACCGGGGGGGCATAATATTTCAGCACTGCCCTGAGCAGGATTGTTGAATATCTGTGCAATGTTTGCAATCAAGGTGATATGATATGGAACTCGGGGTTAATTAGGAGCTTGCTTTCATTAGCATTGCTTCAGAGCAAGCTGGCCGACTGCGCAGCAGTGCGGACCTGGCTGTGCACAATGCTGTGTACGGCATTTTTAGGGTAAACTAAGAAAGTGAATTAAAGCACTTAGGAAATATCAATATGGCCGTGCCTTGGCAACTATTTCAGAGCTTTTTGAACTCATCAAAGTGTTATGAGAATATACTCACAGTGAAACTGTTCAAAAGAATGAACCTTAGAAATGGGAAGAAGCGTCCACTTTTAAAGATAAATCATCAATATTTGGAATGGGAGCAATATAGCTTCATAATGGTTTTAAAGGCAAGTGTAGAGCCACACTCAGGTCACTTCCTCTGAAGCCAGTGTCATTAGAGCATGCGGCACTGAAGGATGCAGACAACATTAACCCAAAACCCTGCCCACAGCCTGGAGCTGCCACCAAGGAACACTCTCTAGGGTAGTTCACTGGTCCATGCAGCCTCCGATGCCAGGGGGTGGGGGCTGCCGGAGATGACCTCTGAGCCCCGCGTGTTCGGCCCCATGTGCATCTGCGGAGGGCGTCCCAGATGGAGCCACGCGGGCTCCCCCTCCTCGTCCACTCATTTACACAGCGCGGCGCGCACTCAAGGAGTTGAACCATGCCAGTGATAACGATGGAAATGCGGGGACTTACGGTGATCCTGGCAGTGGTCTTCAGCTACGCGGAGCATTCTGCCCCACGTGTGATCTTCCTGGGGCCACAGGGAGATGATGAACCTGGGTTTCTCTCACAAGGTGAGTCCTTGGAGTGTCCCCTTTCTAGGATCGATGCTGATCTGCCCCTCTTTGCCCCACCCAGGGTTGCCACCAGGCCCCTCCTCCTTTCACAGAAGCTTTCCATTTCCTGCCCCATTGCAGGCACCCAGCACGACCCGCATCCTGACCCCTGCCGCAGGATTTGGCAGCTCTAACCGACAAGCAGGAAAAAAGGGATGGTTCCGATTTCTCTCTACTCTGCACTTTCTGTCTTTCCAGGAAGCTTCTGAAACCTGTCCCCAGCCCTGCAGCCTGGTGCTCAGCTCCAGCGAAGTGCCACTGTCACCTGCACTTCCCGCTTCACCTCCCGATCTTCCCACTTCTCTGTTTCAGGTATTTTATTTTATTTATAGGTAGTGTAAATGGGATTATTTTCTTGGTTTCTTTTTCAGATTGATTACTGTTGACATATAGAAATGCTACTGATTTTTATATGTTGATTTTGTATCCTGCAACTTTATTGAATTTTTAAAATCAGTTCTAACAGTTTTTTTATGGAGTCTTTAGGTTTCTCTCTATATAAGATCATACTGTCTTCAAATAAGGATAATTTGACTTCTTCCTTTCCCATTTGGATGTCCTATATTTCTTTCTCTTGTCTTATTTCTCTACCTAGAACGTCCAGCACTATGCTGAATAACAGTGGTGACGGTGAGTATTGTTGTCTTGTTCCAGATCTTAGAAGAACGGCTTTCAGTTTTTCCCCATTCAGTATGATACTTGTGAGTCTGTCAGATACGGCTTTTGTCATGTTGAGGTTAGTTTCTTCTATATCCAGTTTTTTGAGACATTTTGTCATAAAGGAATGTTGAATTTTATCAAAAGCTTTTTCTGTATTAATTGAAATGATCATATGGCTTTTGTCCTTAGTTCTCTTGATATTATGTATAACATTGATTGGTTTGCATATGTTGAACCATCCTTGCATTACTGAGATGAATCCCAGTTGATCCTGATGAATAATATTTTTGATGTGTTGTTGAATTCAGTTTACTAGTATTTTGTTGAGGATTTTTGCACCTATGTTCATCAGAGATATTGGCCTATAGCTTTCTTTTTCTGTTGTGTCTTTGTCTGGTTTTGTTATCAGGGTGTTACAGCCATCATAGAGTGATTTAGGGAATATTCCCTTCTCCTTGAATTTTTGGAATAGCTAAGGAGGATTAGTATTAGCTCTTCTTTGAATACCTGGTAGAATGAAGCAATGAAGCCATCAGGTCCTGGGCTTTTCTTTGATGGTAGACTTTTTATTACTGTTTCTACCTCATTACTTCTATTGGTTTATTCAGGTTTTGGATTTCTTCCTGATTCAATCTTGCTAGGTTGAATGTATCTAGGAATTTATCCATTTCTTCTAGATTTACCAGCTTATTGGTGTGTAGTTGCCCACAGTAGTCTCTAATGATCCTTTGGATTTCTGCAGTACCAGTTATGATGTCTCCTTTTTCATCTTCATTTCATTTATTTGGATCTTCTCTCTTTTTTCTTAGTCTGGGTAAGAGTCTGTCAATTTTGTTTATCTTTTTGAAAAACCAACTTTTGTTTCATTGATCTTTTCTGGGTTTTTTTGTTGCAATTTCATTTATTTCTGCTCTGATCTTTATTACGATATTTCATTTCTTCTACTGATTTTGGGATTTGTTTGCTCTTGTTTTTCTAGTTCTTTGAGATGCATCATTAGGTTGTTTATTGGAAGCTTTTCTACTTTTTTGATGCAGGAACTTATTGCTTTTTGATGTATCCTATAGTTTTTGACACATTGTGTTTTCATTTTCATTTATTTTGAGGAATTTTTTAATTTCCTTCTAAATCTATTCATTGACCCACTGGTCATTAAGGAGCATATCGTTTAGTTTTCATGTGTTGTATATTTTCAATATTCTTCTTGTTATTAATTTCTAGTTTTATCCCATTGTGGACAGAGAAAATATTTGGTATGATTTCAATTTTTTTTTTTAATTTTTAAGACTTGTTTTATGGCCTAACATATGGTCTATCCTTGAGAATGATCCATGAGCTGAGAACTTGTATTCTGCAGCTTTTGGGTGAAGCATTTTGTAAATATCTATTAGGTCCATTTTGTCTATAGTGTCAAAGTTTCTGTGTTGATTTTCTGTCTGGATGATTTGTCCAATGCTGAAAGTGGAGTGTTGAGGTCTCCAACGACTAGTGCATTGGGGTCTATTTCTCTCTCTAGCTCTGATAATATTTGCTTTATATATTTAGGTGCTCCAGTGTTGGGTACATATATATTTATAATTGTTATGTCCTCTTGCTGAATTGACCCTTTTATCATTATATAATGACTTTCTTTGTCTCTTTATACAGTTTTTGTCTTAAAATCTATTTTATCTGATAGGAATACAGCTACTACTGCTCTGCATTGGTTCCCATTTCCATGAAATATCATTTTCCATCCCTTTACTTTCAGTCGATGTGTCTTGATAGGTGAGGTATGTTTGTTGCAGATAATATATAGTTGGCTCTTGGGTTTTTTGTTTGTTTGTTTGTTTTATCCATTAAGCCACTCTATGTCATTTGATTGGAGAGTTCAGTCCATTTACATGCAATGTTATTATCGATAGGTAAGGACTTACTACTGTCATGTTATTATTTAATTTCTGATTGTTGTGTGGTCCTCTCTTTCTTTCTTACTTCCTGTCTTTCATTGTTAAAAAGTGATTTTCTCTGGTAGTTTGTTTTAATTTCTTGTTTTTATTTTTGTGTGTTTGTTGTAGGTTTTTTGATTTGAGTTTACCATGAGGTTTGCAAAAACATTTTATAACTAATTATTTTAAATAAATAAACAAGCAATGAGAAACTTAACAGAAATTCCACCCTTTAACTCCAACCCCCAACTTTTTAACTTTTTGTTGTTTCCATTCGTATCTTTATATATACAGCTCTCTATATCAAACAATTGTTGTAGTTACTTTAGATACGTTTGTCTTCTAATCTTCCTACTTAAGAAATAAGTGGTTTACACACCACAATTACAGCAATAGTGCATTCTTCATTTCTTACTGTTACCAGCAAGTTGTATATCTTCAGAATATTTCTTAATGTTCATTAACATCCTTTTCTTTCAGATTGAAGAACGTCTAGGATTTCTTGTAGGACATGTCTGGTGTTGATGAAATCTCTCAACTTTTGTTTGTCCGGGAAAGTCTTTATTTCTCCTTCATGTTTACAGGATATTTTTGCATGATATAATATTCTTTGGTTAAGTTTTTCTCCTTCGGCACTTTGAATATGTCATACACTCTCTTCTGGCCTGTAAGGTTTCCACTGAAAATCTGCTGCTAGATGTATTGGAGCTCCTTTATATGTTATTTTTTTCTTTTTTCTTGCTTCCTTTAGGACTGTTTCTTTATCTGTGACTTTTGGGAGCTTGATTATTACATGCCCTGAGGTATCCTTATTTGTGTTAAATCTTCTTGGTGTTCTATGACCTTCACATACCTGAATATTGATATCTTTCTCTAGGTTTAAACAGTTCTCTGTTATTATTTCTTTGAATAAACCTGCCCCAATCTCTCTGTCTATCTCCTATTTAAGGCCAATAACTCTTAGATTTGCCTTTTTGATACTATTTTCTAGATCTTGTAGGCATACGTCATTTCTATTCATTCTTTTCTTTCTTTTTTTTCTTTTTTCTCTTTTGACTGTGTATTTTCAAATAGCCTGTCTTCAAGCTCATTAAGTTTTTCTTCTGCTTGGTCAATTATGCTGTTGAGAGACTCTGATGTATTTCTCAGTTTGCCAGTTGAAATTTTTAGTTTCAGAATTTCTGCTTTTTTAATTATTTTAATCTTTGTTCAATTTCTCTGATAGACTTCTGAATTCTTCTCTGTGTTGTCTTGAAGTTCATTGAACTTTAGAACAGCTATTTTGAATTCTTTGTCTGAAAGATAACGTATCTCCATCACTCCAGGATTGGTGATTGGTACCTTATATAGTTTGTTTGCAGAGGTCATGGTTTCCTAGGTGTTTTTGATGCTGTTGGGTGTTTGTTGATGTCTGGGCATTGAAGAGTTAGATATTTATTTTAATCTTTGCAGTCTAGACTTATTTGAACCCATCCTTCTTGAGAAAGCTTTCCAGATATTCAAAGAGAATTAAGCGCTGTGATCTAAGTCTTTGGTCACTACAGCTGTATCTGCACTGGGGATGCCTCAAGCTCAGTAATGCTGTGACTCTTGCAGACTCCTGATGTTGCCACCTTGGTAGACTTGGGTAAAATACAGGAGAATTCCCTGGATTACCAGGCAAAATCTCTCACTTTCTTCCCTCACTCTCTGTGTTGGGCTGCTGGAGTTGGGAGAGGAGTGCCATGAGCACTCCCTTGTGGCCAACAGCACTGGGATACACCTGAAGCCAGCCAGTCTCACCCAAAGTCCATGGTGACTATTGCCTGGCTACCTTTGATTTTTATCCAAAGCCCAAGGGCTTTTTAGTCAGCATGTGGTGAATCTTGCCAGGACTGAGTCCTTCCCTTCAAGGTAGCATGTTTCCTTCTGGCCTGTGATCAGTCTAGAAATGCCACCCAGGAACTAAGGCCTGGACTCAGGGGCTTCAAGAATGTGCTTGGTATTTTATTTTGCTGTGGCTGATCTGGTACTCAAGTTACAAAATAAAGTCCTCTGAACTCTTCCCTTTCCTTTTGCCAAGTGGAAGGAGACTGTCCCTGAGCCACGCCACTGTAGAGGAGGAGTGACGTAGGCACTGGCTTGGCTGCCACCACTGGTGTCTCACTGGGTCACATGCATCCCCAGTCCACTGGGTCCAAGCCAGCACAGCTGCAAGAATTGCCCAAGGATGGCAGCCTTTGTGGCTGTTCTGTCTTATGTATTTAGTGAAGGCCCCACTGCTTTTTGTCTGCCAGTGGTGAGGATAGCGAGAAGTTGGGCTTCAGGATAAAGGATTTCTCTCTGGTGGGGCAGATCAGAATGCTCCTCCATGGTGATCTTGGCAGAATTCTCCCCTATATTGTGCCCCACTGTGGCAGGGCATCCCTGAGTTTCAATTCAAAGCCCCATAATCACTTCACTCTCCCTCCTCCAGCACACAGATTCTCCGCTCCCTGCGTGGGTGTGGCACTGCCAGGGGGTGGGGGGGTGGCATAGGCAATGCAAGAGTGTCTCTTCTGCCCTCTTCAGTGATGTAACATTAAAACCAAGTAGTATGATCACTCACCTGATTTTTGGTTCTTCTAAAGGTGCTTCCTTGCATGGGTAGTTGTTGAATTAGGTGTTCATACGGAGGGACAATTGCTGGAAGTTTCTCTTTGGCCATCTTGCCCTGTCCCCTCCCAAGGTTAGTGTTTCTCGAGTAGTTTTAAATGCTTATCTTTCAAGGTGGGAGACTGGAATTGGGCAAAGTTCATGACAGAATAATTTAGGATTGGTGAGCACAGCCAGGCAAGGTCTTGAATAAAGTCTTAAAAAGTAAATTGTTTTCAGAAAAGTGTAACTGTTTTTCAGGAAGCTAATTCTAATATTGATCAAATCTTATTTTTAGTTCCAGTTTTGTGTTTTTCATATGCCTTCATAAAGACATTAATTCGCAAGAGAAGAAAAGTTAAGTTACTCCTCTAAATGTGGTTACAACATTAACATGAAGTATCAAGGGTGATAATTTCTTATGAAATACCAGAGAATGTGAAGATAAATTAAAACATAAACAAAGACACTTACTCTCAACATTATCTAATATTGTTTTAAAATGTGTAGCAAAGTCAATATCATAAAAATGACAATATAATTATTAGGATGATTGTAGTCATAAACAATTCAAAGGTATACATTTGTTTTATAATTTTAATACATATCAGGAAAACCCTAGAAAAGATAAATATAACAAAAGTCTATTACTAATAACTGGATTAATTATAGTTCAAAAGAGGCCTTATTTAAATTTTTGATAAAATGTTTCAAAACTGGAAACCTTGAAAAATGTACACAAACTATCGGAGAAAAACTATGAAACTTGGATACACAAAAAGACTATGTCTCTCAAATGTCATTCACTTCTCTACACTCCCATTGCCGTCACTTAATATGAGCTTCCATTCTGTCTCTTTCTCTCTCTCTCCCCCACTCTCCCTCCCTCCCACCCTTCCCTATCACAGCAAATGTCTCCTATTTGGTGTCCTAGCAGAATGGTTAAATAAATTTTAGTTGGGTCACTCATTTACATGTGAAAATTATTATCACAAGCAGGTTGAAAACAATAGCAAAGAAAAAAATATATCATATAGCATGAAATAAATATGTAAAATAATATTATAGTGATTAACTTTAGATGGTAGAATTATGGCATTTGAAAATAGTTGTTCATTTTTATATTTTTTCAAATATCCTAAAATGAACTGGTCATTACTCTGAAAACTAGAAGAAAAGATTAAAACACAATTAAAATTAATTTTAAAAATAAATGTGATATGATGAATGGATCAACAAATTATGGTGTGTGTGTATATATATACACACATATATATGTATATAAATACATATATATACACACATACATGCACACAAATGTATATACAGTGGAATACTATGTAGCCTTAAAAGGGATGGAAATTCTGACACCTGCTACTACATGAATGAACTTTAAGGATATTATGCTAAATGAAATAAGCTTCTAACAAAAGGGCAAATGATATATGATCCCACTTATGTGAGTTATCTAATGTAGTCAAGTTTGTAGATATAGAAAGTAGAATGATGGTCACCAGGGCCTAGGGGTAGGGACACAGGGATGTTGTTATTTAATGGGTTATAGAGTTTCAGTTCTGCAAGATGGAAAAATTCTGGAAATCTGTTTCACAATAGTGTAAATATAGTTAACACTCCTGAACGGTACACTTAAAAATGGTTAAGATGGTAAATTTTATGGTATGCATTTTTAATATAATATAATTAAAATATTTGGTGTGATTTTATATTTCAAATGTTTTATTGTTACATAATGTGATAGAACTTAAAAACTTCCATATTCTTTAAAGTTAAGTATTATGGGGTATAAGTTTGGAATTTAAGAGATTTCTGTTAATTTCTATGGCCATTCTTTCCTTAAGACAAATTAATTGTATCTAATATTAATGATTATAATATATCTGGTAGATATAGCATAAGATTTGTGCTAACCACCATGATCAAAACAGGAATCTATTCTCAGGAACTGTATCATAGTGTGTTCCTTCACAACAGAATATTTCCTTGGTTTTCTACCAAAAGTTAATCTTGGCTGAAATGTTTTTATGCTTAACATCAGTTCTCATTTGTCTGTTCGCTATTTTATTCATAACTGCAGTGAATATCCGATAACCTTGAAGACCACGATGCACAAGTGTGGCAGGCGCGTGCGACAGCACGCCGAGTCTCGGTGGCCTTTGTCTGCTGCGTGCTACCCTGCGCGTCCGGGAGAGGCGCTCCCGCAGCACTGCCGTGCCTGCGTGGCGTCGCTGTCCCTTGTGCAGGGCAGGGCCTGTTCGCCTTGGCCTGCTTTCCACCCAGACCACACCTGATACCTTGTAAGCACCTTTCAATACGTGTTCAGTGAATCCATGAACATAAACTACCATCATTTCATTCCCTCCACTGGGGATCAGCCATTGATTCAATGTATCATTTTTAACCAAATTCAGTTTTTACCATGTGTAGAGGTTCCTGAAGATAACACTTGCCAGAATGCTTAATTGAAAACATAGATATAGTTCTGAAAAATAAAATAATTGATCTTTATCTACTGAATATAGTATCATTAATTAAGGTTTTGAGTAGGCATCGATGTTGTGTAATGGGAATAATGAGCATTAATAAATGGGAAACAAGTATTAATAATATCTGTGTATGTGTGTCTAAAGATTGCAGATATGGGGACATGGGGAGTCTGGTATAGATCCTTAATTACCATAGAAAAGGATGCATTTACTAATTAAGTGCCACAGGCCACTCTGGTTTAGCCAGAAGGACCCTTTCTTAATCAGCACTTCAGTGAAGCAGACTTCCCCTTTCAGCTATTGACTGTGTTCCCTCACCTTGGGGAATATATTTTTCCATGATCAGCTGCTATTAATGGACATCATTTCCTCATTTTTCTAGGATGCACCTAGTGTTTGTGATACTGTATACCCTGGACACTTGCTCTTAAAAAGTGGCATCCAATTACAATGTAGAGGAATAGCTACTGGGAAGTCTGTAATAAGAAAAACCTTTGGGGGCAGAAGCTGCCAATACATCACAGCCTTTGCACATGAGAGAGCAGAATACATCATCTAACCAACTGGGCCAGGGTGCACGGTGGGAAATTAAAGGGATAGAAGCAATGGGTCGTAGCCTGAAAAAGTAATGAGTGGTACATGGCATTGAGTTTGCTCAGCAAAACAGCCGCTGGTATGTCTGTGCTTGGAATCCTATTCCACGACCAAACAGGGAAGGTGTTTGAAGACATAGCAGGCTTTCCGAATGCATCTTTAAAAATCTTTGGAATAATTTTCAATGCCATTTTTGAAATTATTATTCTTTTATTCTCTTCTGGCATAAATATTGTCTTCAGGTCTATATTGTTATAGGCATATGCTAGAACATGAATGTTATTTCTTCTTAGGGAAAAAGGATATTTCTCTAAACTCTCCCTGTTTATATTAATATTATCATATTATTATAATTATTTACTTATAATTATACACTGTACTTATATATAATATTAACTATAATTGAGTATATACATGTATGAAATATAAAACATATTTTAATTTAATATTTATACATTATAATTCCCAAATTCTCATGTAGATCTGAAGTGGTTTAATTTGTCCACAATTTACTCAACTACCTCTCTCCTTTAAAAAAAAAATCCGAACTTGTGGTACTGAGGCATCTGCTTATGTGAATACTTCTATTTGTGCTTATTTTCTAATGGCTATTTAAATGCTATTGCCTGGGCCCATTTTATTAATCAACAAATCTTTCTGTAAAGCTTATTATATGGCATTATCCTAAGTGCTTTATAAACATTAACTCTTTTTATTCTCATAATAGTCGCCTGAGGTTAGCATAGCCATAACACCCATTTTGCTGGTTAAACAAAAACCAAAAAATAAATCTAAGGTCCAGATGGCTGGAGGAAGTTGTACAAGGTCATGAATGTAACCAGGAGCCCAGCTGGGACTGCCCCTCCAAAGCCCTCCAGGACCTGCACTTCTCAGCTCTGGGCTCTGTTGCCTGGCATTTCTAGGCTAGGTGCACCGAGAACTAGGCTGAATCTTGCTTTTCTTCCTGGGTTTCCAGTGATTCTCTTCAGTTTTCATGTTCCTACATGTAGGGAATGCTGTGGGGCGCGGCTGCGTCCTGCCTCTGGAACGCAGGCACACATTTCTCCAGCAGCTCCGTTCAGTCCTTCCTCTCCCACAGGTGTTGCTCTCCAGGGCACCACCCAACAAACTTCCTGCATTTTAATGCCCAGAGAATTGGGATTAGGGAGCAAGCTCGAAAGTGCGCTTTTGTTGCAGGATCAGGATGGCAGCCACATACCAGGTCTTCAAGGGCTTACTTCAAGAGTGTTGGGAGAACAACTTACAATTCCTGCTGCCTCTCAGGGGGTCCCGTGCCAAAACAGATCCCTATCATCTTCCTCTACCACTGCCCTTTCCTGTAGCCTTGGCCAACACTTACGCTGGCCTAGGTTGCTTACAAGACCTACTTCAAAGATGTGGAGACTTGAATTGCTTTTCTTAAATTGTCAGGCCATGGTTGCTGCAGTTTCCTGTACTCATTTTTAACATGGCATGGATTCCATGGAAACCTCTGGATTCCACATACATCCCCCTCTGCACAACTGTGTAGCACCATTTAGCACCAACCCTACACCCTCACAGTAGGCAGGGTAAATCATGCCCATGACAGTAGTAACTTCTAACTTGGTCTGCTGGTTCACTGCCTCAGCAGCCCAAACAGACCAGCGGGTACCATCAAGTTCAGTGGCACCCTCGCGGGACACTGTAGTGGAAGAATTTTCCTTCTAGAACTCAATTTTGGGGATGGATATTCAAATTCTGCAAGTGGGCTACTGAGAATCTTAATGAAAGAGACCAATCCTATTCCCCCTCCATGATTCTCAGACGCACATTCAAGTTGTTGAGGACCGAGTGTCACATGCCATAATGGCCAACAGTTTAGTGTAAATATCACAACTTGGAGTATATGTCCCTAGCCATCATAAGATTGCCATCACACTGGACCTCGATAGACCAGTCCACTGTTATCTTGGGCCAGCAGCCTCTAGGTAATGAGGCACACTGTGTTATAAGTGGATTCCATGGCTAAATGTCTCCCTTGGTTTGAAGCAATAAAGATGCTGTGCCTTTAAATTTAGCATTCTGCATGGTGCTTCTGGCAGATTATCCTCTGGGCATGGAAGGCAAACTTATGATAGGTATAGTTACAGTTGGAAACATAATCACTGGTGTCCCAAAAGTGAAAAGGGCTCAGTGTAGTCAATCTTTCACAGATGGCTAGCTGGCCATCTGAAGAGATGATGCCGTATCAGAGATTCAGAGTTGGTCTCTGCCAATGGCAGTGGCTAGACCAGGATGAATGGGACAGAGCCCGTGACCGTGTTGGACCTAGGCAGAGCTTCTAGTCCTGCCTCGGTGGCTTCTCTGATCATTTGCCTCTAAGAGAAGTCATTCTGCTCAGACACCTGTTGAGCGTCTCATCATGGTAAATGTTCTGTATGGGCTTTAATAGGAGACAAAAAGATCTGCAGTTTTCCACCTGCCTTCGTAGGAGCATCCATATTCTTTTTCTGTAGAAATTCCTCCTGGAATTTCTTCTGATTTACTCTCTTGGCTTGAGGAGGTAGGAGGTTTCAGCAGCTTCTCCCTGGCCCTTCCTATCCTATGGCTTTTACTCCATAGGTCAGGGGATCAGCACAAGGTCTGCGCCAGCCATTGAGTTTATCCATCCCAATCATACTATAGGAGAACGTGCTGGAATATAGCCAGGTTTACAGACACTTCACATCACTGCGACATGGACTTGCGCCAAGAGTCAGCTTAACACTAGTCCCCTTCATATCCCAGTCTAATCTGAGAACCATTATGGCATTTTGGGTATCTGGTATCAGTGCTAGTTCTTTATACCATCTGGGTGTCCCTTGTTTGCTAGTGCACAGTTACCCTGGTGAATGTCTACAGAGCCCTTTGGTAAGTATTAGGGCACGGCTGTTGCTTATACTTGTAGAGGTGTACAGAGTGCCTCTTCCAGGGGATCCTTCCTTCCCTTTTATCAGCGGTTTTTGTGCCTATGAATTGACTTCAATTTGAAAACTGAAGTTAGGTCAATAATTTTCTAACTCTCTCTCTCTCTCTCCTCATTAACTCTCTGTTTTTGTCTGTAACGTAAGTGAAACGCCTTAGGTGGCCCTTCCTGCATGGCCCATTCGCCTTCACCACCCACCCCTACTGGGGCCGTTATTCCCACTTTGCCTCTGACAGTTAAGGACAGCCATTTGGCTTCTGCCATCCCATTCCAACCCCATGCTGCAACATCCTGCTGTCATTCTATGTGTGAAGATGACAGTCCCCATTACGCCTCTGGGTACCCTAAACACACGTATTCCTCAGGAACTCCCTAGTGAAGGGAGTTCCATCCAGTGGGACACCTGGCCCCACATAAGGAATCATTCTAACACTGATACCTCCTTTAGCCTTCTGACTCCTTCCTCAAAACTATGCCCAGGAGGTTAAGAAATATCCAACTCATTCACTATAGACCTTTTACATCCCATTAGCATGTGAGGATCAGCTCCAGGGGTTCCAGCCAAGACATCTATTTCTGAGTCATCAATGAGTGTTCCCATCTAACCTTAATATTTGGTTATCCTTCCCACGTCTGTCCAACATTCTCAATATGTTCCCCTCCGTGTGCTCCCCCAGTTCCTGCTGCCATGTATCAGATGACTCCTGCAATGGTTTTCATGTGCGATCTCTTCCCTCCCAGAGCAGGAATTGCATTTCCCAATTTGGGTTATACTGAGGCCTTACTTTGTTTTAGGTGTGTAAGCAAAGACAGTTCATAGGGTAGACCTTAAAGATGATTTTCATTTTGCAGGTACTATCTTCATTGATGTCTCTGCAGGGCCTCCAAATAAAGGGAGGCTTCTATATTTTGATTCATGAAAAGTTTAAGGGAATCTGCCTTCAAGATTCTCAGTCTTGCCTTCCCAAATATCCGCATGCCAGGTCACACAGTTCCACTCTTTTATCATCAGAGCCCTGATTTTGTCATAGGAGGTAGGCTGAGCTGGAAGTCCATCTCTTTTGAAGTTATTCCACCCTTTTAATTAAATCTTGGGCCTGGTTTTCAGCATGGTCTTCTCTGAAGCTGCAGGAGACAGGGGTCTCCTTAGACACGGCCATGGAAGACGTCAGCTGTCCAGACGCACCTACATTGTTAGCTGGCTGACCTGGGACCACGTTTACCTCCTAAGACTTCCAAAGCAGTTAACGAAAGCCAGACAATTTAAAAATCCTTGAAATTATATCTTTGCCTACCCCACACAGTTCTCACACCACAGCTCACATATAACCACAGTCTTCGCTTTCTTCTAGAACTTTCCCCAGCCCTCACAGACTAGAGGCTCAGCGACTGTGGGATTGCTCCATGCGGGCATTACCGCCACCTCAGCTACCTCCAGAAATTGGGCCTTTGTTGCCATCGGACTAGAGAATGATCCAGCTATAAACTCCTACTTACTTTGACAAAGAGTCCTAACAACTGGGCTTACTCAAGTTTTGCCAATTGTCTCCTGGGTTTCCCATAGAGTGAAATCTGAGACAGTCTTTTCTGTGGGCTCTTTGTTTTGGGAGCACTGTCAGGGATGGGGGAGTCAGGAAGGAAGAAATGCCAAGAATATTGTGTGTTATCCAATGTTCCACTGTTTGGGGCAATCAGAATTTGATCCCACAGGACCTTCTGAAGAGTCTCATGAACTGTACCAGTTGGGAAAGGCATCATGTGCAGTGTGTCTACTCCACTGGGCGGTAGAATAGGCCTTGGGCTGGGACGTTCCCTTACTAGAGGTAAAAGGCCTTCACAGACTGTGCTGCACCCATCACCTGTGAGGGAATGTCTTTCCTTGTTCTGGACTTGATGTGTACTTTTGCGTGGATGTGTCGGTGGCCCTCAGGCACAACACCGGCTGTCTGTATTTCAGACTCCACAGGGAGGGGCTGAGGTCCTTCCCCCACAGGGGGCATGAAGTGGGCACGTGCAGCCCTACCGCCCATGACAATGCAAACTCCTCTCGCCATGGGAGACCTCCGTGTTGCAAGGGGCTGGATTTTGTGCCCATGCTCTGTCTCCTCTTGCTGTAAGCAAACTCTGTGTCACTTGAGCCTGGTGTGCATGTATCTGTTCTCAGCCACTTTGAATCATGTGCTATTTTTTTCCCTGGCTGGCATTTATCTGCCTTTTAACCTTGACCATTGCTGAGACTTAAAAAACGATACCCCAAAATATGGCGCTACGACATGTGGAACTAAAGCAGCAGCCTCAAGGTCTCTCTGACCTCCCACCACCACCTCTTAATCGTCTGTTTTCCCCAAAGCACAGGATGAGGCTGTTCTCTGGAGTTCCTTTGTCTACCTAGAAACTAGACCCACCATAGGGAAATGCACTTGTCTTTGATCCTTTCCATGAAATTTCAACCAGAGAAGATTAAAACTCATATCACAGAGGAAGAGGCTGAAAATTCACTATCACACCTGGAGCCCAGAAGAACTTCGTCCCAAATCATCGTGTGTTCTCTGGTCCCAGTCAGTTTACAAAGAAAACTGTTTACAAGCTAATTTCTGTATCCCATGTCCATTATCTCTCCTAAAGTCATTACTGCCTCTCTGAAGTTCTACATCCCCTGCTTCCCTCTTCCCTATAAAAAGAGTATTGAAGCTTCAACTGTCTGGCCCTTCTTCAAATCTCATACTTTGTGTATGGCTCACATGTTGATGCATGTTAAATAAATTTGTATTTTTTTCCTGTTAATCTGTCTATTGTCAAGTCATTTCAACAGACTTGGACTCGAACCTTCAGAGGGAAAGTTTCAACTGCCCTACCCCATGTTAGTGCTCTGTCCTGTCCTGTGGCACAGCCGGGCCATCCAGTGAGTGGTCACATGGTACCTAAGAGCAGTCCTTATCCATAGACTCCATCATCCTCTGCCCAAGTAGGCCCCACAGGCACTGGCTCCGTGGCACTAGAGGGCAGAAGACACATTCCCAGAGTAGCCCACCCTGGGAGCCAGAGAAGCCCTGTGGCAGGAAGTGAGGGGCCTGAGGTGGGGACATCTGTGCAAAGCTTGCCAAAGCCTCCGTGGCCTTAGTCATCACAGCGGTGGTTGGAGGAAGCGAGGATTTGAAGTGGTGCACAGGACACTCAGCAAGGTGGTAATGAGCAGATCACGCTGATAAAACTGCAGGCTGTGGATTCTCCCAAGTTCCAGCTGGATCTCTCATCAAGCCAAAATAGTTAATGACATCAAATACACAACAGCTCAAATAAGTCCGTGTTCTTGGGAAAAGCATTTTTGCAGCACTAAATGGACATACACAACAATCCTCTCACCTTTCATCCAACCTATTTTCATGAGCCCTTTTCACAATAGATTTTCTGTTGAGGGAAATGACACTTACTATATAAAAGTTATTTAAGACTTAGACTTAAGTGTTTTTAGAGTAAGAGTCCAGGCCACAGCTACCTGTCTCATTTGCCTTTATTTGCATCTAATATTGTTAAAACTGAAAAAGCAGAACATCTCAGTTTCTAGTCCAAGCCTCAGATTATATATCTGAATATCACTTTTAGTGAAAAAGTTATAAGGTAGAGCTTTGCATTGGATCTAACTAATCTACTTTACTGAGCTAAATTGCTTGAGATTTAGCACAGAGCTTTGCTGCAATATTCCAACGGTGAAAAATCAGGTGCAGAGCAAATGAGATTAAAGTCTCCGGCAGCACCATATATTCCTTTGCTTAATGCGGAGCATGCGGTATTTCCTTTCTTGCTGCAACTTCAAAGAATTATCATATTTTAGAGTGAAACTAATTGTCATAGAGAATGGAAGTTCATTTTCACAGATGAGTTAGCTCCTCGGCCTGGGAAGGAAGTGGTTTTCTTTATCTTTATGTGCATTACCAAGGATGCCGGGGACTGGCGTAAAGACGTCTGCTCTCACAGCTGCCCAGCTGCTTGTGCAGACCCTTTGTCTTCTGTTGCTGACATGTCGGGATTTGCTGTTCTGCCCAGCTGTATTTGTCCAGAGAACAAAGATATGTAATTCTTAAGCTGATTGGTATAATTATAACGATGATGATGATGATGATGATGATGCTAGCTAATAATTAAACAAAGGTACAAGATGTTGTGCTGGGCACATTATACCATCACTTCATCTGGCACCCCCAGTATACATATGGATTATGTATCATTCCCAGCACTCTATAAATGAGGATGTAAGCTCAAAGAAGCAATGATTGCTCAGGATATGAAGTGAAACATATCCCCTTTCCTTTACTCTTTGACTCCTGGTAGAAGGAAGGTACTGTACTGTACATTCGAGAACATCATGCAAGCATAAGAGGTTGACCAGAGAAGGACATGAGCTCTTAAAAATCATTTATTCATAGACTCTTATTTAGAAATTAAGATTAGAAATTTTTAACTAAAGATTAGATGTTGAAGGTCAGAAGGTGAAGTGGCATGCCCAAAGTCACACAGCCAGTTAGAGAAAATAGCCTAGCCCAATATTTAACCGACATTGCAGATGACTGTACTATAATCTGCAATGATGCCACATTCATATTAAATTTCTTAACCAGAGTTAGGTAAATAAATAATAAATAATGCAATATAGGTATATAGAAGATTGGATCTTCTGATATTTTGTGCCTGAGACTGCAGTTCAGAGAGAAGGTAATCATTAAACTGCAATTCAATGGATTGGCATTTGGTAACTGGTGACAACTGACTGGATCTCCACTGGGTCAGACCTCCTTGTTCTCAGGGACCCCCATACCACCACCAACAGCACCACAAGGTGATGTCCATAAAATGAATCTTCCTTTTTCTGTAGCACAATTGGAAAGTCACTGCAGTGAGTTACTTCTGTAACTGCACAATCTGCTTAACGAAGATGGAGCTATCACTTAAACTGAAACATTGGCTGGCAAGTTCTGCAATAAGTTAAAGTGACAATTTGTACCTGATGCATGCAGGAAAATCCAAATCTGGTGAACTCAAGTCAGAATAGCAGGGAATAATGTTTGATGAAATTGAAATTCATATATGAAAGCTAGTGTCAAAAAGAAACTGTACATGGTAGTGTATCTGGACATACAACAGAAGACACTGGACTATTGTGTGATGACTACTTGTTAAGCAAAGCCAGACATTCTTCAGAGGTTTTTCTTTCTCTTTTCTTAGCTGTAGAAAACTGTCTGAATCAGGATGTTTCCTTTGTAATTCATTTCCCACCATGACCACAAATTCTTGTCATTGGTCTCCATAGGCAGAGTTACCATGAAGCCCATGAGGTTGACACCTCAGGGGATCTCACCTGCACAACTCCTTCCAAGGCCCCCTGGGGTGGACCCTAGCAACTTGCTGAGATGCCCATATATTTTCATAAAATTTGCCAAAATAAATATATATTGACTATGATGAGTTGAGATTCTGCCTTTTTCCACTCTGACATCTCTTCTTCACACATTTTTTCATTTTGTATGGTAAGGTTTGCAGTACATTTCATGCTTAATGGAGTTATTGCTAGTACCTTAATGTAGCAATGACTAAAAGAAAACAACTATTGCCCTCTCTGATCTTTCAAGGATGTGCCACTAAAGCACTGGGCGAAAATGTGGCTTTTGTCACTTAGCACCAAAGAGACATGAGTAATGGAGAAGGGGGTTTGAAATATCAGAAATGCAAACACAAGTCTCTATGAAGTTGTCTCTCCATCCTCTCATATAACCTACCATTGATTATCTTATGCAGGCCAAAAATACATGCAATTTGTAAAACGCAAAATCATATCATAAGGCTTATCAGAAAAAATAGTGGACACTTGACCCATTGTCTCTACTTCCCAATGTGAAGCACCAGGGAACCATTATTGCTTTCCATCTTCTTTTTATGTTTGAACTCTTATCTTGTTTATCAATGTCATAAGATACCTATTAATTATATTATGAGAGATTGGCATTTAGCTTACTTAGAATAATTCCCTCCCCGTCCATAATTTTCAATGATTATTGTTTTGGTTCTTCTATCATATTTTTAATTCCACCAATTGGAGAAATAATAATGCAAAAACTATGAATAAGGAATACACACATGTATATGCATAGATATGTGTGTATATATATATATAATAGCCACAAAAGATGCATTAATATGAAATCCACTTCACTCTAACCTCTTTCTGTTGCCTTTCTGAGACACAGTCTTGTCTCTGAGCTTCATTAGCCACAAGGACCAGCCTTCCTTCCCTTTTTATCCCTGGCCGACCCTCCATCTCTGTCAGCTAAACATATTTTTACCTTGACAGGGGTGGTGCTATTTGCATTCTGTTGTACAGTGGTATTTATATCTTCAATGTTTTGTCTGTAGATTGGTTCTCAATGTGGAGAACTGATTGACATATCTTCATCTAACCTGATTTCAAAGACAATTCTATACGATTTTTAGCATGTGGTCAATTTAAAGTCATCTATTCATGTTTTAATATGATTTCTGACTTAGAATATAGACTAGTAAAAGTTAGTACTCCCAGCCTTACAAATAAAATACTAGTATTACATAAAATCTTTTACCTACATAGGTTTTTCAGTAGATCTCATGTAAAGTTACCTCCCGTGTAATTTTGAACAATGGAACAAAACAGCATCACTAGCCCAGTTCTACGAGGCAAGGGATTATGCCGACATCACACTTAAGCACGTTCGGATTCACACGGTGACCGATGACCATACCCACGGTGGCTCCCTGGCACATAACTGAGAGGCCCTGCTTCTCCAGGTTGTTGACACTGTGATGAGAGACTTGGGAGAGCGTCAATCTCCCCATGTTAATTACTTGCTGCCTACAACCTTGATTGGGGCATGACTTGACTCTGCAAGTCTTCCCTTTCCTTCCCTTTCCTAATCATCCCATTAACTGTAGCTATTTTAAACACTCAACTGTTAAAGAAGAGAGGAAGTTGTAATTACTAACATTTTTGACTATTTGAAAACAACATGAAGTGATTTTTAAAATAAATTTTTATAAAATAGTTTGTGACGTTTAAGAGCAATAGCAAATTATGCTTTGGAAACTGATTAAATTAAATTTAGGTTTTTTTTTTTCTTCTTCTTCTTCTTTTTTTCCCCTAAGGATTCATTAAATGATAAAGGTGCACTCAAGCTGTTCTACTGATCTATTATTACCAGGATTTCCTGTTCTTCTGAGGAAATGTTCAACATCTTATTTGATTCATCAAAATTGCAGAAAGAATCTTTTTAAAGGAAACTTGAAAGCAAGAACTGGTCGAGGCAAAGCCATCTTTTTCTTGTAAGCATGAAGGAAAATTCTATAAGGTGAAAGGAGATTTGAAAGATATTTTGTACCTTGTGAAATGCTGAATTTCTCCCCACATAAAATAAGCTATTTACTACATTTTACAATGGTATAAACTTGAATAAGCTTATTGCTGCAATAATATTATGCATGCATAATTGATGCATGCTATTTTTCACTTCAAGGTACAAACTTACTAATGCTAACTTAGAACATATCCCTCTTCCAGCTTATTTTTCATCCACCCTCCTCACTCCACATGCTTCTTCATTACTTAATCATCTTAGTATCTTACGTAGTATGTTCTCAGCTCTCTTTCTCAAAGGAAAAGCCCAAGAGTTTGCAGGTTGAAGAATAAAGAGTAAAACAAGCTTTCTAAAATCAAATGTGTTCTTTGTGCTCAAGAAATTGAGCTGTTGCTTTGTTCCTTCAAGGAAACTCAAAATATCTTCTAAGCAAGATCGATAGGATTTAAATATTAAAAGTTGAAAGGATATTTCAACTTATTAAACCAGAAAGATTCTAGCCTCTGCAATTAATGTACACCTGTTTTCACATGTATATACTCCCCAATTTTCTGTCCTCATTGTCTCAGGGCACACAGAACAGCAGCAAGAAAAACTTAGGTGTATATTGGATCATGTATGCTTCCTACTGACAAAGGTGTTACTCATTTAAGCACATTCAAATTTTATTTCTAAGAATATGGTTGTTTCTTTGAATGTTGTGATGAAAGTGTATGATGCTTTGGAAAATTATAAAATTAAAGTGTGACATTCTATCACACATCCTTAGAGATTCTCAGTAAGTCAGCAAGGGTTATTTTGGCCAGGCCAATAGCAACACAGAAGAGACGTCCATATTGTGATACATTATTGGATAACATTTATTTACACACTTAGTCATTCAGAAAACTACCATTCATTGGCTCCTGTAAGCCAAGCTGGGTCCTACTGAGCATGCAAAGTTATGTCATGCCACACACAGAAGCTTTTGAACTCATCAGAGAAATAGGGCACCAGTCAATAACTGTTGTGAGGCTAGAAACTGATTAGCACTAAGTGCATCATGGGAAACAAAAGGACTCTCTTAAATTGCAATAGCAATGACAACAGTAATAATGGTAGTAAGCACAATGGACACCTATCTTGTTATTATTACTTTACTAAGGTACATACAAGTTTTAACTGGAGAGAAGAGGAAGGAGAAACTATTTTAAGCTGGGAATATCAGGGAGGAATTTAGACAGAAGGTTATGTGAGCTGAACTTTGAAAGATGCAGTGATTTTGAGATAATGAAATGAATGAATAGAGAGTTTTGGCAAGCTGGGCAATCATGAGCAAATCACAGGGATGAAAAAGAATATGTCACATAGAAGGAATGCTGAATAACTCAACACGAGCGTAGCAAAGGCTTTACAAACAGAGCCTTGGGAAACGGAACCTGGAAGGGCATTTGTATAAGGCCAGAGTGCTCGTGAATTTCAGGCTAAGCAGCTTGAATCATAGTCTGTGCATAATATGGAGCTATTGAGAACTCTGGGCTCCACTGTGTTGAATGGTCCAGATAGCCCTTCAATGAAAAGTATGTCAGGAGGGAGTGGACAGAGCCTCCAGCTGCAGCCCCTTCCAGGATCACCTCAGCTGCAGGGGACTCCTGGCAGCACGTCAGTGACTGACCAGAGTGGGAATCATCTGGTCATCTCAGCCCAGTGGGAGACAATTCTTAAGGGCCATGCTAGATTCAGAGCTCCAGGGTTGGCCAAGGCTGGTGTTGGCCGATGTTGCATCTTGACTCCTCCTCACTCTGTCTTGCCTCTCCCTGCATCTGTCCATGGTCCTGACCCTACAGGCAGTCTCCAGTAGACAGCCCCACACTGAACTCCATCGCAGAGCCCAGGGTGCCCGACCCACCACAAAGGTGTAGAGCCAAGGAGCAATGTGATTAGAACTGTTATAAAGAAGTATTAAATTATTAAAGTGGCAACAAGAAACAGAACAACTAAGGATTTTAAGTGGAGGCTGATTTTAAGATTTCATAAGTCTGGTAAGATGTAATGAGGAGCCACAGGAGGGTCACAAGCAAAAATTGAGGCAACAGGGGGAATGCTAAGATTGAGGCATCGTGGCATTGTGACTGATCAAACACTTGGAGGAAACAGGGAGGCATCAGAAAGTGCTCAGACCTGGTTGATTGAAATGGTGCTGCCAGTAGAAAACGGGGGCAGAGAGGAAAGGACAGAGGTGAGAGAAGAGGGTGCACTCGAGTTTATCACGTTGATTTTGCAGTGCTGGAGAGACACAACAGCCAGGTGCTCATCCACTGGTGGAGTTACCAGACTGAAACTTGGGAACAGAAATCAGGTAGAGACAAAAAAAAAAAAGAAGTTATTTTTTTTAAAAAATGGTAATTAATTGTGCAGACATTGGAGCTATGTGTGTGTGTGAGGAAAATGCAACTCTTTGGGGTTTTTATATTCAGGAATTAAGAAGAGGAAGGAAGGGGAACCAGAAATGGGAGAAGAATTTTTGACAAAAATGTCAGAAAAGGGAAAAGACCACTAGAACTCAGTATCCCAGAAGCAAGAGGGCAAACTATACATTGCGGTAGCACGAAGAGCTGCAGAGAAATCGTTCGGTGGGAAGGCTGCCTGGGAAGGACACGCTGCAGGCGAGCGGGGAAAGGGAGCTGTGGCAGAGCATGCGGTGGTGCTGGGAAGGGGCTCAGATGGCAAGGGGCAAGAAGTTCCAGTTGGAGAATGACAGACGGGTAGAAAGTTTGAGGGTAGCTGCTTATGAAAGGAAGTGGATAATTTAATTCTTCAAACCATCATTCGCCATGGGAATCACATGGAAGGCAGGGAGGGAAAGAAACACTGCAGACATCTCATAGCTCCTCCACCCACGAGTTAAAAAGGGAGAGTGGGAAGGAGGGGCCATCTCATCCTCATCCAGGGTAGAGTCCTGGGGGCCCTGGGGCTGAAGTGGTGCTGGCACCGGGGGAGGAAAGGGGTGTTTCAGGGAGAGTATCTGGGGTGGGTCCAAGAAATTTAGAGTAACTGCTGAGTATACAAACATTGAGGAAGAATGGTAGGGAATTTGGGGAAATGCTGCAATGGCTAAGACTTCTCCTGTAAGGAAAATATTCCTGGGCAGCTGCTAATAAGCTTTAGCATTACTTTTGCCTGAGGTGACTCTAAGCCAACATTGGACCCTGTGACTCAGCATTTACATGTAGAATGTGATGCTTGCATATTTGTAGGCAGAGGAGATGCCTGTTCAGGGGAAGACTGAAGCTCACAAAGAAGAGAAAGATCTAGGAGAACAAGGGACAGGAACAGGCCAAAGCGTGCGTGGGGATCTGACCTTAGAGGCAGAGACTCTTCTTTCCTTTTTTTGTTCATATCCAGCTTTCATTTTATTTTAGTTATAAAACAGTTGCCAAAACACAACGCTTTAAACAACATACACAAACACAAGGTTTTATTCCTTCTTTAGATGCAGAAAATAAATACAATCACATATTCCATAGGCTTGTCTATGAAAGCATTTCTAAAAACATAATTTTATGCATTCTACAGTATAATTGTTTTGGCTTTTCAATCACAGGTATCACACTGTGGATCATTTTATTTTAACTTTTTAAAGCATTTGGCTCAAGCAACTTTGGAAAAAGGCTGTTTGTGAGCTTAAAAATGTTATTGCAAGTTATATTTTAAATAGTTAAACTAACATAGCTAAATCTTATTTTATTTAAGAAGAAATTAAAGTATTTATTTTATAAAACTTGCTCCCCAAACCCACATACACCCAAACCGAGATAAAAAAGTAGGTCTGTCTTCATAGGCATGGACAAGAAGAGAGGGCACGGGGCAGGGAGGGACAGAACACCGGCTCCTGTGGACCAGCCCGGCAGCGGGAACCCTACCAGCGCGTTCTCTCGTTTCCAGCTTGGCCCTTGCGAGGTTTAAAAACCGAGAGCTGTTCAGTCATCCAAACCCATGTCTCTGAAAAGGCAGGACCGGGACTCCCCACTGTGAGTCGGGCGGCGGATTGCTTCTGAAAGGATCGTGCTGAGATCCACAGTTTTAATACTGGAGCACTGGAGTTTCAGGACTTCGCATGGAATTGTGCTGGTGATCTACCAGCTCCTCAACGGCAGGCTCCTCAGTCAGCCGGGCCAGCCTTGCATTGCCACCGCAGAGCTCTGTGATGTGAGGGGTGATGCTCTTAAATTATCAACAGGAACACTGAAGAAGCCCTGGGTTTCCTTCTGGTGTAAATCCATAGTAATGAGAAGAGCTGGACGAGCTCTGCACACCACGGAGGCCAGCGACTGGGAGACCTTGGAGCCTCTCTTTCCCATCTGGCACTTCTGCTGCAAGGAAAGTGGGGGATCCTGCGACGGTGCTCCCGCACAGGAGCTCCCACGCGCGCACCCCACCATCTGGAGCTCCGTGGCGGCGGTGTTCGCATCCTGGTGAAATGGTTTGGCTGATGTAAACATCTTTTCCCCTCCCGGACTCCGCTTCATTCCTGGCACACCCGCCTCCAGCCGCGCAGCTATGTTCTCCGACAGCACCAGACACGATGAATTAGCATCTGCCAAAAACGACACGAGGCCTCCTCTCCTCATGTTCACCTTGGTTTCTCACTCGGGCGGCGCCACGCAAAACATCAAAACCTTCTTGGTTTTCTAATTCTCAGAGCAAGGAAGGCGGAGCTGAAGAGCGCAGGTGTGGACAGCCCGTTTTTATCCTGCACGTGGCCCCGCAGGGCCAGGCCCGCAGGGTTTGCGCACGGCCACCACGCAGCTTCTCCGCCAAGGCGACGTGGCATCACCGCACTCCACCCGCAGCGAGCAGAATTGGACAGATTTGGGGAAATGTCAGCTGTAAACACGCCTTGCTTGGGAAACAAGTGCCAAAGAAGAACGCGGAAGTTTGATTCAGTGTTTCACTTGCCATCATCCCAAGGAAAGACGGAAAGCTAACTCGTTCAACTACGGTCAACACAGGACTTTTCAGAGCAAGTGCACTAGCCGTGTGTAAAGTTGGCCTCGCTGTCGCCGCGGACGTGGTCCTTAAGCACGGAGTCACCAATTCCCTCCTGGACGCCCCGCGCTTTCTTCCTTCCCCCGAGGCCGCGGCGGGCCAGGCCTGATGGGGCCAGGCAGGCTCTGCACCGCGGGGCGCAGGGCACCGGCGGGGGCGCCAGCTGGTGACCGGTCGGGGTCCCGCGACCGTGTCTGGTGCAGGGTCCACCGTGGACACCCGGCCAAGCGCCGGGGCCGCCCCTCCCCCCTCTCCAGGCACCTGGGGGATCAGGGTCTAACTCTGGGACCCACAGCTGAGCAGCTACCGGCTGGCTCCCGGAGCCCTGATTGTAATTCACCCGGCTTTGCTACTCAGGGACATTTCTCTCACTCCCGTCCCCCATCCCAAGGGATGATTTTACTCCACTCTGAACTTACCCCAGCAGAGACTGAGGGAGGACTGTGATGTAACTTTTAAGTATTATTCTACTTTAAAATGTTCTGCCCGATGATAAGGATTCTTTTAGTGTTAATATTGGCTTAATTTGGGTGTTAGCTTTTGTAAGGAATATGAAAATGCAGAATGCGGCTTTGGGCGTGAGGAAGTTCGATCTCTAGAGGTTAAAAAATTTAAATGTACAAAGAGAAATAATTCACCCCCATTATTGAACCCCGGGAAAACACCCTTCTTGTTCACGTTCCTTTCCTGCCCTGGTCTGTACCGTTATTGCCCAGTTGTGAGTAGAGCTTCACTTCATTCATAGGCACGTCTGCATAGGGCTGAATATTTATTATATCGAATGTATTTTCTGAGTTTTACTTAATTACCCCATTATGGAATCCTCTTTTCCTTGGAAGAGAAAGGGTCTGGCGTGCGCAGGCTGTGCGTTTCCCTGCGTGCGGGTCGCGATGAACCACCTGCACAGCCCGCACGCAGCAGGGGCGTGGAGGCAGGTGTCACCCGCGTTATGCTGGGAGGGGCGAACTTCGCATGAGGGGAGCTAAACATAAGAAAGAAAGAATGTAGCATGGAAAGACCGTGGCTTTGGAGTGACCTAGAACAGGGTATGTGTTGGAAATGGGGACAACATACCTACCTCAGTGTTACACACACCTGACAAGGTGTTCGTGAATGAGCTAACGACTGAGGGAGTCTCGGTGTCCTCTCCCTCAGCACACAAACTAGCAGTCCTCAAACCAGGCTCTCCACTCCCCTTCCTGAAATTCAATCAGAATAGCTTAAGTTGGGACTAAGCAACAGTATTTTTAAAAATAGCGTGTAGTTCTCTAGCTCTCAGATATATATATCTGAGAGATATATAGGGTTTACTGGTTAGGAGGTACTTTATGTTAGGATATAAATTATTATTTAGGTTGAATATAACAACCTGAAAACGAATATATTATCCAGCTAATTGTATCAGAAAAATCTATTTTTGTGTGAAAAAATATATAAGATAAGCAAGTATATGTAAACTGCTTTGTGATTTTTTCTCAGAATATGATAGAAACAATAAATGCTGGTGTGGATGCAGAGAGATAGAAACACTCATACACTGCTGGTGGGACTGCAAACTAGTACAACCTCTGTGGAAAGTACTATAGAGATACCTCAATGAGCTACAAGTAGAACTACCATTTGATCCAGCAACCCCATTACTGGGCATCTACTCAAAGGAAAAAAAGACATTCTATAAAAAAGACATCTGCACTAGAATGTTCATAGCAGCACAATTCGCAATTGCAAAAATGTGGACATATCCCAAGTGCCCATCAATTCATGAGTGGATTAATGAAATGTAATATCTGTATACCATGGAGTTCTACTCAGCCACAAAAAAACAATGGTGATCTAGCACCTCTTGTATTATTCTGGATGGAGCTGGAGCCCATTCTACAAAGTGAAGTATCACAAGAATGCAAAAACAACCACCACATGTAATCACCATCAAATTGGTGTTAACTGATCAACTTATGTGCACATATAGTAGTAACATTCATCAGGTATCAGGCAGGTGATGGGGGATGTGTATATTCACACCTAACGAGTGTGCACTGTCTGGGGGATAGACCCACTTGAAGCTCTGACTCAGGTGGGGCAAAGCCAACATATATAACATAATCATTTGTACCCCCATAATATGCTGAAATAAATAAAAAATAAAAAATAAAATGACTGAAAAAAGAAAAAAACAATTTCTCTAAAATTTTTTAGGACAGTTCTATTTTGAGTCTTTGGAGGAAACACCATATTGTTTTCCAGGATGGCTGTACTTATTTACATTCACACCAACAGTGTACAAGGGTCCACTTTTCTCTGCATCCTTGCCGAAAGGTATCTTTCATCCTTTTGAAAAACCCATTCTAACAGGTGTAAAGTGATATCTCATTGTAATTTGCATTTCCCTAATGATTAGTGATGCTTGCTGAGCATTTTTCATGACCCTTTTGTCCATTTGTATGTCTCTTTTTGAGACATGTCTGTTCGGAACCTTTGCCCATTTTTTAATAGGGTTATTTGTTGTCTTGCTATTGGATTGAGTCCATTATATATTTTGGATATTAACCCCTTATCAGATGTATGGTTCCAAATATTTTTCCCGGTCTGTGGGTTGCCTCTTCGCTCTGTTAATTATTTCTTTTTTTGTGCAGAATTTTTTTAGTTTGAAAACTAAAAATAGAACTACCGAATGATCCAGCAATCCCACTTCTGGGAATATATCCAAAGGTACTGAAATCATTATGTCAAAGAGATATTTGCATTCCTATGCTCATTGAAGCATTATTCCATAATAGCCAAGATATGGAATCAACCTAAATGTTTAGCAACAGATGAATGAATAAAGAAAATGTGCTATATGTAACAATGGAATACTATTTAGCCTTTAAAAAGAAGAAAATTGTATCATTTGCAACAACATAGATGAACCTGGAGGATGTGCTTAGTGAAACAAGCCAGACACAGAAAGATAAATACTTCTTCATCTTGCTTATATGTGGAATATAAAAAATTCAAAGTCTTAGAAGTAGAGAGTAGAATGGTATTTTCCTGAGGCTGAGGAGGTGATGGGGATGAGGAGATGTTGGTCAAAGGGTACAAAGTTTCTGTTAGGAGGAATAAGATTTGGGATATATTGCACAGCAAGGTGACTAGAGTTAATAATGATGTGTATATATTTCAAAATAACTAAGAGTAAATGTCAAATGTCTCATGACAAAAAATGATAAGTCAGGTGACAAATGTGTTAATTAGCTTAATCTAATCATTCCACATTGCATACATAGATCAAAACATCACATTGTACTCCATAAATGAATATAACTGTGATTAATCAATTATAATAATATTAATAAAAATGGCTGAAAATGCCTTATTTTAAGTAATATAACTAGTTTACTTCAATATTCCACATTTTTAGTGTCCTATTAAGGAAACACACTCATTTGATTTATATGTCTAAGTGTTTGGATATTTTCACTAAACAAAATAACCAATGAAGTCCTTTTTTTTTTTTTTTTCTCACCTTGAGGGAGGTTGTTTAGGAGAATTAATCAAGAATAGGAAATGATGCATACCCAAGATCACATGTTGGTCTCATCACTCAACAGCCTCCATGAGCCTTTCCAAAACACTTCATTTCTGCAAACCCCATTGCCTTATCTATATAATGGGCAGGGCAATTCCACCTTCTGATGAGTACATTAGGTAACGAGGCAGAGCACCTGTTACAGCTAAGATTCTCACTCCTTCCCTTTCCTCAGTGAGGCTTTTCCTGCTGCAATTCATGGATTTGCATGACTTTAATTTACCATTGAGTGTATACATGTAAACTCAGCAACATAATTAAATTTAATGATTCATAGTTAATGTGTATACATAGTTAATGTATCTACATTTGGCCATCTCGCTAAAATAAATGGCTCCTGTTAGCTCCCCACTGACTCTCACACTGCACTTTTCCAGTCACTTCTTAAACCTTTGAAGTCTAACACACATTACAGCAAAGTGTGTGTTTCCTAAGTGCAGATCTAGATGAATATTCAGAAACTGAACACAGCTACGAGATAACACTCAGATGAAGATGTGGAACATGACCAACAGCTCACATGTCCCCAAATGCCCCTTTCAGCCAGTAACCACCTCCCCTAAGGGTGCCCACTCTCCTGCCTTCTAACAGCACAGATCTCTGTGTCTGCTTTTATGCTCTGTCTAGTTGAAACCAGCAGTACTCATCCTCTCTGTCAGCCTTTGTTTGCTCATTTTGTTTATAAGATTCATTCACATTTTGATTCAAATATGATTCTCATCACTGCATATTATTCAAATGAAAATATACCACAATGTAATTACCCACTTTACTGTTGATGGGCACTAGGATAGTTTCCAGTTTGAATAGTGCTATTATAGGTATTCTAGTACAAGTCTCTTCATGAACATATGTACATATTTCCACTTAGCATGTCTCCAAGAGTGGAACTGAGTAGGTGTATGTTCAGCTTTAGTAAATACTGATATATAGTTCACCAACAATTTGGACCGATTTACAATCCCACAAGAAATGTAAGAAAGCTCTGGTTCTAGTTGCTATACGTCCTCACCAATACCAATTTGTTAAATTCATTCTGGTGTGTACAAGTGATTTGCATTGCGGTTTTAATTTATATTATATTCTCTTCATGACTAATAGAGTTGAGTACCTTTCCACATGTTGGTGATTTGGAAAGCCGATTTTATGACATGCCTTTTGTTCTTAAATCTTTTCTGTTGGGTTATCTGTCCTTTTTATTGATTTTAGTTCTTTATATGTTCTGAACATAAAATTTTGATAGCATTCTCTCTACCTATTATCTACCTATCTATCTACCCATCTATCCTTCATCTATCTATTGATCATCTATTTATCTACCTACCTAATCCTGTCCCTCTCTATGGGCTCCTTTTCCCTCTCTTAATGATGTCTTTTGATAAAGAGAATTTCTAAATTTTAATATGGTCTGATTTATCCTTTTCTTTCATCTATTGTTAGCACTTTTGTTCTTGGTCCTTTTTTAAAGATACCACTTCTTCCACCATCTCTAAATATTTGTCTTCTCCAGGGCTTCATCCTCAGCCACCATTTCCTCTTACTCTGCATACTCCTGGGTGAACTCATGTTTTCAACTATGATAAAAGTGTGTACATCTTGCAAATTTTCAACCTAGATCACATTCCAGAGTTCTAGATCTATAAATTTGACTTAATTAAGGTAAAATGTACATGCAGTGAAACACATAGATGCTAAGTGCAAAATTTGATGAGTTTTGAAAAATATATATACACGCAACCACCAATGTAATAAAGATCTAGAAAGTTCCTACATACCCCCCTCCCTATAAGCAAACATTGTACTTGTTATGACCATAGCATGGATTTGCTTGTTACAGAACTTCACACAAATTTGAATCATTTAGTAGATTCTCTTTTGGGCCAGTCTTCTGTCTTTCACCATAATGCTTTTAAAAATGATCCATATTGTTGTGTTTTTATAGTTCATAATTTGTATTGCTGAATAGAGTTCAATTTTATGAATATGCTATAATTTTTATATCCATTCTTCTATTGATGGGTGTTTGGGTTATTTCTAGTTCTGGAATGCCATGAATTAAACTGCCATGGACATTCTTGTGCAAGAAATTTGTGGATAGATGATTTTTTTCTACATGGTCATTGTATATTAACCTTTTTATATTTAGTAGTATTTGACTTGCTCATTTTCCTTAAGTATTTATTACATCTATGGTCATAAGAGATACTGGTCAGTAATATGATCAATCTGTCCTAAAATATTGGTCAATAATTTTCCTTTCTTGTATCTTTTGCTGCTCTGGGATATTCTGGTCACATTAAATAAATAGTGAAGTCTTCCATTTTTCTCTATTTTCTGAAAAAGAGTTTGCATAGAATTGGTATTACGTGTATCTTAAATGTTTTGACAGAATTTACTAGTGTAATTACCTGGGCTGGGACATTTTTTTATGATAAGGTCTTTAATTATGAAATAAATTACTGTAAAAATATAGAGATATTAATATATTCTATTTTATCTTTTATCTATTTTTATATTCATTTCAAATAATTTACCTGTTGTGTTTGTGTTGTGTAATTTATTGACATTAAATTGTTCTTTATATTCTCTTATGACCTTTTTATTATTTGTAGTATGTGAATACATACTCACCCTTTCATTCTTCATTTTGAAAGCTTGTATTTTTAGTAATGTTTTTCTTGAGCCACACTGTTAGAGGATATGAATCTTATTCATATTCTCACAGAATAAACTATGGACTTTGTTGTTATTCTATATCATTTTATCTTTTATATTTCATTAATTTCTGCTCTTATTTTTATTCCCTATATTTTATATCTTTATGATTATTTTTTTCTTTTTAACTTAGTTTTTTATGGTGGAAATTTTGATCATTTTAAAATCTTTCACTTTTTCTAATGATCATTTAAAGACCTACATTTCCTTAAGCACTTTTGCTGTATTTCATAATTCTTCAAATGCTATATTTTAATTATTAGACAGTTGAAAACATTTTCTCATTTCTCTTGTGATTTCTTCTTTGAAAAATGAGTTTTTAAAAGCTTATAAATTCTAAAATATTTGAGTCTTTTACAAATATATTCTTGTTGGTTTCTAATAGTTTTCTTTTTAATCAGAAAATATATTCTGTAAGATTGCCATCTTGAAATTTATTAATACTTATTTTATGGCCTAAAGTGTGGTCTATTTCAGTGAACATTGAACATTTCATTTAAAAGTATTTCTACTCTGTAGTTTGAATGTACTGGTCTATAAATATTAATTAGGTTAGGGTTATCAATAGTGTTGTTCATAACTTACATAATCTTAATGATTTTTTACCTAGTTGTTCTGTCAATTCCTGAGACATGGGTGTTAAAATCTCTCACTATGTTTCTGGATTTGTCTATTCCTCCCTTGATTTCAGTTACTCAGTGTTTGCTTCATTCCTCCCTGTTATTAAGTACATGCACATGTATGGCTGTTATGGGTTCCTAATGAATTAACCTCTTTGATTTTATGACATGTCCCTATTTAATCATTAACAGTATTCATAGTTAATGTTCATTTCCTAATTATAAGAAATTGTGAATATGTTACATGGCAAAGGAGCCATTGCAAGAGCAATTAAGTTCAGGACTTTGTGATGAAGAAATTGTTCTGGATTATCAGTGTGGGCTCAGTTTTGTCAGAGGAGTCCTTAACATTGGAGAACCTTTCCCTAGTGAGGTCAGAGTCACAGGGAGATGTGACTATGGAAGAAGGATCAGAGGAAAGCAAAGTTGCTGGTTTTGAGAATGGAAGAAGGTTAGTCAAGGAATATGCCTGACCTCTAGAAGCAGGAAAAGTCAAGGAAATAGATTCTCACCTGGAGACTACAGAAATGAACAGTCATACCTACACTTGAGTTTAGCCTATATCAGACTTACAATCTATAGAACTTTAAGAAAATAAATTTATGTTGTTTTAGGCCAGTAAATCTGTGATAATTTGTTACAGCAGCAATATATTAAATAAAACCAATATAACTACTTTGTCTGATGTTAATATAGACCAGTTTTCTTATGCTATCTGTTAACATGCTATACCTTTTCCCCTCTGTTTAGAATACTTTTAAACTATCCCTGTCTTTATATTTAAACTCTTTATCTTGAAGAATTGGATCTTGCTTTTTTTCTGTACAGTCTGAAAATGTCTGCTTTTCAATTTCGGACACTTATTTCATTTATATTTAATGCAACTACTGATATAATTGTATGTAGGTTGTCATTTTGCTATTTGTTTTTTATTTTTCCTGTCAATTTGTCTCTCTGTTTCTCTTTTTTTGTCTATTTTGGAAAAATGAAATATTTTTAATAGTCCTCTGAAGACATTTGTTTATTTTTTCATATTTTATAGTTATCTAGTGGTTAAATTATGCATCCTCAATTTATTATAATCTACTTGAAATTAATATTGTACTACTGCATGTAATGTATAAGAACCTTGCAACAATATAATAAAAATACACCTCTGCTCTTTCTGTTATTGTTGTTATATATTTTACATTCATATACATTTTAAACTCCATAGTAAAATGTTATATTTTGTTATTTTAAACCAGTCAATTATGTTTTTAAAAAATTAAGAGAAAATATAAATCTTTTATTTTTACCAATATTTCTAATACTTTCATTCTTCCCTGTGAAACTGAGTTTGTAATTTCTAACCTAAATAGTTCCTTAAATATTTTTTCAAATATACTATCAGCAATGAGTTCTATCAGCTTTCATTGATCTGAAAATGTCTTTATTTTGCTTTTTTGAGTGATATTTTCACTGGTTGTATAATTCATGCTAAACAATTCTTATTATGTCAGTCCCATAAAGATGTCTTTTCATTGTATTCTGGCCTCTAATGATTCTGTTGGGAAGTTAGCTATTAATTATATTGTTTTTCCTCCCTGTGACATGAATTTTTCTGGCTCCTTTCAAGATTTTATCTATATTACTGGTTTTTAGCAATTTATTAAAAACAAAGATGAGTTTTTTCTTTGTTCTGTTGTGTTTTTGCATGGGGTTTGTTAAACTTCTTGGATCTAGAAATAGATGTTTTGACCAAATTTGGGTAGGTTCTGGTCTGATTTCTTCAATTTTATTTTTTCTAAAATATTTCTTTTTTCTGAATTCATTTTCTGAATCATTTATCTCTTTCTAGTACTCCAAATTTGTGCTTGATATTGTTTTATGGGGTTACAATATATTTTCATTTTTTTCTCTGTTCTTGAGATCAGATATTTTTTATTGACTTGTTTTAAACTTACTGATAATTTCTTTAGTTATTTTCATTCTATAGTTAATTCCATTCAGGATATTTTTCATTTCAGATATTATACTTTTTAATTCTATATTTTCCAAATTTTTCATAGTTTCCATTACTTTGTTAAGATTTACCTTTACCTCTTTAAAAAATGGTGGAGTAGGGGTGTCCTCCAGGCTCTCTGCTCCCAGTGCGGAAAGTGAAGAAGGCGGACAACCACACGCAAGCGATCTACATGTCCACAGGACCAGCTTTGCAAGCCTGCAGACATTCACTGGGAAACGGAGGGATAAGACCATCTACAGCCGAAATCAAAGGTGATTTGGATATTCTTTCCCATGGAATTGGAAATATACAACAGGGAGGGAGGGAGACACGGCCTGAGTTGCTGCCAGCCGGCAGCAGCACCAGCCCTACCTGGCACTGAGAGTCGCCCTCTCCTACACCGACCTCTTCACCCACTAGGTAGGCCTGGAAGTGCCTGAACTTGATGGGAAGGGGTAGCGCCAGACAAAGCTGTGTGGAGAGGAGACTAGAGCAGGGAACATTTTGAACTCTCCTCAGCGGACAGCGGAGGCAGTTTCAGGTGGGGGAGGGTCCGACCCAGTGATCGCTCCCCCGCTCAGCAGGAATGAGAGTCCTCTTTAGCATCACCCTGCAGGTCGCTTCCAGGTCCAGGGTGAGGGGAGTATACATGAAAGGAGGCTTTGACCTTGGATATGGTCGAGGTTCTGGCTGGTGCTGTGTAGACACAGAGCGCAAAGCTAGGTTCCTTGATCCCTTGGGACTCTGCGAGTTGGAGTAAGTCCCTCTGCGCCTCCAACACTGGTTCTGTCTCCCCATCCCTACGGTCTGACTTGGAATTGGTGTTTGGAAGGGGGGGGAGGGAGTGGTGATAGGCGCTGCTGCCTCCCAGTCCGATATTGGACGGTCAGATCCCTCGCTACACAACCCACTTGCTCTCTTTGCCCAGAAAGCAGAGCTCGCCAGGGCAGGGCCAAGCTGTGAAAGAGCCCGGACTTTCTAGAGAGAGCCTGGATATAAACTTTCACTCACGCTCTCCTGCAACTTGGTTCTGGGCTCTCTGCACCAAAGGTCCCAACTCCGCCTAGGGGCGGAGCTGAGAAAAGGTTGGAGTCCATACCTGCCTCTTGTGTGCGGTTCTGCTTTTAGGGAAACTGTAGGGGGAAATAGGTGGGTGTGCCTGCCCCACCAGCTTAATATTGGACAGTCTTTCACCACACAACCCCCTTGCTCTCTGCGCCAAGAGAGCAGAACCCGCCTGGACAAGGCCGAGCTGTGAAGGAGCCTGCTTTTGCTAGATAGAGCCAGGAGAGAAATTTTCATCCACACCCTCCTGTGACTTGGGGACGGAGGCTTTATGCCAAAGATACCAACTCTGCTTTGGGGCGGAGTGGAGAAAAAGACTGTTCCCATTCCTGCCACTTATCTCCAATTTGGTATTTAAAGAGACAGTAGGTGGAGAGTGACCGGTAAAGGCTACCCTGTCTGTCTGATCTCAGATGGTCTCTCTCAGCACAAGCCACCCCGTGCTCTGTGTGCAGAGAGAAGAGTCCACCTGGACAAAGTGGAGCTGCGAAGGGGCGGCTTCTCCAGGTATAACTGGAAGACACGTTATCACCCGCACCCTCCTGCAACTTGAGATCTGGCGCTTTGTGCCAAAGGTTCTGTCTCAGCCTTGAGGCAGAGCTGAGAAAGAGGTTATTCCCACGCCTGCCGTTTATCACGAATTAGGATTTTAAAGGGGTAGAAGGCGGAGAGTGGCGGTTCACACCGCTGAATCGCCGGACTGATCTTGGGTGGTCTCTCGCCGCTCTAATTGCCTGCACACTGTGTTCAGAGAGCAGAGCTGGTCTTGGCAAGGTGGAGTGGCGAAGGTGACTAATTTTCTAGATATAATCAGGGGCAACACCAACACCCACACTCTCCTATGACTTGAGTCCAGGGGCTTCGCACTATAGGGTCTAACTCGGCCTCTGGGCAGGGTTGAGAAAGAGGCAGTTCAATCCAAAATCTGGATTCCAAGATTGTCACCTCTGCTTCGCTTCCACCTTCCCACTGGCACAGGCCACAGAAAGGCGGATCTAATAGCCAATCAGGACAGTCTATTAAACTGAGTCCCCTCTCTACCTCTTTACTGTGGCCTGTTAACTGGTGCCTACAACCATAGGGTAAGCACCACTCCCAGGAAATACAGAGGAGAGAGGGAGCTTGTTGTCCAAGCTGAGAATTGACGGAGCTGAAAAATACCCTCAGCAGCAACCAACCCTCCGGGATTCCGTGCAGAAGGAACTGACCTCATCCTGGCAGGAGATAAGTCACGTGGCAGGTCTCAGTTGGATTTGTGACTCTCTGAGGCCTCAGGAAATGAAAGTCAGCATAATCTCAGAACTTATCATAGCGCCTACATCTTCAACCTAGGAGTTGAGAGTGATCCTGCGCGCACTAGAGTTATCTAACCCCTGAATCTCTAAGCAAGGGGACTAAACCTATTAATCTTAATAGGCATAAGGTGAAGACATTAGATCAAAGATTATCCAACTGACTCAATCCCCTCTAAGATGCTACAGGACCAGACCACATACTCCTAGCTCTGCCATAGATCAATCCTTAGGAATCCCAGAATTTTGCTCAATACCCAGTCCCAACACCTCCAGTCCTCGACAAAACTCCCAGATGAGAAAGAACCAGTGGAAGATCACAGGAAACATGAAGGAGCAGAGAGAAAAGTCACCTCCAAAATAAAATACTCGACGTCCATCAACCGACACCAACTTACATGATATGATTAAACTGATGGAGGAAGAATTTCGAATATGGATTGTCAGAAAACTCAATGGAATTGAAGAGAAAATAGAATCACAACATAAAGAGAACACAAGAACAATCAAGGAAATGAATGAAAAATTCTCCAAAGAAATTGAAATTATATGGAAGAACCAATCAGAAATTTTGGCAATGAAGGAAACAATCAAGGAACCCCATAATACAGTAGAAAGCATCGAGAACAGGATGGACTATGCAGAAGAAAGAATCTCAGAGCTCGAAGATTAAACCTATGCCCTAAATAAATCAGAGGAAGAAAGGGAACACAGAAACAAGAGACAAGACCAAAGTTTACAAGAAGTGTGGGATTACGTTAAAAAAGCGAACCTCAGGGTGATCGGGATTCCCAAAGGGGAAGAGGAACAATCTCAAGGGATGGAAAACTTATTTCACGGAATACTC
>VBSM01002217.1:3462006-3544645 GCA_008086735.1 Cheirogaleus medius
GGCAGGGGCAATATATGTAATCCTAACAATATTTGTACCCCCATAATAAAATGACATAATAAAAAAAAAGGATAAAATAGTAGATTTATTTTTACCTCATTCACTATTACCATCTTTTATCTTAAATCCTTAATTATATTTATAATAACTGCTTTAAAATTCTTGTCTGCTAATTCTGATATCAGGGTAATCTCAGGATAATTTCCTTTTGACTGCCTTTTCTTAAGCTTAGGCTATGTAGTCATGTGTCTTTCATACCTAGTAATTGTTTAATATATGTTCATCACTGTGAATTATACATGGGAAAGTTATAGAAATTTCTGTTGTCTTCTACTAAGACTGTAGTTTTCCTTCTTGTAGGCAAGTAAATTATTAGCAGAGCACTTTGGAATTGTAGAGACTTGATGTTATGTCAATGAAAAAAAGCCAAACTCTGTAAAATAATTTTATAGAGATTTATTCTGAGCCAAATTAGAGGATCATGACCCAGAGCCACTGCCAAGAGGCCTTGGGCTAGTGGACTCGATGTGACTGGGTTACAGTTTGGTTTTATACATTTCAGGGAGACAGGGGTTACAGGTAAAGTCATAAATCAATATGTGGGAGGCATACATTGGTTTGGCCCGAAAAGGTGGGCCATCTCGAAGCGGGGGCTTACAGGTTATAGGTGGGTTTTAAGATTCTTTGGCTTGTAATTGGTTAAAGACATGAAGCTTTGTCTAAAGGCTTGGAATGTTTCAACATAAGGAACTGTTATCAGAGATAAACCACCGGACATAGATTTTTCATGTAAATTGAGGACCTGCAGGTTGTTTTGCATATCCTTAGGCCTGTTAATGGGTTATAAAGGATGTCCCCAAGAAGGGAGGGGGGGCATGATAAGGCATATATGACCTCCTTCCTCCTGGCAGGCAATTTAGTTTTAGGATATTCCTTTGGCCACGAGGGGGTCCATTTAGTCAGCCGGTGCGGGAGGGGTGAGCCTTAAAATTTTATTTTAGTTTACAGTTATATTTAGTCAGAATGAACCTATTTTAATGGTAAGCCTTAGTATTTACCACGCTCTTCTAATTTTCTAGGATTCGAATTCTGAACTTTATCTCTCTTGTGATGGGTAGCAGCTGGCATATTTGCTCCAATATTTCAGCTTCCAACTCAAGCTTCTCGCCAAACTCCTTGGAGGTCCCTCTCCACATGACAGTCTAGTGCTTGGCCAGTGCTTTGAGAGGGGTGTATATGGAGATCTGGGGACTCCCCTTCTTTAATTCTCTCCTTGTTTTTTATAAATCCACCCTTCAATTTTCAGCTTCTCTGACATCCCAAATCTTCTTCCCCTTATATCTCAAGTCCTAGTGACTGTGGCTTTCTGCTTGAGTTCTAATTTCTTAACACTGTCTCTAGTGGAAAATTCTTCAGGGAAAACCTAATCAATGTGTATGTCACCCAATTCCATTTCCTTCTTTCAATGGTTAAATCAACTTTATATTCTGCTTGCTTTGGTCCACTTTCAAGTATTTACAAATAGTTGGGTTTCAAAAATATTTTGGTTAGAGTTTTGTTGTCATCAGCTGTAGGGCGTGTCCCTGCTCACTGCACTGTTGATGGGAATGGGAACTTCTGGGCCATTATTTCTACCAGCCCCAGGAGCAGCATCTTCCAGATGACCCATAACTCTTCCCCTCGTACTCCCCAGGACATCTTTTCTCCCTCATGTGCTCCACTAAGAATTAAAACGTACACAAATGATTTTCTCATTTATTATTTTATCTAATTAGCGCATATTTACTAAGTGCCTGCTGTGAGTCAAAAACATTCAAAATGATGAGTCTATGAGCAGTTATGAGCAGTTATGAGCAGGTCTGACACACCACTGTCACATGAGGCTCACTTTTCCTTGACATTGTCCCTCGCATTGAGTAGATCACCAAGTTTTGTTGACTCAACTCTAAGGAACTGCGAACTTGGTCCACAATTTTACATAGTTACAGCTTTTTAATTCTGGTCATTGTTGTGTCTTGCCTAGACACTGCAAAATGTCTTCTAATTGATCTCTAAACTTCCAAACTCCCCCTCCCCCTTTCCAAAGCTTATCTTCTGTGTTTCCTGAGTGGTCTTTCTAAAGACAAATATCATCATATTGCTTCCATTTCTTTAATTATTCAATTACTCTCCATCATTGACTTAAGGATAAAATTAAATAATTAGCATACCTAAAAGATTCTGTGTGACCTAGTCCTTTTGTTTCTATCTTTCTGGCCCCATTTTCATTTTTTTCTTACATGCACCTTATAAGAGTCATACTCCAATAGTTCACCAAATATGATATTGTTTCCAGTTTTTGAGAAACATTTCTTACATATTTTGTATATTCTGTTCCCTTTTATTGGAAGGATTTTCCCCCATAACAGTAGTTCAATACATGGTTAGCTTCCTTCAGATTTCTTTCTATTTTGAACAATTCCGTCCTTCCTCCAAGTACAATAATCTAGGTTAAACTGGGAGATCTGGCACATGTAATGCATGCCTCCATTATATTAGTAGTACTGGCACTATGATCATAGTTTCTCCTGGTTTATTTTCTGAATCAGAAACATATTCAAAGACTGCATCACTTTCATTTCTCTTTCATTAGCAGATAACACAGGGCCTGGTCCATTCCCTAACTCACTGGCAAATTAGGATAAAAGACAGAGTTGAACTCTCCTGGACAAAGATATCAGTGATCCAACAACTAGCTTTGCTCTGTTCATAAATAAGATACAGCACTAGTTTCAAGTAATGTATGCTGTTTTGTCATCTTTATTTCTCTTTACACTGGAATTTTTTGTAAGGTATGTACATTTCTTTCAAGATTATCTACCCAGGGTTTATTGACAAAACAAAACAAAACGAAGCCTGAGGTCATGTTTCACTTCATCAGGTTATATCCATTGCAATCAGACCTACCGCAGGAATGTCCCTTGGTTGTACCATCTGAGAGGATGTAATTTGTTGATGCTAATTACTTTCTATCCACTTTCTTTTCCAGCTCAAGTGATCCTTTAAATTACACCTTTCCGCTAAGGCATTAATCTTCCATGGTGTTTCATTTTAATGTTTTCTCCACACATAAACTGTGCAGAATTTAGAGCTGGGAGGAAACTTAGAAATCTTCTCACATAGTGCTTATCAAATCTGGAAACATAAACTCTGTGGGCACATGGCTGTGTGCCAAGGGGTGGTCTGAAAAGCTTCAAGAAAAATCTCTGTGAAATATAAGTTTTCCCCATAGCCTTGGAGGGAGGAAGAGGTCAAGTCTTTTAGTCTGTGACTAATGTGAAGAATCATTTTATATTTTAAAATATGTATGCATGATGAAGTAGAATGCAAAATTCACATTAGTAGCTGGATTAATCAGGACATAAATTAAAGATCTGAGTATGCACTGGTGAACTTAGTAGTACATCTTCTGTCAGACATTCATTCTATGAGAAAGCTGCAGAAGCAGTGGTCTAATGGCTTGCTTTCTTTTGTAGAGAGGAAGCATGCTCAAAGCAGTGAAAATTAGCTGGGATCCTTTGGTACTTCCATGACTCCACGTCCACTCCTCTGTGCTCTCCACTCTGCTCATTCGTGATGCAGGTGGTTTCTTTAACTACCTTGGTAAGAAGTGAGATCTGAAGAATGTTTTCTTTCCTTTCAGGCTCTAGTTCGCACCACACAAGTTGCCAGGGTCATGCAGGTGGTACAAAATCATCTCTATGTCATAGTAGAGAAAATTTAGGCTCAGAGGAATTTAAAATTTTGGAAAAGTTTAAAATGTTATCATGGAGCTAAGATCCAAACTACCTGTCTTTTCCAAATTATACATCTTTTCCAAAATGCTTCTTGTTCACAGGTAAACTCTGTTTACATAAGCAGTAGCATTTTCCTCACTAGCAAGCTCTGTGTTTATACTGTGACATTCAAGGATTCATTCTCAGTTGGAGCTCCCCCAGGTTCTTAACTACATGAAGCACATAGATTACCCTCCTCCCAGGCCCCAACAAAGCTACCCTCAGACATCAGGTGTATATTTCCTGTTAAAATGAAGATCCTCTGGGTTTTGTTCTTTTGCTTTTTCTTTGTAACTTGGAATACCTTTCAATGACTTCTCCCTAAATGGTTTCTCTCTCTTATCCACTGGATATGATAAGCACTAAGCCATTGGAGATCTCTGAGACGGAATGTGTTTAAAATAAGTGTTTAAGTTGACAATTAAAATCTGTGAAATATTCTTTGTTTTAGTTAACTCCTCAAAAATTTCCTCATTCGTGTATAGCCATAGATATTTTTATTAAAATAAGGAATTCCTTAAAGTATGGCTTCATTTGCAATTATGAATATATTTCTTTTGCTTAATATTGTGAAACATAATAGTCTCTCCTAAACACATACTAATAGTTAGCTTTAAAATTATAGTAATAATCTGCTGAATAACCCAAGCGTTAGGTAAACTGACAGTTATATTCTTGAAAAGGATAACAAGTACAATCATCTCTTCACAGGCAATTATATATCTTCTACAAGTTGTAAAAACGTCATAAATGCAATGAACATTTTATTTAATTTGCATGATTCAAAAAGTTCAACCTGTGCCTGAATCAGATTTTGCTAAGATTTACTAAGTGTGGAACTTCTTCAAGGAGATGGCTATTGTCAGAGTAACTTCTCAAGGAATTCTGTGCGGTGGGGTCCTTGGAGCAGCCAGCCATGGCAAATATCTCTGCTGTGACATCTCAAGAGAAGCATGGACTATATGCCATTTATTTCTTCAATTAGAGCTGTACAGGTCTGTTATCAAACAACACCTTGAATCACTGAATTATAGATAGTGTGGCTTTCTGAATTAAAGAGGTCACTATTTCAAGGTGGAGCAGAGATGGTGACATGAGCCACAAAAGGTTTCCTAGGTTATATTGGTGCAATGGGGTTATATGAGTTTGGAATAATATATTATTACATCATATAATAATATACATTGCTTAGTGTCACTGGGTCAAACAAAATCAACTTAGAAAAGAGAATGGCTACATCAGAGAAGAGGGTCTTGAACCAAGCCTTGGAAACTTTGAACATTTCTACTGTATCCCAGGGAAAGGAAAAAAACCAATGGACACTAACAGAGCAGCATCTAATTCGGTATTAAAGAAACCAAAGAGAGACTGTGTCAGACCACACCTGAGGATGGAGGGAGTGGGCAGTTGCATCCAATGCTGGGAAGAGGTTGAATAAGCTTTGGAAAGATAATTGATGTTTGGCCTACGAAGGTAAAAGCCACTGGGATTTTGATAAAGATATTCTGAGATGAAAGGAAAAGATTTTAATAGGAAGAAGCAGCAAAGTGAATTGAGGCGGTATTAAGAGTCCCCTGGGAAGATTTCCTAGGAATAGAGAGCACAGCAACTTCAGGACTTGTGGAGGACCCTTGAGTCCAGAGAGGGTCAAAAGCTCTTAAATTTAATAGGCCTCTTGGTGCGCAGTGTGCAGTCCTTAGTATTTCCTTTTATATATTCTCTGGCTTCAAATAGTTCAAATTCCTAGTATGGAATATTTGTTTACGTGTCTGCTTTGTTATTTTAGTTGGTGTCTCTCTCACTACAAGATAGTTTCAAAGGACACATTAACTTTGTGACTTATAAGTCATTAACTTATTTTTCATGCATATTGCATTTCCATGTTAAGTTGGTTGGGCATCATTTCAGCTCCTTCTAACTTTAACTTTTGGGTAGATAAAAAGCAAGGCAGAGAGTCAAGACCAGCAATTAAATGCTTTCACCTGGAAGTAATGCCCATCACTTCCACTAATATTCTTTAGCCAAATGAAGTTACAAGGCCATGCCCAACTTCAAGTGGTTGGCAAATTACAGTCATCCCATGCAATCTGGACAGAGATCGAAAGCCAATACTGATGGGCAGTTATACTGCTTCCTTCACATGTAAAACCTCATTTATCTTCACAGCAATGCAGCAGCGTAAGCGATGTGATTATCCCTGAATTATAGATGAGGAAGCAGGGCACAGACAAGCAATCTGCCAGTGCACACACAGGAAGTAGGTGGCAAAGCTGGATGCGCAGCTAGGTAGTCCGCCCCAGACGGCAGGCTCCTAACCCCTGCACTACTGCTTCTTGAGGGATAATTAATCTACCCCAAGCAGTACCCATGTCACTTTTAGGGGCCTATGAAAACATTTTAATATCTTTTAAAATCGAAGGATAAAATGAATATAATCCAACATGGATTATGTTTGTCTTTGTAGCAATTCAATCATAACATAATATGTATAAATGCACATGTGTATGTGTGTATATGCATAGATAGTCTAAATGCAGGTGTAAGTGTACACGCTAGTGGCCCATCAAGCCAAAAGTGCCCAGAGCCCATAAAATTCATAATGTGGCCCTCATCCTCTGTGTCATTCATCATGAAATTTAAACAAGCAAAGGCATCTTAGCATTTAGGAAAGTACTTGGGACAAACCCAGAATACTGGACTTCATCCTACAGTGTAGGCAATTAGACCCATTAAAAGTTTATCAACAAGCAAGTGAGATATTATGATTTGAATCTCAGAATCATTCAGTCACTGATCAACACACAGCTGTTTTTGCTGCTGCACTGTTGGAGCCGTGCTTTAAGGGGCTCATGTTTAGGACAGGAAGAAAGAATCATATCTTTCCATTGTCCCTAAGTCTGCCTCAAATCTTCACCCCCTGATACTCTCAGCCTTACACAGCACCATCTCACTGGGTGTCAGCTGGAATCAGCAACGAGTTTCTAAGGAACAGAATGGGGCAAAAGCAATGAATGTCACTGTGAGAGTGGGTTATAAAGAGACCGTGGCTTTCATCTTGGGCTGTCCTGTGTCATGCACTTGCTCACTCTGAGGAAGGCCCGATGCTACATTGCAGGTACCCTGTGGAGAGGCACACATGGCAAGAAACTAAGGGAGGCCCCAGTAAACATCCAGGGAGCAACTGAGACCCTCAGTCCAACAGCCAGGGAGGAATTGAATCCTGCTAACGAGCTCATAAGTGAGCTAGAAATAGAATCTTCCCCATGGCAAGCCTTCAGATGAGACCACAGCCCTAACCAACACCTAAATTGCCCCTCTGTGAGTTCCTAAGTAGGAGTCACCAGCATTAGGTCTGGAGCCAAGAGGAGGACACACGACGCCTCAGATGTAGCAAAATGCTGTTTATTTGAGCAACTGGGTGCAGATGGGTGGAGGCCGAAAAGAGAGGGGAGAGCCGGGGGTGTCACAGAGGGTTTTTCCAGGGGGATTGAGCAACTGGGCCAGAATAGCCGCTATAATGAATTCTTTTTCAAACAACCAGTTTCGGGGACCCCTGTGTCACCACAACCATCTGTGGTCAGAGTTAGATTTACAACCTCTGGACTCTCCAGACTCCTGCAATAGCTATCTAAGTTTTTCATTAACCACATTCCATCCTACACATACATACCCGGTTCTCACCCTGAGCAGGCCTAACAACCAGCTAAGCATGTCTGGATTCCTGAGTCACAGGATCCATGAGATTCTAAGAGTTGTTGCTTTACACTAAGTTTTGGAGGTAATTTTTTTTAATGCAACAATTGATAACTAATATACAATCCTGCATTACCTCCATAAGCATCATCAAGATCAAGTCTCAGCAGAGTCCACGCCTGGTGAAAATAGCTTAAATGGCAAAGGAATTGTAACTACCAGGGGCACAAATGTGGTGTGGAAGTGAATCTTGAGGCTCAGGTACTTGTGGGGACATATGGTTGGTTAGGGAGAGGATAGTGACATGTGAACTTGCACCCATGACTTGAAATTCGAAGTTCTAGCTAGGACCCCTGGAGCCCATCTTATTATACTACTGGGTAGCTCCTTGAACTTGGCCATAATCTTGACCTGGAATGAAAGAAGAGATGCTGGATCTACTTTGCCATGGTATTGGTGAGGAGAACCTAGCAGAGACTGAGCTCCAGGGAGCTGAATGATAATAGCTACTCATTATTATATAAATTTTTCAAATGCATTGAGCCATACAACAGGTGGCATAGCAATCCATAGTTTAATGAAATGTTATATTTAGAATGAAGTCCAGGAAGAATGAATAAATTTCATTAACGGTGGTCCAAATGCCCACAGCATCTACTTTTTTTGCACTGAAGCCCCTACTTTAAATGACACTAATTTGGGGAGATTTCCAATGCCCGACTGTCAGAGAAGGAATGAATTCTGATCTAGTCCTCAGATAACTTGACATAATAAGTTGGTGTCCGGGGAAGATAGACTTCTGACATGTTATAGTCCCACACTCAGTGGTAGCTGCTTGTGATAAAAGGAAATTCTCCCCGGGACATTATGGAGTTTCACATGGTTCTCCACTTCACATGGAGAGGATTAGGCTGAGCTACGGAAACACAGAGACTTAGACAGTGGTTAAAGTCATGGCTTTGATTGGAGCCATAGAAGGAGCAAAACTCAAAGATCCAGTACAGGAAGGGTCGAGGACGTTGGTATATGGATGGTGCAGTGGGATTAGGCAAGAAGCAAGTACCTTTTTAATGGCTTCTGCTAATGGCCATGGGAGACCCTTCGCTACAGAAGAGCCTCAACCACTAGGCAGATCGGAAGGCTTGTCCTGTGGCTGCCATCGGGCCTTTCTCCTGGGCCCCTCATTCACAGAGAGTCACAGCAGCAGGGACAGAGTCATACCTGGGCCCTATGGCATGGGCTCACTCTCTGTCACCAACTCTCACAGGGTTACTGCTGCTGTTGGCTTTCCAACCCGCCAAGAGCAGCAGCTGTGGCTGAGCACCCTTCTCTGACCAGCCCAGGCAGCCACGCGGCCCTTTCCACTCTGAAGTGATTAGTGGTTTGTCCTTAGTGGAATCAACAGGCGTGCTGTGCACGTAGGTGTTTGCATGCGGTTTGCTTCCTCGCCTGCAACGCCCCAACCGGCGCTCCCATCTAAGGACACGTGAAGTGTCTGTTCTGTGATCACAGCATCCCCCAGACCAAGGGGAACATTTTATGGCAAAAGAGGGATAAAAATTGACACATATCCCTACAACGCACTGGTCTTACCCACCTGTGCCGCCCAGAGGTAGCTGGTGATAGAACTGTGTGGTGACCTGCAAAAGCTCAGTTAAAAGGTCGCCTTGGGGACAGTGCCAGCAGAATCGGAGTGCTGTCCCCAGGGAACAGTGTGCCCCACCGCCCGAAACAGTGACCCCCTCAGAGACGTGAAGCTTCCACCTCCTAACAGGCGCCACTGAGTTGGAGGCCCGAATTAGCAACGAGTGGCTCTGCCAGAGGGACCGCAAGTGCCCTGGGGACTGGAATCTGTGCCTTCTGCCTGGTCATTCTGAGCTGCCTGTGTCTGGAGCAGTGGGCAAGGGAACGTGGCACCCAGATCACGGGGATCAGTTTGACCGCCATGCGTGCGAGGGCTGCTGCGTACAAGGCGCTGTTCTGGTCCCTGCCGATTCCCTGGGTGTGCCTTGGGGCTTTCTTGCTCAGTGAAAACAGGACCTGGGTACCTGCAGCAACCATGGCCAAGCAAGAACAAGGAAACTCATTGCCTGCTATCTCCTTTTTCAGGAAAGAAGTTAGGACATCTTATTTTCAAATAATTCAGGCCCCTGTTACGTGAGAGCTGAAGGCAGCGCTGGCCGTGGGCAGAGGCGAGCCACGCAGGCTGACCTGGGCGCACTCGCGCCGCATCATCGCCTGGCCACTGCCCTGTCCGTGCAGCCCCGCAGACACGGCCGCGGCCCTGCAGCACAGCACGACTGCACCTCGACCCAGTCCTCTTCCTAGCCCAACCGAGGTCCCTCAGCACACTGCTCTGACGCGGCTGTGAAAGACCTGGACACATGGCGTGAGACCCCTTCGAGTTCACTTATGGGAGAGGATATGGGGAGATAATTGTCCATGTTTCCCCCCCGGATATATGTCTCCACCCTTCCTGCCTCTTTCCCCTTTGGTTCACTCCTACTTCCATGGGATTAACCTCCTTAGTGGAGAAGGACCACATGCTCCTTTGTCTCAGCCTGCATTTTCTGAAAACCAGGCTGGGACACTGTCCAACACATCCCCCCTTTGTCCTGCCATGAGTCACTCTCTATTATATGACATGCGTTTCTTCCTGGTGCTTATCCAGCCTGGAGTTATGTGTTCATTTGATCAATTACAGAGACCTTGGCTAATTGGTCTTGTGTACCCTGTATTTTCAGTGCCCAGAACAGTTCCTGACATATTGTTGGCACCCAATAACATGCGTTGAATGAAGAAATTAATTCTCCAACAACTGCCCAAGATTAGGGTCAAGTAGCAGCTCCAAAGTCTCATACCCTCACTACTCTAAGAAACTAAGAAGGTGTAATATGCAGTGTTCTTCTGGGATTCTGCTCTAGAGCTCACTGTTCCGATTGGCTCTACTCACCCCCTCTTCGTGACCCTGACTCCTCTTTCCACAGAGTGATCTGCCTCTGCCCCTCGTGAGCACTTAATTAAAAGGGAGCCCGGATGCCCTGCTACAGCTGGCCATTTTGATGAGAAACTATTGGTCCTCAGAGGCTCACACAGACTCAGGCTTAGAGGAAAAACTTGTCATAAACTTTGGAATTGCTTCAGCACTAGATTAGCAATCAAGGGAGGGTGAGGGAAACTGTGTTTAAACACTTTCATTTAAATAAAATTAAATATTAAGTGATTTGCCTCTAGCTGATAAATAATTAATAAATTTTCCTTTTCAGAATGGCTTAATAATGCAACTGAAAATCTCTACTTGTGCCTTTAAAATAAGTTATGTTCAAATAGGATAGGTGATGGTTATTTTGCAAGCACAGATGACTTCTAACATAACCAGATGGTCAAATCTCCAAAGTCCTTCCAACACATAAAACATTTCCAAAGGATTACTAGGAAAATGTATGCTGACCCCTGGATAGGAGCCTCACATGGGCCTTGCAAAATACACTTTGCACAAGTTCCACCCAAGGCAGAACGAGCACCGGATCCCAGAGGCCTCCTGCGTGAGGAGCTGCCAGCGCCTTCCCAGGGAACTGCCCAAGAGTGGCCTCTGGTAACCACTCCTGGGCTACTCGCGCGTCCTGTTGAGAGGACTCCCTCTGCGCTCCTGTTCTGAGACCCAGCCTGGAGTTATGCTACTTTAAATACTTGGCTTTGGTCGTTCTGAGTAAAGAACAATCCTTGGTAGAGCAGTGACAGTATTTTACTAGCAGTAAGGTTTATTTAATCCTGAAGACAATCCTCTGGGCCTTAGGCTAGATGCAATTAGTAACCACATTTCACAGATGAGGAAAACTGGGGCTTAGAGGGTGTCAGCAACTTTCCTGAGGTCACAGGGATGGGACGGGTGTCTCAGAGGCAGGATCAGAGGAAGCCTGAGGCTTGAGTCCCACACCTGCCACAGTCTCAGTGTGGCACCAGGTCACTCGCTTTACTCTCTGAGTCTTAGCTTCTATGTGGGAAGGGACAGAACAAAGTCATGGGGTAATAGTGAAGATTAAACATGACCTTGGTTTTCCAAAATCCCAAGTGCTATACAAATTTAAGCTCTTATTGCTTATTATGACATAAATCTAAAGGTGGGTCAGTTTCATGGAGATTGATGGTTTTTCATGGTGCTTAAGGGCCCAGAATCAAATCCTGGCTCTAACACTTCCTAGCCCTGTAACCTCTGCCAAGTTATTTTTTCTCTTTGAGCCTCAGTTTCATCATCTGTGAAATGGGGGAAATAATAGCACCTAATCTCAGGCCTATAGAATTGGTTTCAGGATTAAATAAACTACTAAACACACAGCTTGGAGCAGTGCCTCAGACACAAATTAATCACTATATAAGTTTCCACTGTTATTATTTGTATATAAATATTGAAAGCTTCTTAAAGTTCCATGTAAACCAATGGAATCTTTCAAGGTCTTCCCAAAAGCATACTGAAATCTGAAAATTTAAGTAATTGTCTTTAAATCCCATGCTATTCCAACTTTTCCAAGCATCTTCACAATCTTCCTATAACATAAATCCACACGTGACGTGACAAGGCCCTTTATAACTTGGTGATCTCATGCCGGCCTCTCTTTCGAAACCCATGAAACACCCACAGCTCCCCTTCAAGTGCAGAGTAGATCATTTACATCTCTCAGAAATGCCCTATTGCCCTACAGCTCTGTGCCACCCTCTCTGTGTGGATTCTTCCTATTCTCAGCAGAGGCTCCAAAACAGTCATTATGTAAAATTCTGCTCAGTCATGGCTGGACTCCACAGTGAACCCTCTCCTCATGTTTTCCTCCGGTGACCGCTCTGCATTTGGAGCCACGGCTACAATTTCTTCAGAAAACATAATCTTATTCAATATTACGTGTTTTTATCTTATATGTTCATTTCTTTGCTGTCTTTCTCTATGACAAATTCTCTCCCACTGAATCTCCTGTGTACTCCAGTCATGTTGAGTGTGTGTGGAAGGCTGTAATAATTGTGCATATTACCATATCAGAGTTGGATTCTGTTTTTCCATAACATAAGATCCCCAAATAAGGTCTTCTGTATGTTACTCTATTTCATAAAGCAAAGTTCAGAGGTGATCTGCCCAGGGCTGTTTTGGAGGTTCCATAGTCATCAGAGACTCAGACGGGGTCCCACTTTCACTCCCACACCCAACCTGTCTTCAAGGTTACTTCATAGTCCAATGTGGCTGCAGGAACTTCAGCCATCACGACTGCCTTTCACTTAAGAGAAAGGACATGGATGGCCTTATCCCTTTACTGTGATTTCCAAGGAATCTCACATATTTCCTTTTTTTTTTTTTTTTTTTTATTTCAGCATATTATGGGGGTACAAATACATATTTCCTTTTAGATCCAACCAGCAAAACATTTTCTCATGGCCATATCTGAAGAAAATGAGTATGGGAAAATATGGCCTAAATTTTGTACCAGTATAAAAAGTGGGATTCTGCTAATGGAAGAATGGATAACCGATATGAAAGGCAACCAGCAGCCAATGCCACATGATCTAGTAATGAACTTGCCATGTCATTTAAGTATTTACTACATGAATCTTACTTCCAAGATTGTGAGGGTCTTGAGGACAGGAACCCCATTTATTTAGTTGTATTGTCAGTGGAGTCTAGTTCAATGTCTTTGGCACCTAGGAGACATTCAGTTTGCTGAAAGAGTGCTTAAAAGGATGCATAGATAATTTAATCTACAAACAAGCATGTTTGAAGTTTTAAAAGCTACATCTTGCAAATGTACTTCAGTAGTCTCATTCTATTTGAATATTTTTAATTATTAAATCTAATATTTATTACCATTTAAAGTTTAACAAATTGTTAAACAGGAGATCTGAGATTATTCTGACATTTCAAATGAGAGTTTTTTTTCTTTGCAAACATTACAAGGTTATAAATTTTCATTAGTTAAGTTTGCCCATTCTCTAATGTGAATGCAGCTTTTTTTTTCTTTTCAAAGGTTAACTGTGTTTTCCAAATGTCTACTCTTTATCTAACTCACATAGGGTACAATATTTAAACATAGTGACCTCATTCTTTTTCATCTTTTGCTAGCATTTATTCTAATTTTGCTGCTGAAAAGATTTAAACATAATATTTGAAAAAGGTAGCTCAGTTGCTTTTAGACAATGTTTACTTAAAATTATTTTGAAATTCTGAAGCTTTTGCAAGGATAACTATACTATTTCCTTTCTAATATAAACAGGTGCATTTTATTGAAACTTGCAAATATAAACAAAATGTGAAGGCAAGGCACAAATTATTCTAAATCTTTAGGTTTTGTAAAATAAAGGTTCAGAGTACAGAATTTCAAATATATTTTGATTTGAAATTAATGGCTGATTTAGATCCCAAGGCTTTTATCATCTGTGCATATTTAATTAGAAATGCATTTGGAAATGTAACAAATTTCATGCATCATTAAGCACTTTAAATAATTAATAGTTGATTATTTTCTCTTTTAAGGTGGCCTCATTTATAATTCTGCCTCAACGATGAGATCGACCTTTAGGTTAAAATCAAGTTGCATTGCCATTTAGAAAATAGTTTTTTTACTTAGAGAGTATAATGAATGGCATTGTCAGGCTTTATGCTGTGCAAAGTGTTAAAGGCTTGGCCAATGTTACATAAACATTAAATGAAGAGCTCAATAAGCATTGTAATAATGAAACGTTCAAATTGGTGTTTTTGGTGTCTGACCCTTGGGACCTTTTGCTAAGCCACTGAGTGTAAGTCCGTAAACAGCCCAGACCCCACAGAGAGTGCCCTTCCCTGGAGCAGGATGCAGCAGCAGCTGCGACAGAGCCAGGCCTTAGAGAGGACCGCCCTCTGCCTGCAGTGCCCTGGACAAGAGGGCTAACTTGTTTTCGTTGTCGTCCTCACTTGAGAGTTGAGCAGGATTTGGCTAGCTTTGAGAGTGGACTTTCACAGGATAGGTTCAGAATCTTCAGATGGTAAAGACACTCCTCCAGATTAATGACAGATTTTCCAAGTCTCTATCTACCCCAAAAAGAGTCCCCAACAAAATGCCATCTAAGCCATTAAGGCCCCTCTAGTCCATAAGATGGAGAAAGGACAAGAAAGTAAGTCGTTTCTAGAGAGAAGTTCTAAGGTCACAGTGCACATATAGCCAAATAAGCTTTTATGGAGCCCAGAACACAAATCCACCCCCCTCTGCAGTTTGGCACTGAGCAAGGCTTTCGCTTACAGGAAACACTAATCTCAGCTGTAGGTTCTCCCAAGTCTCCAAGTCAAAACGTCGAAATCCCAAACAGTCAAGCCAGCCTCTCACTGGCATTAATGAAAATGCAATGATGCGCACTAGTCTGACCTATGCTTTTTCTCAGAGACCTTCCCACTGCCCTTTCTGCAAGCATTAATTCAGCAAGTGCCACTTCATGGTGGGTGCTCAGCTGGGTCACGGTGGCTTTGGGTCCCCACAGCCAACAAAGAAAACTGGCCAGGAATTGGTGTCCCTAGTGGTCAGAAAAGCTTTTTGCAAGTGAAAAGAGAAAAGCTGACTTTCAAATTCCACAACCATTTTAAGTAATAAGCTCATTCAATCTTCTTAACAGTCATATAGGGTAAATATCAGCATTTCCAACTTCCAAATTAGCACACAGCAGTTTAGAGAAGTTTTAACCTAACAACTATAGTATTAAAAAATAGGGCACAAGAATTAATGACAAAATTGCACATATTACATCTCTCATAGTGAGCAGATGATGGGGTCATGTGATAAAATACAGAAACGCAGGAAATGCAGACTTTAGCCCATCCTCCTTAGAGAGGAATTTTGTATTGGTCAGTTCAGAAATCACAAGTGTTGGTACACACTTCCCTGAGAATCCTAAGGCACACTTCAACCTCAAAGTTGTTAAACACCATCTAATAGTGTAGATGATTCAATTTATTGTATATAAATCTTTTAAGGATGGTTCACTGAAAGGCTAATAGAAATGTAGAGTGTGCTTCAAACCTCATTCCTTCCGTTAGCTCTTCTGCATTTATTATGTACAATAGGTGAGTGAACCTCACTCATGTAATGCAGAAAACATATAAATCTCGGTGCACTGCAATAGTCTTTAGGGAGAATTTGACTTTTTATGGATGTAATTATTTTATAAATGATCACAATGTTTTAAGCCTCAGAGTGATATTTCACAGAGAGTTATGGTGTTTCACTGCATTAATATTTTCACAGATCTTCAGTTGCAGAAAATTCCAGAGGAGGGTGAGCAGTGGCCCTGACAGACTGCAGGGAGTGCCGTGGAGGCCGATCGCAGGGAAATCCGATGTTAAGTAAGTAGACATTACATGTGGTGCGTGTACTCGGGTTCTTTTTTAATCCCGCTGAGGTTTTGAAATGAAGAAGGAAAATCAGAAATAGGAGGAAGCTTGCATAAGGGCTGAACCAAGGAAAGGACATGCTAACCACCAACAGGTTTCTTTTGACGGGGGTACGGATGGGGCCTATTTGCTATATTTTTCTGGGAAATGTTGAGAGGAAATCCTGGTGAAAACTCACATTTGGAAAAGCAGTAGGGGAGGAGAAGACCCGTTTAGAACTTGCTGTTTCACATGAGCCTGCTTTGTTCTCCAGAGACCATCCCCATTTGGAAATGGCTAGGTGGAGTCTAGGTGCAGCTCCACCAAGAGAAAGCGCGTGAGTGAGGGCGAGATTCCCTGGCACGCCTTTGCCAACAGGGAAGTATTTTCTCAGTTGAAGGGAGTATCCTCTAGTGGCAGGGACAACCCACCTGACCAGTGGTTGAGGCTGGATAGAAGCAGACCCATCTCACACTCCAGGAAAGACCATGAAAACAGGAAACTAGATTTTCATTCAGAAAACCACAGAAGATGAAAGTTCACCTGCTGCCACACATGGCTTTATTCCCACGTTGCCTCCAGCCTCCTCCCATCTCGAGATCACTAAACTGGAGCTACGATGCCCAGTCCACCGAGTTCCATGTGGGAGGATGATCCCAGTGGTCCCCAGGAAAATAAAGATAGGGTGCAAGAATTTACCCATTTGATAGTGGGACAAATAAATGTCCCAGTATCAAAGAAAGAAATAACTTTGTTTCAGAATTATTACCAAGGAAAATATTTTATTGTGGTACCTATGAGAAATGGTGAGTCAAAGAGGGCGGTAAATGCACAATTATTATCATTTAGCTAACACTGCAATAAGAAGCAAAAAGGAACTATCCCAAATTTAATGGCTTAAAACAGCCAACATTTATTTAGTTGTGAGTTGGTGAGAAAGGCTAGATGTTGTTTCTGGTTTTCTGGCACATTCTTTCATCAGTAGGTTGGCTAGCTGCCTGCCACATGGGATGATGGGAGCAACAAGCCATAGGTGTCTCATCGTGCAGCCAGCTGCAATGGGCATTGTCTCTTAAAAAAGAGGCAGGGCTCCAAGGAGAAAGAGGAAGAGTCCAAAGCCGCTTGAGGCACAGGCTCATAACAACACATATCACTTCTGCTTTCACTTGTATTGACCAAAGCATGTGACAAGCCCAGCTCAGATCCAAGGAGTGAAGAAATAGATTCCACCTTTCACTGGGAAGAGCTGCAAGGTAATATTGCAAAATGCATGCATACAGGATGGAGTGGAATATTGGAGCCAGTTTTGCAATCAACATACTATTTGAAAATAACATTTGAAAAAGAACTTATGACAAGAAATAATTCATAGAAAGCATCTATTTGTTACCTGAAGGAATAGAAAAAATATATGGATCCCTTGAGAGTAAAAATAGATGAATAATGAGATAGGAGATAGAGTTATAAAAGAGGAGGCTGACTTAAGGAAAACAACATATAGATATTACCATACCATAATTTAATATGCTTATAAAAGTGGCATAGAGTATAATTGACAATGCAGATTACTGGGTCTAAGGAGGTCATCTCTGGAGCCTTCTATGAAATACAAAGGGCAGATATACATAAAAATCAGAGGAGAAATGATAAAAGGGAGTCCTGTCATCAGACCTATAACTGCCTCTTAATGCTCCTAAAATATGAATGATACAAATGGAGAAAACCAGATAAGATTTAATAGAAGAAAATATTCTTGAACTAAGGAAAGCTCTAAACATGCTAATCATAATAATTCACTAAGTATCAAGTGAAATAGAATGAAAACAACAAAAACAAATAAACTAATGGAGAAGAAAGCAAGAAATTACTGATTTTTAATTGAAAAATTCTAATTAACAAATAAATGAAACTCTACTCCTTTAACTAGATAATATAATACAAAAATCACTAACAAAAAAATTAGACACAGTACATTACAAAAGGCAGTAAGTCTATAATGAAATTGAAAACAAGCCCTTTCAAATTTACAAAGAATAGATAATGCCCATTACAAAACACGAAAAGGGATTAAAAATAATAATTGTCTGTCCTCTGTTCCCTTTTATAAATCCAGCATAAGGGTGACATCAAATCTAGTCAAAGCAATTCAAACAACACAATATTTTTGAATGTATATACAAGTATCCTGACTATAATTTGAACAGATTTCTTTTTGTATTATATTAGAATAATAATGCATTGAGACCATGATATAATAATTCAAGAATGGTTTAATATTATCAGAAAATTAATATATGAACCCTCTTACTAATAAAGAAAAAGTATATGACCATATTGAATAATATTGAATATTGAATAATTCTGAAAATTAACTCATAAAATTCTATGTTGTTACTAGCAAATATTGTTACCAAACTAGTAATATACTTATAAAACCTTAACATGATAGACAAATTATTTAAAAACAAAACAGAAATCATAATTAATATTTAATTAACAATTAATAATTAATAGAATCATCCATAAATCTTAGAAAATAGTGAAATGGTTTCTATCATCAATGTTGTTTAATGTTGTTTTATATACTTACCTATCTAGAAGTCAATATAAATAACAGACAAATATCAAAAAAGATAAACAATCATTATTTATATATTTATAATTGCATACTAAAAGGAGAGATAGAAAAGCTCTTAGAAATAAGAAGAGTTCAATAACGTGGCCATATATGAAATAAATACTAATGTAACTGCTCTTCATTACGGCCATATATATTTTGCATATATAATAGGATAGATCCTTTTCAAATGGTTTCAGAAAATATCTAATACTTATAATTGAGTAGGATACATGCATGTCCTATGCAAATAAAATTACACAACATTATTGAAGGATATAAAAGTAGACTAAGTGGATAGGTATACCAGATTCCTAGATGGGAATTTTCCAAACAGTAATGACTTTAAATCTCACTTTAAAATTTTAAAATCACACTGAGATTGTTCTAGAACTTGGTTGTTCTACTTACCTGGATGAAGGAATGGGGAAGATGGAATGAGAATTAGATTGTGTTCACACTGAAGGGATCAGAAGTAGGCACAGAATTCCAAGGTCTCATACTAAACACAAAACAAAAATAGCAGCAACAAAAACATGATAGCAAAGAGACAAATAGCAAAGAATAATTAAAACACAAATCATTTATTTAAACTGAAAACTTGGGACAATCAGATGAAGCCCAGCAAATATTCACATTAATATTTGTCACTTGGAGATTAAAATTTGGGTAAAACATTTTTAAAAGTATGGCATCACATCCCCAAAACACCCCCATGTGTGAACTCAAAGTTTGCAGAAACTTAAGCATCAATTTGTAAATATTAAAAACATTATCTGATGTTGTGTGTGTGGAGAATGAGACTCCAACATGCATTCCTGCAGACATTTCTTACATGGCACCACAGACAGTAAGAAAGGATGCAGGAAAGTCTCTGTGAGTGGGAAAAGAATGAGAATCACTTTTCTTCTCTACAATTGGGTAAGATTTATCAAAAACAGCTCACTGTGCAATTATACCAGCAGAAGTGATTTGGAGAAAGGTAACAAGGTTTCCATAAGGGGAATGTGGCTCATTAATCTACCTAGGATCTATCTGAAAATGAGCAAATAAGCATGGTGACACAAATCATTTTTTTCCTTTGGCAAAATTTCAACTGGAAAGCTATAAAATGAATTATCTTTAAGCGTTGGAGCAATGTTTTACCATGAATTAAGGAACTGGAAATTGAAATATGCCCCTGCCACTAGATTCATCTTCCCTTGGTATTCTATTTTATTTCTCTACTCAAAAATCAATGAATTCCCACCACCTGGCAAATATTATATGAATTGCTTATGTATTTAATGTCCTTGATGCACTTACTCTTACTCCTCTCTTCCTAAAATTACCTCAGGCTCCAGTGCAGTGCTATCCAATAGAAATATAGTGCATGCCACATATATAAATTTTTAATTTTCTAGTAACCACATTAAAAAAGTAGAAAGAAACAGATAAAACAAATTTTAATAATATTTTTGTTTAACCTGATATATCCAAAGTATTATTGCCTCAACATGTGATCAATATAAAGCAATGAATGACTTATTTTCACTATTTTTTTGTGTGTGTACTGTCTTCACTATCCATTACTTATTTTACATCCACAGCACATCTCAGTTTGGACCAGGCACATTTTCAGTGTTCAGGAGCCACACTGCACAGTGCTGCTGTGCTGGACAGCACAGGTCCCGTTGAACCGATAGTTTTACTCCTCCTCCCTTCCCACACCCCCTCACTGTATGCCCTGCATCTGCGATGCATGTGATGCAGAAGAGCCACCACCGTAGTCGAAGCCTTTGGTGCAACGGTTCTCTCCACCTCATGCGCCCTAGTACCGCAGCGAAAACTCCTGGAGACTCAGCATTGCAGACGTAGGAGGGCTTCACTGATGGTGTCACTCACCTTCACCCATACATGGTCAGATAAGTGATAAGTAATTGTGGCCTTTTCTGAAATGCACTCTCTGCTCATCACTCATAGTCCCAGGATTACAGAACACATCATGTTCTGTGCACATACCTGGCTTTTTCTTTTAGAAAATAGGAACTATGAATATATATTTTTCATCTTTACAACTACAGCCCTCACCATCTTCTCCTCAGTACACACTATTCAAGCATCACATATACATTTTTTTTACATTTTAATAAATATTTCTTAGAAGAATATGATAAATAAGTAAACATTTTGGTCCCTCACACACTGCTGGAAGGCCTAGTTTTAGCAGTTTTATAAATGTTATAGGAATGAAATATACTGTGAAATACTCTATTTTGCAGATCTCAGAGGTAGGGAAATGCCAGGCTGGCAAGGATAAATTTCAGGAAGAAGGAAACTCACAGGGCCCAGTGAGTGAGCAGAAACATGACAGATGATCTCCACTGTGAAGAAGGGGGAGGATAATGCATCTAAGAAGAAAATCTACCCTGTTTATAAAATGATGTGTTCTGAGCTCTCATTTTCAAGGCAAGTAATGAAGCAGCAATAGGCAGCATGCTTCTTAAACACAAGTAGGCCCTGGGTTACTAAGCTGGCTAGAGCAATCCAGCAACACTGACACATAATTAGCCAAGAATTTAAAAGTGCAATTCTACTGAACAAAGGCTGAGTTTGAACTTAAGACAGACCCTGCTGACTACAAAGGGGTTAACAGAAATGGTTCACAAGAGAAGCCAATAGTCTTAACCCTGGAAACCGGTGAGCCTGCTGGGGTGGACTTGTCCCTGGAGGGCAGGGGAGCGAGCACAGAAAGAAGTGGGTCACTCCTTCAGAGAAGAGGGGCCGACAGCCGCAGGTGGTCCACAAAGCAGCCAGGAGCAGGGCTGAGTTTCCTGAAGCAAGGCCATTGAGCCACCGAGGCCCAGAAAATACGCCACAAGCCAGGATTTTGCACAGGGCTGTGAGTTTGATGTTACTGGTGTGGGGCAGGCTCTTACAGGTTTGGTGAGAACAGGCAATGCCTCATTCCCTTAGCCAGGTTATCAATCTAAGCACTAGGTATCGGTGAGAAAGACAACAAGTGAGTAAAGAGAATGAGCTCCAAAATGATGCAGTCACAGGAATGAGAGAGAATTTAAATTATGAAGGAACAAGCACGGTCGGAACAGGACTAGCAGGGCTCTGACGCAACGCCATCTCAGCCGCTTAGATGCTCTCACTGTGCGAAAGCAGGATTCGCCCTGGAGTGAGCCTGAAGCTGCGGGTGGTGGCCGAGTGGACTTGATTATGAAGAGTCAGTGTTTACAGGATGCAAGGAATCACACAAGCTGGTGGCAAAGGCCGTCTGCACTTAGAATACTTAATTTCTAACCCATGTGTAATGCCACAGATACAGTTACAGATAAAACAACATCTATAGATACAGATGACAGATACACACAGGTACAGATGGATATACATATACATATACATATACATATACATATACAAATGCCATCCTTTGAGTGATAGGATGTTGCTGTGCCTCCTTGTATATTCCTCTTGCCATCCAGTTTTTATGGCAAAATCAAAGCCTTGTGCACCTAGAGTGCAAAAGTTCCAAACTCTTCACACTGCTCTGAACGAACACCATCTGAAAGCAGCCCCATGGACAGCTCCATGTCTCCTGCCACAGCTGCGCCAAGAAGATATCATATGGCATGGCTTCTCACCAACACGTCAGGCAGCTGATATGCAAAGATGACCTTGTTTGGCCACACTGGAAACAGCACATAAAAGGGAAACAGAAATTGAGTTTCTGCCATACCTGTACCAAATTCAAAGAAAAAATTACATAAATATAAGTTTGCTGCTTAGAAAACCTATTTTTATAGCTATATTCCTAACTTCATCAAAGCGGGAGATGAACAAACATCTAATCCAATTGTCTTTTCAGCTAATACACAGTGGAACATTGAGCAACCCAGGGGTTAGGAGTGCTCACTCCCCGAGCAACCAAAAATGTGTATATAACTTTAGATTCCCCTAAAATGTAACTACTGATAGCCTACTGCTGACCTGAAGACTTACTAATGAAATAATCAGTTAGCATAGATTTGTATGTTATATGTATTATATGCTGCATTCTTACAATAAAATAAGCTAGAGAAAAGAAAATGTTATTACAAAAATAAAGAAGAGAAAATCTATTGACTACTCATTATGTGGAAGTGGATCATCATAAAGGTCTTCATCCTCATCATCTTCACATTGGGTAGGCTGAGGAGGAGGAGGAAGACGAAGAAGAGGGGTTGGTTTTGCTGTCTCAGGCATGGCAGAGGTGGAAGAAAATATACATACAAGTGGACCCACACATTGCAAAACCATGTTGCTCAAGGGTCAGCTGTGTAATAAAAGGCATCACAAAGAAACTAAATTGGCAATGAAAGAATCCAAAGAGAATACCCCTTGTCTTTTCATGACTCTACACAGAGCCACTTATTCAAGAATGATCAATTTTAGAAATTTAATTGCAACCAATTTTCTAATATTGTTTGCAGTATAAAATAAAGAGAAAATCAAATAAAATAGATAATATTGAAATATGTCTTACATAGTTGCTAAGCCATCTAAATGTTCAGATTACAAACCAAAATTATTTTGCATAAAAAAATTAGGAAAATCTCAACTTACATGTGTTAAGGCAGCAGACATTAAGACTAATACAACACAGACAATGGAATTCTCTAACAAGCAACCATGAAAAATTTTAAAACAATGGAAATACAGTTATCCCCTGGTATCCCTAAGAGATTGGTTCCAGGACCTCCATCAGATACCTAAATCTGTGAATGTTCAAATCCCTGATACAATATGGCTTAGTATTTGCAGATAACCTATGTACATCTTCTCATATATTAATACTTTAAATCACCTCTACATTACTTATAATACCTAATACAATGTAAATGCTATGTAAGTAGTTGTTATACTCTATTGTGTAGGAAATAATGACAAGGAAAAAAGTCTGTACATGTTCACTGCAGATGTAATTTTTGATCTGTGGTTGATTGAATCCAAGGATGTCGAACCCATGGATACAGAGGGCCAACTGTATAGAATGTTTCAGCAAAGAAGACAGAGAGAAGAATCAAATAGAAAGATTGGAACTGAAAAGTATGATAACTGAAATAATAATAAGCAAATAAACTAATAATAGATAGATAAGAAAAAAATAAGAATAAAGATGGAGGAATCAAATACCTGGTTTTAAGATTTACTGGAAAGCTACAGTAATCAAGCTACAATGTGATATTGTCAGAGGGATTGAAAATGGGTTAATGGAACAGAATAGATTTCAGAAGTAGACCACACAAACATGGAAAACTGATTTTTGACAAACGTGTAAAATCAGTTCAATGGAGAAAATGTAGTCTTTTCTTTTTCTTTCTTTTTTTTTTTTTGACAGAGGCTCACTGTATTGGCCGGGCTAGAGTGCTGTGGTGTCAGCCTAGCTCACAGCAACCTCAAACTCTTGGGCTCAAGCAATCCTCCTGCCTCAGCCTCCCGAGTAGCTGGACTACAGGTGTGCACCACCATGCCCGGCTAATTTTTTCTATATATTTTTAGTTGGCCAATTAATTTCTTTCTATTTTTAATAGAGACAGAGTCTCACTCAGGCTGTCAGGCAGATGGGAGGGGAGAGGAGGATATGGATATATACATAGCTAATGGGTGTGGTGCGCATTGTCTGAGGGATGGACACTCTTGGAGCTCTGACTTGGGTGGGGCAAAGGCAATATATGTAACATAAACATCTGTATCCCCATAATATGCTGAAATTAAAAAAATAAAAAATATAAAAGCCAAAAATATAATTAATAAAAAGCAAAGGATTTATTTTGTCAAGTTTGGATTCAGTCAAAGGGCTGCACTTAAAAAGCTTCTGCACAGCCAAGGAAACTATCAGTAGAGCAAATAGACATCCCACAGAGTGGGAGAAAATATTTGCTCTCTTCACCACTGATAAAGGCCTAATAACAAGAATCTATCTAGAACTTAAAAGAATTAACAAGAAAAAATCAAACAATCCCATCAAGAAATGGGCAATGGAAATGAACAGAAACTTCTCCAAAGAAGACAGAATAACAGCAAGCAAACATATAAAAAAAATGCACTTAAGGACCTAAAAGCCGCAGGTTCCCACCCCTGCTCCAGTTACAGGTCTGGAGGCGATGGCGAGTGGTGGTCTTCTCAACTCATGCTGAGAAGAAGCATCTCCTTGCAAAGAAACAGGTCCGGATGGAAGTATTTACAAGGTCTTTGAGCAAGAGAAGTGTAGTTTCCTCAGAAGCAGGAGCTAGTTCTGCTGGTGAGGGAAGCTTGGGGGTTTCGAGCATTCAAGGTTCCCAGGTTTATCATGGCCCACACAAAAATCTCTATCCAGAGTCTCCTTTCCCGCTGCTTCACACTCAATGCCTTTGCTTTTCCAGAGAAGAGTTAATGGAGGCTCTGTATTTTATGCAGTGTTTCACTTAATTTTTGCTCAATTATATGTTACATCTTATTTTAAACCATCTTTTCCCTGTAGCCACAAGAAATAAGACATTTTTAGGATTCTCATAGAAACTCTCAGGTTCTCTGACTATGGCTTTTGCTCGGAGCTTGCTGTTTTTGTGTGTGGGCTCTCAGAATCACCCTCCCATCCCACCACAGCCTCGCAGTTATCATTAGTATGTGCAAATGGTGCCATATGTCATATCAAAATCTTGTCACTGGTAAGTATTCTGCACCAAATGGCAACAGATAACAAAAATAATTTGGATGCCAACTATGCTGTATACAATGCTCTATTTTCCACTGGAAAGGAGTTCACTACTAAAGATCAAGCAGTTAGCAACCCAATGTCAGAATCCTATATTTGAAGATGTTTTCTTGATACCATTCCAGATACCAAGTAGGGATTGGTAGAGTGAAGATAAGGAAGAAGAAATTAATAAAATATTGGAACTGAACAGCAATGTAAGACCTTTGTGTCCAAATTGTAATGCACCACTACTTAGTGATATTTATCATAAAACTAGAAATATTGAAAGCAGTTGAGGTAATTTTTCAATTCAAGAAATTTAAAATGGTCAACATAGCCAACTTAAATAAACATGAAGAAAGAAATAATAAATTTAAATGTAGACATATATTAAATAAAGAACAAAATACAACAGAGAAATTTAACACACCCAAAAGATGATTCTTCAAGAAATCAGATTTATTCATAAACATAAAAAGACATCATAAGTAAACAAAATTTAGAATAAAAAATGAGAAATAATTGCAGATATAAATAACAAAAATATGTTTATGTTTATAGATACTTTAGATATTAATCATAAAAGCATTTCTGTGTCACATAGTTACACATATAATTTTTAAATTATATATATAAACATAACAGCACTAATGGCATACATAAATTTGCTAAAATATGATATCTATTAATAGTCCTTAAAAGTCAGAACTGTAGGAAGAAAAGAGAATTTCCTTTGCTTGATGAAAGATGACAGCTTGGACAGATAGCATATTTGATGAAAAAGTGTAAATGCCCTCCTTTTCTTTTATTTTGAAATATAATTATCATTTCCTCACAAGTTTTTACATTGCTTTGTTAAAATCAGGACCTAGACAGAGGGGTATGCATTTCATTTGATTATTATGTTTATCAAGTGACTTTTAATTTATAGATCGCTCACTTTTTTCTTATCTTTTTTTCTTCTATTTTTTCTTTATTTTCCTCAATTAGAAATTATTTTAATAATTGCAGTTCCTTTGGATGTAAAATGTTTGGAGCAGCTATATCCCAACCACATTCCAGGTCCATCTTGATTTCAGAATCCTCACCACTTGTAAACAGAGTCAGATCAAGATACAAAAGTGGAGAAATTGATTTTGATGCCCTTTTTTAAAATAATTTTTTATTTATTTTTATTTCAGGATATTTGAGGGTACAAACATTTTGGTTACATTTTATGTCTTTGCCTCACCCAAGCAAGGATTAGAGGCATGCCCTTCCCCTCTACAATGCTCATTGTGTCCTTTAGTTGTGAGTTTACCCCCCCCACCCCCCTAATCCCTGGAGAATATTACTACCATGTGAGCACCATAGTGTTGATTAGTTAGTGCCAATTTGATGGCTAGTACATGTGGAACCTATTCTTCTGATTTTGTGATACCTCACTTCGAATAATGGGCTCAAGCTCTATCAGAAAATATAAGAGGTACTAGATCACTGTTGTTTCTATAATTAAAATTCCATAGTATACATAAATCAAATTTTAATAATCCACTCATGATTCGATGGGCACTTGGGTTGTTTCCACTGAATTGTGCTGTCATAAACATTCATGTGCAGATGTCTTTATTATAAAATGTCTTTTGCCCATTTGGGTAGATGCCTAGTAGTGCTATTGCTGGATCAAATGGTATTTTATTTTTAGCCTTTGAGGTATCTCCAAATTCTTTTCCAGAGAGGTTGCACTAATTTGCAGTTCCAACAACAGTGTAAGAGTGTCCCTGTCTCTCCACATCTTCACCAGCATTTGTTGTTTGGGGATTTTTTGTTAGAAGCCAATCTCAATGGGGTTAGGTAATATCTCATTGTGGTTTTGATTTGCATTTGAGGTTGAGTATTTTTTATATGTTTGCTGGCCATTATTCTATCTTCTTTTGAAAAGTTCCAGTTCATTTCCTTTGCCCATTTATTGATGGGGTTGTTTGATTTTTTCTTGTTGATTTTTTTTGAGTTCTGGTTAGATTCTTGTTATCAGCCCTTTATTGGATATGTAGAGAGCAAATATTTTCTCCCATTCTGTAGGCTGTCTATTCACTATAATGATAGTTTCCTTGGCTGTGCGAAAGCTTTTTAATTTGATCAGATCCCATTTATTTATTGTTTTGCTGCTGTGATTTCTTTGGGGGGTCTTCAAAAATTCTTTGCCTAGGCCATGGTCTGAAAGGGTCTTTATGATAAAAACTCTTAACAAAATAGGCATAGATGTGTCATACCTTAAAATTATCAAGTCAATTTATGATAAACCCATGGCCAATATCATACTGAAGGGAGAAAAATTGAAACCATTCCCACTTAGAACTGGAACAGACAAGATTGCCTACTATCTCCACTTCTATTCAACATAGCGCTGGAAGTCCTTGCTAGAGCAATTAGACAAGAGAGAGGAATTAAGGGTATCCAAATGGGGGCAGATGAGATCAAACTCTTGCTCTTTGCTGATGATATGATATTATATCTAGAAAACCCCAAGGATTCAACCAAGAGACTCCTAGAATCTAACCAGCAAACATAAAAAATGCTCAACATCAAATGCAAATCAAAACCACAATGAGATATGATTTAATTTATAAATGAATTCAGTAAAGTCTCAGGATACAAAATCAATACACACAAATCAGAGGCATTCATATATGCCAATAACAGTCAACCCGAAATTCAAATCAAATACGCAATACATTTTACAATAGCCTCAAAGAAAATTAAATATCTAGGAATATATTTAATGAAAGATGTGAGAGACATATACAGAGATAATTACAAAACACCAAGAAAAGAAATTGTAGAAGATGTAAACAGGTAGAAAAATCTACCTTGCTCATGGATTGGTAGAGTCAATATCGTTAAAATGTCTATACTACCTAAAGTGATCTACAGAATTAATGCAATCCTAACAAAGTATCATCATCATTCTTTATAGATCTAGAAAAAAATAATTCTACGCTTTGTATGGAACCAGAGAAGACCTTGTGTAGCCAAAGCAATCTTAAGTAAAAAGAACAAACTGGGAGGTATCAGTCTACCAGACTTCAAGCTGTACTACTAGGCTAGAGTAACTAAAACAGTATGGTACAGGCACAAGAACAAAGACATCGATCTTTGGAACAGGACTGAGAATCCAGAGATGAAACCATCCACATATGGTAATCTAATCTTTGATAAAACAGACAAAAATATACACCGTGGAAAAGAATCTCTTTTCAATAAATGGTGCTGGGAAAACTTGATAGCTACATGCAGAAGATTGAAACTAGATCCCCACCTCTCACCTCTCACAAAAAACAATTCAAGATGGATAACAGACTTAAACCTAATGCATGAAACCTTAAGAATTCTAGAAGAAGGTGTTGAGAAGACCTTTTTTTCTTATCTTTCAAACAATAATATTTATTTTTTAGAGAAGTTTTAGGTTTATAAAAACTTGAGCAGAAAGGACAGAGAGTTCATGTATACCCTCTTGGTCCCCCTCCTGATTATTATTTAATAACATCTTGCACTAGTGTTGTACATTTGTTATAATTGTTATTATTAACTAAAGTATATAGTTTGTATTTGGGCCACTCTTTGGGTTTTGAACAATGTATAATGATATATATTTACCATTAAAATATCTAGCAAAATAATTTCACTGCTATAAAACCCCCATACTCCAGTATTCATCCCTTCCTTCCTCTCTAAATCCCTGACAACTACTGATCTTTTGATGGCTCTATAGTTTTTACTTTTCCAGGATGTGATATAGTTAAATCATAGAATATGTAGTCTTTTCAGATTAGTGTCTTTCACTTGTCAATATTCATATAAGTTTTCCCAAGGCCTTCTTGTGGCTTGATAACTGTTATAGATTGAATGTGTGTGTCTCGTCCATAATTCATGTGTTGAAGCCACAATCCTCAATGTGATGGTATTTGAAGGTGAGGTCTTTGGGAGGTCCTCATGATGGAGTTAGTGTCCTTATAAGAAAAGAGAGAGAGAGCAAGCGAACTCTATCTCTCCCATGCACATGCCAAAGAAAAGTAATAGGAGCATCCAGTCAGAAGGCAGCCTACTGAAACCCAAGCAGAGAGCCCTCACCAGATTCCAGCCCTGCTGGCACCTTGATATTGGACTTCAGTCTCAGAACTATGAGAAAGGAATTTCTGTTGTTCAGGTCACCTGGTCTATGGTATTTTGTTATGACAGCTAAAGCTGACTAAGAGAATACTTTGTTTTTTTATGGCTAAGTAATGTTTCATTATATAGATGGACAAAAATGTGTTTATTCATTCACCTTATTGAAGGACATCACAGTTACATCCAAGTTGAGAAAATTCTGAGTAAAACTGCTGTAAACATTTGGGTGCAGGTTTGTGTGCTGACATAAGTTTTTGATTCATTTGAGTAAATACCAAGGAGTATGATTGCTGGATCATATGGTAAGAGTATGTTTAGTTTTATAAGAAACCACCAAACTTTCTTTCAGTTGGTTGTATCATTTTGCAATCCCACTGACAATGAATGAGAGTGTTGCTCCACATCTGATTAGCATGTAATGTTGTCAGTGTTTTAGATTTTAGCCATTCTGGCAGGTATATAGTAGCAACTTATTGTTTTATTATAATTTATAATTTTGTTATAACAAACAATGTTGAACATCTTACATGCTTAAATGCCATCTTGGCATTTGCTTAAATGCCATCATTTGACATCTATGTATTTTTGATGCGATATCTGTTCAGATATTTTCCCATTTTCAACTTAATGTATGTTTTCTCATTGCTGAGTTTTAATTTTCTTTGTATATTTTGGATAAAATTCCTTTATCATAAATGTGTTTAGCAAATATTTTCTCCAGTCTTTGTATTATCTTTTCATTCTCATAACAGTGTCTATCTCAGAGCATAAATTTTAATTTTAATAAAGTCCAGCTTATCATTTTTAAAAAAATTTTTGGATCATGCTTTTGGTATCATGTCTAAAAAGTAATTACCAAAGCCAAGGTATCCTAGATTTTCTCCTATATTCCTATATAAGGAAACTTATACTTAGCATTTTATATCTGAGTCTATGATTTATTTTGAGTTTGTTTTTGTATAAAGTATAAGGTCTAAGTTCATTTCATTTTTTGCATGTGAATGTTCAGTTTTTCCAGCACAATTTGTTGAAAAGACAATACACTCCCTATTGAATTGCCTTTGCTCTTTTGTCCACATTCAATTGAATATATTTTTGTGGGTATGTTCACGGTCTCTCCACTCTGATCCATTGGTCTCTTTGTCAGTTCTTTAGCCAGTACCACACGGTCTTGATTCTTATGGCTGTATAGTTGGTCTTGAAGTCAGTTAGTATCAGTCTTCTGACTGTTCTTCTGCAGTATTGTGTCACCTATTCTGGGTCTGAGTCTTCTGCCATTCCATACAAACTTTAGTATCTATTTGTTGATCTCCATAAAATAACTTGCTAGAATTTTGAGTGGGATTGCATTGAACCTATAGATTAAATTAGGAAAAACTGATATTTTTAAAATATTGAGTCTTCTCATCCACATATGTGAAATATCTATTTATTTATGTCTTTGATTTCTTTCATCAGAGTTTTACAGTTTTCCTCAAGTGGATTTGATATACATTTTGTTAGATTTCTATATGTGTTTAATTTTTTTCATGCCAACGTAAATGGTGTTGTATTTTTCATTTCGAATTCCACTTGTTCATTCCTGGCATATAAGAAAGCAATTGACTTTTGTATGTTAACTTTGTTTCCTGCAACCTTGCTGTGATGGTTTATTAGTTCTAGGAGGTTTCCTGTTTGTTTGTTTGTTTGTTTGTTCATTACTTCTTTTTTTTTCCCACCAAAACACTTTATTGGCTGTGAGATACAACTAATTGATTTCAGAAGGCTTACCAGATTAGTATTTTTATAGACTTGAGAAAAATTGTTCTTAAAACGACTGCAAGGTTCTTGGAGTCACCAATTTAATTACACTGTTTATTGCACCCAAAGGATTCACAAACGTGCAAAGTATTTCCTATTTTCTTTTTCTTTTCTTTAAACCAAAACTAAATTATCTCAAAGGCATTTGGAACCTTGGGTTAAAGATAAAATATACATACAGAACTGAATTTCACAAGGAGCTATTTGAATCATTGGATTATTATTACAAAACTATGCAACATCATAAGCTTGTTGTCATAAATAAATAAGCATTAAAATATGAATGAAACAAACATTCAAAAAGCCTGCTGTTAAATTCACACATATTATATCTTCTTACAGAATTGAATCTTGCATCACTATATAATGCCTCTCTATATCCCTGATAGGTTTCTTTGCTTTGAAATCTGCTCTGTCTAAAATTCATATAGCTATTCCAGGTCTCTTTAGATTAACATTATCATGGTATATTAGTATTCAAACCTTTTTTTTTATCTAACTATATTTTTATATCCATTAACCATCCCCACTTTTAATCCATCTAAGGTATTTATTTATTTAAAGAAAGATACTTGCAGAAAACAAATAATTGAATTTTTTTAATCCACTCTGATAGTCTCTTTCTTTTGATTGGTGTATTTAGACTCTTGTCATTTAAAGTAATTATTGATATAGTTAGACACTGGGCTTGTTAAGAAAAACATAATGCTCTGATCTTACTTCAAAATGGCTACTTTTTCTCTCCCCCATCAAAAGCATGAGGGGATTTTTTCCAATATTTACTATAAGAACCTGGTAGGATTTGTAGCACAAAACTCATTAAAGTATGGAGAAACCTCCTAAGACCAGGACAGAGGGTCTCCCTCAGGTTTTAACTTTCGGACTTGTCCTCACTGAGCCTCCAGCAATTCCTTAATTACAGGTTACATTTTCTTACTCCAGTACTGGCTCCTGTGGAGATTTCTGCTCCTGGGCTTTTGTTCTGATAAATTGTGATTCTCTTGCTCTGCCTGATTATCTCTTCAATTTTGGGGATAATTGTTTGCCCTGTGACCTCAACTCTCTAATGGATTGAAGAAGGGTTGTTGATTTTCAATTTGCTCAGTTTTTTTTTTTTCAGAATATTAAAGGGGTACAAATGTTTTGGTTATATGGATTGCTTTTGTACTGCTTAAGTCAGAGTTATAAGTGTGTACATCACCCAGATAGTGTGCATTGTACCCGCTAGGTATGATTTCACTTATCAGCTCCTCCTTGCTCCCAACTGCGTGATTTCTGCCGAGTTTTACTTCCATATGTGCCCATGAGTGTTTATCAATTCTTGTGATACTTCATTTAGAAGAATGGTCTTCATATCCATCTGGATTTTTTCAAAAGGTATTGATTCATCATTTTTATGGCTGAGTAGTACTCCATGGTGTGTGTGTGTGTGTGTGTATCACATATTATTAATCCACTCATGAATTGATGGTCACTTGGGTTCATTCCACATCTTTGCAATTGTGAGTTGTGCTGCAATAAACATTCAAGTGGAAGTGTCTTTTTGATAAAATGACTTTTTTTCCTTTGGGTAAATACCCAGTAGTTGGATTACTGAATCAAATGGTAGGTCAAATTTTAGTTCTTTAAGGAATCTCCATACTATTTTCCATAGAGGTTGAATCCTTAACACATTAACTGCCATGCGAGTTGTATTTAACTCACACTAGTTCTGAGCCCAGGGCCTCATGAAGCACATATAACTCACATGTCTCTTTACCTTGAGAGTCATGTAGTGCACAGGCAACTCACACTGCCACACTGTAGCATATGCGTTATGTGAGAGGTGGCCACCTGGGCAAAACCCTGCAGTTGATTAGTGAAAATCTTACTACTTGATGCTCTTATTGTTACAATTAACACTGACAATTTAATTCTAAAAATGTGGATTAAATGAATAGCAGTCAATAAATTTTGTTTTTCTATTTATGTTTACCTTTAAAGTACACTTACACCTGACAAGCCAAGAAAAACACTTTACCCTTATGAACTATTTTTCAAATTTTCACATTACTTTTTACATTACTAATTTTCAAGTTTTTATATTACTTTTTTATTGAAAAAACACAGATTTTTCATTAACTTAGGATGGTTTTACTTTTGAAGTTATTATTCTATTTTCATAATTAAACACCATGGCCCCAAGGAATTTTTTTTTCTAGTGTGGCAGTCAATGTGATCAGAATTCTAGAAGCAAAATTTGGAAAAACCCTTCTAGATATCAGCCTACACAAAGAATTTATGATGAAGACCCCAGAGGCAATCAGAGCAACAACAAAAATTAATGTATATGGGGCTTGATTAAATTTAAAAGCTTCTGCACATCCAAGGAAAGAATCAACAGAGCAAATAGACAAATTACAGAATGGGAGAAAATATTCGTATGGTACACATCCAATAAGGGGCTAATAACCAGACTCTAGAATGCACTGAAGCCAACCAACAATATAAAAATCAAACAACCCTATCAAAAAGTGAGCAAAGGGAATGAACAGAAGCTTTTCAAAAGAAGATAGAATAATGGCCAATAAACATATGAAAAAATTCTCAATGTCACTAAATATCAGGGAAAGGCAAATCAAAATCACAATGAGATATCACCCAACTCCAGTGAGAATGGTTTTTATCAAGAAGTCTGAAAACAGTAGATGCTGGCATGGATGTGGAGGGAAAGAAACATGTATGCACTGTTGGTGGGACTGCTGTCAGCTTGTTCAGATTTTTTTGTTGTTATGTTGACAGAAGCAATAATTTCCAGGTTTCTTATATGCGGGACCAGGAACCAGAAGTCTTGATGTACTCCTTTTAAATGTAGAGAAAGGGCAAGAAGGCCTGCCAAGTCCTAGACTTTCTGGGTAATACATAAAGTCTAGCAAAAGAAACAAACTGCATGACTTTGTTACAAAAAATAAAATGTTCAATGTTTATAGATTTTATGATCGACTATAGAGAAACATAGCAGGATTTTAATATACTATTAGAAGTAAAAAGAGCACAAATTTGCTAGCACAGATTTTAAAATTATCAAGACCATTCCTCTACATCAGCAATAGCAAATTAAACTGTATATTGAGTAACTAAACTCAAACAGAAAACAAACTACTCTATAAAGAAAATTCCTGCCCACACTCTCAGAACTACAGGGTGGGAGAAAATATTCACATGCTACACATTCGATAAAGGGCGATTACTGAATCTATATAGAACTCAGGAAAATCAGCAAGAAAAAAATCAAACAACCCTATCAAAAAGTGGGCAAAGGACATGAACAGAAATTTTTCAAAAGAAGATAGACTAATGGTTAACAAACATATGAAAAAATGCTCCACATCTCTAATCATCATTGAAGAGCAAATCAAAACCACAATGAGATATCATTTATCTCCAGTGAGAATGGCCTTTATGAAAAAGTACCAAAGCAAGAAATGTTGGTGCAGATGCAGAGAGATAGGAACACTCATACACTGCTGGTAGGACTGCAAACTAGTACAATCTCTGTAGAAAGTAATATGGAAATACCTCAAAGAGCTAAAAGTGGAACTACCATTTGATCCAGCAATCCCATTACTGGGCATCTACCAAAAAGAACAAAAGACGTTCTATAAAAAAGACATCTGCACTAGAATGCTCATAGGAGCACAATTCACAATTGCAAAGATGTGGAAACAACCCAAGTGCCCATCAACACATGAGTGGATTAATAAAATGTGGTGTATGTATACCATGGAGTACCATTCAGCTATAAGAAACAATGGTGATATAGCATCTCTTGTGTTATCTTGGATAGAGCTGGAACCCATTCTACTAAGTGAAGTATCCCAAGAATGGAAAAACAAGCACCACATGTACTCACCAGCAAATTGGTATTAACTGATCAACACTTAAGTGCACATATAGTAATAACATTCATCGGGTGTTGGGCAGGTGGGAGCGGGGAAGAGGGCATGGGTATATCCACACCTAATGTGTACATTGCGTACTGTCTAGCGGATGGACATGCTTGAAGCTTTGACTCAAGTGGGACAAAGGCAATATATGTAACCTAAACATCTGTACCCCCATAATATACTAAAATAAAAAAAAGAAAATTCTTAAAACTCAATTAGAGTAAAAAAAAGGAAAATGTACTATTTAACCAAAAATTAATCTATAAATTTATAGTTTAATGAAATCACATTTAAAACTCAGCTGGATTTTTTGAAGTGCTCAACAAAATTACATTAAAATTTACATGAAAGAATAAAGATCTAGGAATAGTTAAATTAGTCTTGAGAAAATAAAAGAGAAACTTGTTATATAAGAATTTAAGATATAATATAATAATAATGTTAATGTTTAAAAAACTCTATGTTGCTGTTGTACCAGCTAAAATATAGAATATTTGGAAATAGAATAGCAAGCTCAGAAATAAAACCTCATAACACAGACATAACTTGATATGTACTAAATGTGGCACCAATAAATTAATAATAAAAAGAAAAGGTATTTGCTAGCTTGTTTGGGAAGACTGCTGACCTGGCACAAAAATAAATCTGGATCTATATCTTGCACCCACTACGAGGGGACAGTATTAAAGACTTAAAAATGAAAGATAATATAAGGTATCAAATAAAATTATAGAACAATATGTTTGTTCTACAGATGTAGGGAATTCTCTTCACAGCAACATTAAATACTGACAAACTACTATGAATAAATAAATTGTTTGAATTTACTGTACCAAAATTTAAAATATCTGTCCAACCAGGAAAAACAAATATGAGGCTATCTGAATCAGATTATTGACTGGGGGAAGATAATTGAAATGTAAAAATTTGACAAAGATTAATAAAATTATAAATAAATATAGGAAACCTAAACAAGTGCAATTCAGCAAAGACAGGAAACAGGAAAACAATAAAAGGGAAACCCATAAAGCTAACTAGTTCAGAAAGAGATGCTTAAATTCATTAGTAGTTAGATAATTTCAAAATGTAAAAACAAGACATCAATCTGCGTTGATCAGATTGAAAAAGCAAGAGAAGTACTTGTAAGTATTGAAGGAAAGGGAGCATCTGTAGGCCTTTGGCAAGAGCACACACTTGTGCTTCACCCAGTTTATGGAGACTAGAGCTTCTTAGAAAGGTGGTGCGGTCGGTTGTGTGAGTGCTGCTGAGTTAGCACAGGAGAGGACCAGACAAGTGGCATCAGATGGTGCAGTGTGACGCCACTAATAACCATGTCAAAAGCAGACTTCCTGGAACTGTGAAAAGCAATGCCCCACTGTAGTAAACCATGGAGACACAGAGGTTGAGGAAGTAGATAGAATAAATATGGTAAATTCATGCAACTGTTTCAAGAAGTTTTTCTGTTAAAGAAACAAGATGACAACTGATGAGGAACCAGTGCGCCAGAGTGAGGTGTGTCGTTGCAGAGGAAGAGAAAATAATAGCAGGAGAGAAGTGTGCAAATGTAACCCACTCAAGCTGGGAATACTGGGAGCCGGGCCTCATTATATTCAGGTAGAGCAAGAAGTACCCAGAGCCTCGTTTTGCCAAATGCACTCCGGAACCAAGGCCTCGGGAGACAGAGAGAGTACTTTGTCCACGTACGACCTGTGGACATCTTCTCACTAGTGGACAGCGACAATAGGTTGCTGCACATAAAGGTAGAGAAATGTCCCTGAATCATGACAGGAAAAAATAAAACTTTCAAATAAGTGAAGGAAGAGGAGGGACATCAAAACTTAAAGGAGTTTGTTAAGGAATGATCATAAACTGGTCACTATTCCATGTATAAGGGCAACATATGAGCAGATTATGAAATCGGAGTGTGGGGTCAAGGTCAATATTTTTAAAATAAATCCAGATGGAATAGAAGAGACGAGATTAGGGGAAAAGTGAAAGTACCAGCAGGCATCTCATGGATGTACAGCTATGTGTGCATACTATGGGCGTATGTGTGAACTGTGTCATGGCATAGGATGTATTCACACCATCAGTTGTCAAAGGAATACTGCAGTGGCAGATACAAAGATTTAGATATGATTCCTAAATTCTAGGAAAGATAATGTCATAAGAGTCCTAGGCTGGGGATCAACTCAGATGCCATGTTCTCTACAAAACTCCCTTTCTTCCCACTCCCAAAAACATTATCCATAAGACACAATTTTGTTTCATGTCTCTAAACGTTTGTACCGCTGCTTGTACTCCTATGTTACAAATGCTGCCCTTTTCAGGTTTATAAGTCCTTCTGAATTTTCTTTTGAATACCATTTTACAATTAGAAAATACTGCTAGATATGTTAATAGTATTTCAGGATATTTAAAAAATTATTTCTTGCTGCAGATATTAAGTTAATGGATTCAGCTTGTACAAGCTGTGATGGGTTGAAGAAAATAGCAGCAAATGGTATTCTTTTGTGCTAACTATAGGAAATTGTGGGCTAGCTTTATTTCTGTCATTCCATTTTTTTGTTGTTGTTTTTCTTCACTGTCTTTCAAACTGCACGGAAATATCCTTTGGGTTAGTCTGAATTGAAGTAGACATATTCAGAAGCTAGATTTTTTAAAAAATACAACAAAACAAGAGTATCTTTCAATGACTTTTTGTCATTCTAAATATTTCATCAAAGAAGTGATAGCAGTTTAAGCATAATTTCTTCCCTTTTGCAATGTGACTAGATCTTCCAGAGAACCATTACTCTTCCTTACCTTTATATCCTCACACTTTCCATCAGGAACACTGTAGAATACCATGCATTGAACACCATTTTTTATTTTCATGACTTGAATTGCTGCATTTTCTTTCCTCCTTTTTGAAACAGGAGATGCTATGGCTGTGCTGCTGTAACCGTCTGTGCTTACGTCCACCCTCGCTTGTTCATTTTAGATTATTTTTCAAGGGATACTGATCCATTTTATTAATTTGAGCTAATCCCAAACTATGCCATGCAGATTTTATTTTCCTCCACCCTTTTAATGCTACACCTGAAGCAGAGAACGCCAGCCCGTCTCCCCTGGCGCAGCGTCCCAGCCTGGGTGTGCAGAGGCGCTGAAGCGGCTTTTCCTGGTGTTTTATTTGGAAGCCTGTGTAAATTTCACATTCGGCTGTGCAACACTGTCATACTCCTGGCTGACAGCTATGACTGTAGCCACAGCTGTCTTTGAAACAACTTTATACCTAGATACAATCTGAAACCTCCAGGGCAACTAATTTTGCTCTCAAAATCTGAAAGCATATGTCAAGTCAAAGGAAAAGAAACAGGAGCGTTAAAAAATAAATACAATAGAAGCAAGCTATACTCTTGGAGAGGTAGAAGGGAGGATTCCTTTAGAAGATAAATGTGTCCCCAGGGTTTTAGGTTACAGGGGCTGAACTATATCCACAGTCTCCTCAAATGCACTCTCTCCTCCACTTCTGTGAAAGCTGCCTCCCCCAGGAAAGCGGCCACTTCAGGAGGAGGCAGCTCGTGCTCCCGCAGACAACAGGCCGATGCCTCTGAGCCAAAACGGCAACGGGAGAGGTGCGCGTTTTCCTAGTTCACTTCCATTAGTGTGAGATCCCTTTTCTCGTTTGCCAAAATCTTAACATAAGCACATATCTATACAGATTCCCCGCCACTCCCACTCCATATAACCCCCTTTCATCCAGGGTCGAGGATCCGGGTTCGCAGCCTTAACTCCCTTCCGTTTGTCCTTCTCTCAATGTGCCTTCATATTTGCCCCTCCCTGCAAACGCCCAGCCATGAAGACAGAGACAAAAATGCTGCTACAAGATAACCTTCCCCCTCCCCGTGCCAAACTCAGAAGTGGCCCTAATGCCATTTGCATCTCCCTATATTCCATTCCCCTATTTGACTCAGTGGCTATTTTAAATATACACAATTTTCCTTTAATCTCCTTCTACCAATTCCTTCTCTCAGTAGGAGATCCACATTTTTAATTTCAAAAAAAAAAAACCAAGCTCTTGCAGAAGGCTGCTACATTCAGGTGTACAATGTGCGCACTGCACAAAGGCAACCAGCCAAGGGACCGAGCGGAAACTGAAATCCAGTCTGTGCCGAGGTACAGGCTGTCCTCAGTTTGTATGATTTTCCTAATGGGAGAGTACATCCTGTGGCAGCCAGAGGAGGTGCTTTTTTGGTTGTTGTTTTTTTTTTTTTTTGTAATTTAGAAAATTCTGCATTAGGCATTAATATCTTCTCACTTTTCCCCAGTGCGCGCACGCACACACACACGCACACACACAAGTTCTTCGTCATTCCCATCCGTGTCTCATTCTCTTTCGTCTCAGTGAGGGTCAAACCTCTTCCCTTGCTCAGCGCTATCCCCACACGCGTGCTCTCTACCTCATCCCTTGACTTCCCTCAGTCTCCCTGCAGCATGTGTCCTCTTTCTCTCCCATGTCTTCCGCCTCCTAGCATGGCTCATTTCCAGAATAATCTAGGATAAGACTTGCAAGGTAGCCCTTGTAAAGAATGAATTCCCAAGGCAGGAATTTTCTGTAACACCAACTAGGTTAGGGGAGTTGAAAATGAGTTGAGGTAGATAAATTACCATACAGAACAAGAAATTGTCAATCAACTTGCTTTATTAATAAAATTTCATCAACAGTGTGTCATATCACGCGAGTGGTTTGTGGCAGTTGAGCCTGGGAAGGCTGGAAACACCAGAGCAGAAATGTGCTCTTTGTTCCACAGGGCCCGGCTCGGAATTGCCCCAGGTGACCTGCTCTGTGCTTTAGAAGCATGCAAGGGCTGTGCAAAGAGCGCCTGGGCCCGTGTTCGTGTTGTGAGGGGTGGCGGCGGGAAGGGTGTCAGAAAAAAGCAGAGTTCAAGTTTTTAAAGACAGATCACCAGTAAATTCCTAGTCCCCAAATCCATTGGCTTTTTCTGGGTTTTTCATCTGCCTTGACCTGTCACGGCATTTGCGACAGATCGTGGTTCCCCCTCAGGCGCTCCTTTCCCTGTGCCTTCAGGGACAGCTCTCACCTGAAGCCTCCATCCTCCATGGCAGTGTCTTCCCCACCCCCAGCCTCGTCTTTGCCTCTCATGTCCCCACTTGACCCAGGCATGTCACCCAGGCATGGTTCCCAGAGTGCACTACCTGTCACTGCCCAGCTTAGGGCTCCGCTTACCACTCTATGTGATGGAATCCCACTTCTACTCTGTTGTCCTCACATTCTGCTGATCCAGTTCCAAATGGAGGCCACAGTTTTGCTTTTATTAACAGGATCAAATGAACTAACCGGTGTTCCGTTTCAAGCAGACAGATCCCTGCCTGGATCACATCTGGCCTCCCCTCCCTCTACCTTCCACGGGGGGACACTACAGTTGGCCCTCCATGCCCACGGGCTCTGCATCTGGCCTGTAAGGGGGAGTCCTGGGACCCAACCCCTATGGCTACCAAGGGACGACTGTACTTACCTTCTGACCGTCACCCCCAGCTGGGGCTCCTGAATCCTGGTCTCCGTGGTCTGCCCTGCCAGCCTCCTGCGGAAACTCTGTGACTGCAGGCTTCACCGCTCTCTGGGCCAAGTGCTATTGTCCTGAGAGAGCGTGCTGCCTGGGAACCTGCATGGACACTGGAGCTGGGTTCTCTGCATGTCAGTCACTACCACGTGGCCTTTCTGCCACCACTTGAGCTCACGTGATTCCCTCAGACATATCCTGTCTGATTCCAATGGCTCCTTGCCAGGCAGGGTGTCTCGTTCAGACCCCATCTGCTCAGAGTGGGCTATAGCACAGGCCTTCTCATGCCTCCCTCCTTCAATCCCCCTGGGTAAAATCTCACTGCTGCCGGGTTAGCTCCCCTGGAATGTGGCTCTCATCAGGGAGCCATCCTGTCCAACAAAGTGCTGGGGCCAAAATCCTCTGGGTAGCAACCTAGCTGACAACAAGTTCCCATTTTCTAAAACTTCCCCCTTTTCCTAATCTACACAGAGATGTGCTTTTCTTTCCCTTTTTTATCATAACCCCTCCTCATGCCATAGTTGACTGGACGAAGCATAAATACACGTGTCCATCTGGGCCAGTTCTCCCCCTATGGACTCTGAGTAGGAAAAGAGAAGCTGGGTCGGTCGGGGGACGGCTGGGTCTGCAGGAGGGCGTCAAGGCAGCTGGCATCTGAGACTGCTGGGGCCGTCAGTCTCGCGTTACTCAAAGGAGTATTTTGGAGCAGTTGTGGCACGGCATGAAAACAATGGCTATACTAGTTCTTGCTTCTGTTTTCAAAATATGACTTAAAAGCAAGACTACTTTTTTAATCCTCATATTGTGCCACTTATTTAGATACATCACAGATCCCTGTGCCGATGTGGTAGGGGCGTCCACCATCCAGCATCTGCTCAGCAAGACCTGCAGCGTGCAGGGAACCACTGGAGCACAGGAGGGGCCCCAGTGAGGACTCCACGCACAGGAAGCTCACAGTGCAGCACTGAAGAAATAGGATGATCACCCATATCAAATTCTATTTCCTTTAGCATCTGAGTTCACCAAAGAAAAATAGAATTTCCCTGGGAGAAGCATGTCAAAATAAAGTTATATATTGGCAACCCTACCTACTTGATGCCTTTGGAAAGCAAAACAATGGCACATCAGGACAAATATAATAGTAAAATTTGCCATTAAGATTTCCTATATTGATTGAAAACTATTCAACAATAACTAAAAACATCAGAGAGACTATATCCAGTCTCAAGCTTGTAAAAATTCAAATAATTCCAGTTGCCTAGATTTTATTTCTTCATTGGATGTAAATGTGTATGCATCTAGGAACCAGTTGAGGCAGAGGGCTAAAGTGTTATAGATTAACCTACCAAGACAGCCCAAGGCCTTCATAATGCTTTGTACACTCTGAATTACTTCTCCCCAACTCCCAAGCCCCAAGAAGAGACACCCTTGAATCAAAGTACTGGCTAGCATGGGAAATTTTGACTTCATGATCAAACATTAATTTTCACTTCCTACATTGATACTTGCAGAGTGAATAGGAAAGGAGACATTCTCTTTCTTTTGTACTTGCCAGTTCCTTACATCTTTAGTGTCTCTGATGACCAGACGAAAATTATTTTGCTCCATAACCCAGCACTGGCTCCATGTTCAGTTTAGGGCCCAGGAAGGGCCTTCATCCAATGTTAGTCACTGGAAATTTACCTGCCAAACAGACTAGCTAGCTAGGGAGTTCTGCGATAGATAACTAAGCACCATTGTGCTTATCAAAAATAAAAACTCATGAGAATAAGATGCCATCTCTTTAAGATACCACAGAGTTTCTTTAAGCATTCACATTCACTCCCAGGACCCTGAAAAATGCCTCTACCTATTTCAGAATGCAAGAGAAGGCTGCATGCAGTATGCCACCCCAGTAACTCCCATGATGGATGGTCACAGATGGAACACTTGGCAATAATGGGCACAGCTGTGGCAATGCCACGACAAAAGAAGACAGAAATTATTACATTCCAAGTAAGTACTTCTAATTATCTGTCTCTTTTAATGAGAAATGCTATTCTATCTCTGCCTTCTAAATACTGAACACAAAGCATATTTATTTTCATCTAGGACTTCAAGATGCTATCCATCCTATGCAAAAGACCCTCCCCCAATTCCCAGCATTATTAGCGTATTAATACCATTATCATGTGCCTAGTTTCTAGAAAATATGGTCAAGATTTACCTTATTGTAGCTATTCTAAAGCTGTTACTCTATGGATAAAACAGAAATAGAGCTTTGAAAGAAGCTGTTATTTTTCCAGATAATTTTCTTTTTCCTTTTATTTGATGATATTATTCCTATCATTGAAGCGAAGTTATATAGTGGGGGAAAAATCAGAAAACCATGGCTTTTAAGCCTAGTTCTGTGATATAGTATTGAAGGATATTTATGTAACCTCGCTAGATATATTTTTGGAAAATAATCAAGTAATAGTATCAGCTTCCTTATAAGTTTAGTTTGAAGATTACATACAATGGTGATTATAAGTCCAGTTTCCAATAGTGAGACAGATAATAAGTACTTACTAAGTATTTGTCAAATATAAGAATCAATACTATTTTATCATTAATGATTACCCTTGTAATCTCTATTTCTACTAGGAATATCTCGGGAAATGGACATGGCTCTGTCTTGGTTGAACTCATGTTCCCCTTTGATGGACCGAAGACTGCAGGCCCAGGTGGGGTGTGCGGCTGAGCTGGCCCTCAGTCAGGGTGACCTCAGGTGCCAGCGTGCAGGAAGAACAGGAGCTGAAATCAGCACCCTTCCTCCCCTGTGCTGTTTGGTCACCCTGGATTCTAAACTAACAGAGAGAGGCACTCAGACAATGTGGATAGTGTGACATAATGCTCTTTTTAGGCCAGCAAACTGCATAATCTTGACCTTGTAGTTTCACTGCTCCTGTTTCTATCCTCAGCCACTTATGGGGACAGTGGGAGTTACCATCGAACTTCTGGACACATAATCTACATAAAAATTCTAACATAGTGCTGGCATTTAAGTCCTCAATCAATGCCAGCCATTGCTATTGTTGATCATGTTCTTTCCAGCTTTACTTCGATTTTGTGTCCAAGGAATGTCAGCTTCACCCTATGTTTCCTGCTTCTGGATCTATAGATAAACCACACACAGAACACATACATACAACATAAACCACACACCCTACACATACAGCACATACAACATACTATACACAACACATACATGAAACACACATAACACACCACACATAAAGTCATATCACACAACACATATAACACACACAACACAAAAAATACACATGCCACACACCCCACACACATGCACATACATCACTTGTGGCACAGTTTCTGAGCCGAGCTCTCTGTAAGTAAGCCTCTACTGGTGCTGGTGGAATTGAGTCATTCTGTCTCACTAGGATCCAGCTGTTCCCAGGAGCTGCAATGCCATGTATAAGACCCAGCCCAAATGTCCAAGGAGTCAGGGTCGAAGCACCCATGCTGCCCCAAGCTGTAGACTCTACCTGGCCCCTGAGCTGGGTAGACCAGTGTAGGTACATTCCATGGAACTGCACTGAGTCTCTCCTGCATGTTTCTGGTTTTCCAGCTTCCCCAGGTCTGACACTTGGTCCAGGGGCTGCTGCCTTGTCAGGTGTTGGATGGTTCTCCTCAGAGCTGGAGCCTGCCCCATATCCCAGCTTGGGGCATGGACTCCCACCATCTCCAACCACCTCCTGGGTGGTGACCTGGTCAACTCGAGATGGTGCTCTCCCACCCAGATGCCCCACCACTCCTACCTGCCTGCTGCCTGCTGGGGTCACCATGAGCCCACCACAAGTTCTTGGGGGTGTCTGAAATTCTTATGTGGGAGATCCTCAGGAAAAAACATTTTTTGAATAGATGGGGTTGGGATATTTATATTGAAGGAACTATTCTATTTAAAATGGAGTTACTCAATTTATCCTCAAGTGATGATTTCTCAGAAAATATAGACTTTACTAACAGGTTTACCTAAACTTCTCCATCCTCAGAAGCAAAGCACGTTGCCCGAATTATAAAATACATAATTGTTTCCTAAATTACTTCTCATCTTTTATTAAAAAACATGGCAGCTAATATTTATATTTATATATTTACTATGTGCCAGTTCCAGCACAGATCTAAGCAACTTACATGAATTGCTTCATTTACTCCTCACAAGAAGTACATGAGGCAAATACTGTTATGATACTCATTTTACAGATGAGTAAACCTTTGCTAATTCTTGTTAATTATACCTCTATATATTTTGGTATGAACCTGTTCTATTTCGAGTCAATACCAATAAGAGACATTCGTCAATTGCCATATTCTTAGAAAAGTTGATGCTCACAGGTTTGCAAATGAATATGAAAAACATGCAAAAGTAAATTTTACTCTTGCCCCCAAAATACCTTATTTTATACCTAAGATTATTGAAAATGTAGATTCTTAAGGTTACGACAGATGCATTTTTCAACACTTTTGCAGCATGCAACAGGAAGTGGGTAAGCTCTGCCTGGTGCCTGCAGGTATGAAAACAGCAATATTCAGACCCAGAAGAAGCTGCAGTGGAAGGCGAGGGGCCGAGTGCAGGCCAGTATGGCCAGGGGAGGAGAGCAAAGGGTGCTGCCCTCTGTTGTCTGACTCCTCTGAGTCCTGTGGGGATGTGATGATGCCTGGGAAGCATCTCAAGGGAAAATACACTGAGGGAAGAAAGGACTGATGGACAAAGGCAGCATTTTCATTTTTCTTGGTTTCCAAAAAGGATCCACAGTCTGGATGAGAAAAGAGGAAATGGGAAGTGAACAAGGTAATAAAGATGGTATTGCTGAAAGGTTTGTTTTTCTAGCTGATGCTTCAGATACAGGAATAAATGACTTCTCATGGGCAGGCATCTCACAAAAATATAGCAAAGTTTGCTCACCTGGAGACCACATGATTTGGTCGAGTGGCTTGAAAAATGAACCCAGAGATGATAAGAAAAAAGAAAAAAGCTGCAATAAAACAACAACGCCAGAGGAAATAGACTTCATCTTCTAAGAAATATAAAGAAGGTGTGATGCATGCCCACTATCCCAGACCAGGACAAGAACGATCATTGCTCCTGAGGACCCCAGGCGTGCACCTGCTGCGCGGCGCCGGACTGCACAGCAGGCGCTGTGATCTCGCAGGAGGCGCGGAGGCACAACGAGAAGAGGGTAATAAGTAGAAACAGTGATGAGCTTGGGGAGGAGCAAGGGAGATATATTTTATTCAAAAATCACAATGCTGTAGGAAGGAAAGAAGATTGGTTCTATACGCCAAGAAATACATGAGCATGAAAATGCATGACCTGCAAGTGTCTCCCTCGGAAGGCAACGCGAGAGCAGAGGCGCCTGCAATGGCCGCTGTGCTCCGCGTCCTGCCCGGAGCGTGGCAGCGAGGCGGGTAAAGCGCCTAGGCTGCCGCGGAGAGGGCTTCGTACGAGACCCCAGCAGCTGGCTTGATTCTGAACTACTCCAGGGCCTTCACTGATTCCTCTCATTGCTCCATTTTCATGCCAGAATTGGATAATTTCTATCCCAAGACGAGTACCCTAAGGGAACACAAAACAGGAAAATTTTCACTTTTCTCTCACATGTAACCAGGAAGGTTGTTTTCAGTCTTTTTGTTTTTTTTAAATGATACGCTCCTAACTTAATATGGTACAGGAAATGCTTCGACTCTCCCCTGGCCTTTATGCGCGGATGCCATAGAAACCCATCATTATTTCTATCCACCTACACAGGCTACCTTCCTCCACGACATGAGATCCACCCTCCAGGACCGCCCTGAAGCTCTGCACACCCTCCCGGAAGATGCAACCGAATTGAAGAGGCGCTGTTGGCGAGCTCTGCGGGGGTCTGTTTCTTTAGCCTGGCATCCAGACTGACTGGAACATGCACCAGACGACAGGCGGAGCCACCACCGTTAGGAAAGAACAGAGTGCGCAGTCTCAGGAGTGCCTCAAAGGAAACCAAAAGCCGAAGTACATTTGAAAACTAAAGTGCAGTATAAATCAATACATTCGAACTTGTAGTTCATGGTTATTCATTCAGCCAAAACCTTTTGCACATTTCAAGTTTCTTTTCTTTAAGTTCAAAGAGTTCATGCCTCTGAAATTTGAAAGAAAAAAAAAGGTCAAACTTTACATTTTCACAAAAGGTGGCATGTCTGTGGAGTAATCATTTACTTGAGATTACATGGTTAAATCATTTATTCAGAAGACTGTTCTTATTCTACTTTATCCCAGAATTGGTGGGAAGATTGGAATATTTTGCTGTGACCAGAGCTCATAATCGTGATGTATATTAGTCCTTTGGGGATGCTGAAATCAACTCTTTCTTGAATAAGTCAAATCTTAAGTCATACGCTTTATTTGATTTATCTCTACTTGTTCTTTTAAGTGAAAGGCGGTTTGAAGACACAAGTGGAATAAATGTCTTTCTTTGATAGAGCCAAAGATTCTCCAGGCCAAAAAGTTCTCCCCAGCAGCCTTTCAGATAAATGGAAAACCACTTTCTGGGATAATCGTACGTGAGCATATTTCAGCTGCTGACACCTCAGCATCGATGAGGTTATTAGAATGGCGATAACTGAAGCAAGAGCCTGCCCATAATGAGCCCAGGAGAGAGCACCCTTCTGAAGAGAGTGAGGACCAGGGAGTAGTCTGGGTCTTGGGCGGCTCCTGGAGACAGCTCGGCAGGAACCACAGGAGGTCTCCACCGAGAGGCAGAAAGGGTGATGGCAGGAGTATGTCCTTTGGAGCTGGACTGGCTGTGAATCTTGCTTCACTCTCTGTGCCTCAGTTTCCTCATCTGTAAAATGATGATTCAAGTTATGTCTTTCTGGTCAGGTTTGTTTTGAGGGATAGCTACGTTGCAAAGCACCAAAAACAGTAACAAACTCATAATAAAATGCTGCATATAAATTGCTGCCATCTCCTTATCATCATCACTATCATCACCCTCATCCTCATCCTTGTCAAAGCTACTAGATATGTACTATAAATCCTCTTAAATATTCTTATATAGGAAGAACATTTTTTAATGTGGATGTAAAAATCCAGAAAAGTTAAGTAAGTAATTCAGGACGATGAAGGCAGCAAATAGAAAATGATAGTGATCCAAGAGGAATATGGTAATCTGGAAGTTAGCTGGAGGCAAAAGTACCATTTTGGAAAAGTAAATTTTATTTTACTGGAAAGACTAGGGATTAGGAATCTGTGAAAAACCAGATTAGGGACTGGAAGGTCCGTGGTGTCAGCTGTGTGCTCCTGTAGGTCAATGCAGAACAGTGGCAGAATGCTCTATCCCTCTCCTCTGTGTGCTCATCTTTTAAATGTCTTTCTGCCTCAGGGAATTGTTACAAACAATATAACAAATGGGAATTACTCTGAAAATTAAAAACACTATGGAAATAATTATAATAGCTAATATTTATTGTGAGCTCAATTTCCTAAGAGCTTGGTAATTTTCCAAACTCTTTTCCCATACTAATAAATTTAACATTGGCAACACTACAATGAGATGGTATTATTAGTCTCCCCATTAAACAGATGAGTCCCAGGAGGTTGAATGGCATGTCCATGGCTATCGGGGGTTCATGACACCCCCGTTATAACCAAGTCCCCGGCAGTGTGCGCTGCAAGAGATGGGAGAGACAAAGACATGGACACAAAAAGTAAAGTGAAGTGGTGTGGAGAGGTCAGGGGACCACCAGCATTCCCGTGCACCAGGTGGACGGGCACCAGCATTCCCGTGCACCAGGTGGTAATGACTGAAGTCTAGCACCCGTTTTTATTCTCTTTTTCATGCTATAGATTACAATGATTTCACATGAAAAGCACATAGGTTACAACGTGTACAAGTTTCAAGTCTCCCCTAAAAGTCACAAGATGCCTTAGCTAATTACTCTTTTATCTACAGAAGCAGGAACAAGGAGCTCATTACTAAGCACAACTACACCTGAAGGTATGTATAGATAGCATCTCTGAAGTCAGCAGCTGTGGCCCATTTGATTGAGGAACAAATAGATTAGTGCTTCTTACTGAGAGGTTAGCTCCCCATTAATTGAGGTGTTCTACTGAGAAAGGGGAGGGAAGGAACTCAACCTGGTGTTTTTAAGAATTGGAGCCTGACGTCCCTTCTCCCGGGCTGACACTTTGCAATCTTCCTTTACAGCTGTGGGTGGCTTTCATGTCAAGCTGCTCCACAGCTTTTTAGCCATGAGGTCCCTCAGGCTTTAGGGTGAGAGTCTGCATTGCTGTACTCCCAGATCGCTGGAATGTCCCCCAACTAGGCAGTTAACTTCTGCCCTTATCTCTGGCTCCTGCTCAGGCATCATTCCTTCACATCCTCTCCACCCACAGCCTCAGAAGTGGGGTCCATAAGCCCCAGTGGTCTTATCCCCATCACATGGCCAAATAGGTAACAAGAGGCCCACCTTGTATTTGAATGCAAACAATCTGTCTCCAGGACCTAAACTCTAACCACTGCACTACACTGCCTATAAGGGATTTAGTGATAGATTGATTGATTCACAAAAACATGTGTAGAGCTCATATCATGTGCCAGGCACCATCACAGGCACTGGAGATTCAACAGTGAACATAAGCAAACAAGTAGTTGCCCTCAAGGATGGAAACTTGTAATGTAGGAGACTGACAACTAACTGTAGTATCAGATGGTAGAAGGGTAAGAAGAAAAATAAAGCAAGCTGAAGGGGTAAAATTGTTCCATGGCAATGATGTGTTCTAACAGAACTTCCTAAGTGAGACCAAGCATGAGTTGAACTCCGGAGACCAATGGCTGAACACCTCTTTATGTACGTGGTCTCTGTGGGAGGTAGCTGGATAAAGCAGTTACAGAAGGAAGAGGTGCCAGAAGGTTCCTGGGAGAGGAAACAGCAGGTGCAGGTGCTGTGGGGCCTAGAAGGCCAGCAGCACTGCGACGAGTGGCAGGTGACTGCCACAGGGTGCCAGAGTCCTGAGTCGTGGGCATGGGGGCTGTGGGCGCGACACGGAGCGCTGCAGATGCCGCGACAGAGCAGGATGAAGCAGCTGGAGTCGGACAAGCATCCACAGTATCACCCTGTCAATATCTTACACGCAAATGTGTGGACGAATAATTCACTTAACCAAACCACTCCTTGCACCAGGAGGGAAGCCAGTCAGAGAGAAGTTTGAATTATCAGACACACTTAGTACCAGGGTTATTGTCTAGATGCCACTGAATCGCCAGCCAGATTGACTGAAATTATGTGGTGCCAGGTGAACACTATTCACCTACAAAATGACCCATATGAGTGGGATTTCACCATTCAAAAAATTCTAAACATGTAAAACTAGTATCCAAGCCCTGATATGACTTTTAGCATAGCTTTGTATAAAAATACTGAAATAATCAGATAAGTTACAGTGTGTTAGTGATTTAAACTTTTTTCCAATTATCTATTGTGTATAGCTGTCAAGTGAGAATAACCCATAATTTATCAAAGACCCAGAAAATGTTTCCAATACAATTGATTTACTTTCTGAATAAGAAAGGTCAGTGTCCTTGGATTCAAACATCTGAAAGTATCCATCTAATTAGACCTTTAAAAATCTATGAGAAGAATTCATTTTGCCTACCTGTCATCTGAGTTTCGATTGTTGAACATTTTAACAAATGAAAAGCAATTGATGAAGTTACTCAGCAAGTAAGACAAACACGATGCCAAATGCTGAATCCATCACTTAGAAACAGAAGAAAGTAACAGCCGAGATTTGTCATCATGAGTGCTCAGCTACTTTATTCCTCAGGGTCCCCTGGAACCTAATCCCAAAGGATGTGAGCTCATCTTATGACTTTGACCTCAGCACTTGGAATAAATGAGTTTAACTTTGCATTTCAAGGTCTACATCATACGGAACTTTACATCAAGTTCACATTTGCTGATGCGGAATTATGGCAGAGACTTGTTCAAATAGGACTTCCTAGGTAAGGTATTCACCAACACAGCACTGATTGAACAGGAAAGTCAGGTAAATATGTAGGGTGGGGACCAAGAACTGTCATAATCCCGATGATCTCTGACCACCTCCTTTGCGAGCAGTGCCTGTGGGAGGTAGTTGGGCAAGGTCGTTTCCCTGGCACAGAGAAGGGGACACTGAGGCTTTGAGGTGGCTCAGCAGCTTCCTATAGTCCTGCATTAGCGTGTGCTTGTGCATGGAGTTGGAAGCGATGGAGGTGGAGTGGAGAGATTCTGGCCACTCTCACCCTATTATTCTTTCCAGGACTGGCCCTGCCTGCTGGGTTCAAATTCCCAGCTCTACCCTTCTGAGCAATGACTTTGGGCCACAGCTTCCCCAACTGTCAAAAGGATGAGTACAAAGAAGAAGCTTCACAGAGCTGTTGGAAGATTTAGATGAATTAAAAATGAAGTCAATCAAATTACTCCCAGCATATAAGGCACACTTAAGTGAGATAGTAACTACAATGCAAAATAAACTGCATGAATATCATAAGATAGGTAGTTACAAATCCTTATGAGTGAACAAAAGATGGCTCTCCAGATGAAAGTATAGAGACATCTTTGAAAAGGGGGCAACATTGGAGCTGAGCCTTCAAGGACTGAACATCCTTAAATGTGCTGAACATCAACAGCATGGAGTCTCAAGCCATTGTGAGTATAAGAAGGGCTTGATTGTTTGGGTTTAGGGCAAATTTTAGACAGATCTCATCTAGCTTTACTCAATTGTTGGATCTGTGATTATAGTGATATTAATAAAATTTGTTTAAAATATGTGGCAATCTTTTCCCAACTGCTTTACCCATATTATTAATTATCAAAAAAAAACCCTATGACACAGGTACTATTATTTTTTATTATTTCAGGGTATTATGAGGGTACAAACATTTTGGTTACATTTTATGTCTTTGCCTCTCGCTAGCGAGGGTTAGAGGCATGCCCTTCCCCTCTACGATGCTCACTGTGTCCTTTAGTTGTGAGTTTACTCCCCCCAACGCCCTAATCCCTGGAGAATATTACTACCATGTGAGCACCATAGTGTTAATCAGTCAGTACCAATTTGATGGTGAGTACAAGTGGAGCCTATTCTTCTGATCTTGTGAGACCTCACTTCGGATAATGGGCTCAAGCTCTATCCAGGAAAATATAAGAGGTACTAGATCACTGTTGTTTCTTATAATTAAGTAATATTCCATAGTATACATATACTAAATTTTAATAATCCACTCATGAATTGATGGGCACTTGGGTTGTTTCCACATCTTTGCAATAGTGAATTGTGCTGTCATAAATATTCAGGTGCAGATGTCTTTATTATAGAATGTCTTTTGCTCTTTTGGGTAGATGCCCAATAGTGCTATTGCTGGATCAAATGGTATTTCTATTTTTAGCTCTTTGAGGTATCTCCAAATTCTTTTCCACAGAGGTTGCACTAATTTGCAGTCCCACCAACAGTGTAAGAGTGTTCCTGGATCTCCACATCCCCGCCAGCATTTGTTGTTTTGAGATTTTTTGATAGAGGCCAATCTCACTGGGGTTAGGTGATATCTCATTGTGGTTTTGATTTGCATTTCTCTAATGATTGGAGACGTTGAGCATTATTATCTTCATTTTACACACAAAGAACTGGGTCACCAAGAAATTTAATAACTTCCCAAAGGTTAGAGGTCACATTTGGAAGAACTGGGATTCAAACCAGAGCACCTGTGCTCTTCAACTCCACACTCAATTACCTCTGAAATAGCAAATGACAACTCCAAAATTCTTCAGAATCTGAATCTTCATATCGTTTGTCTATAAGGACCATCTTAACAAAGTTAGGGAAAAAAGAATGCTAAAGCATCCCTTTAAAAATTACTTGTGTGATTTTTCAGTGTGTTTGTTTAGCCTCTGAAGTGAAGGTATGGCCCTGACCTCACCTTTCTTCCTTACGGAGAGCAACTCTGCATAAAGAATGATCATTTGAATGTCTTGTATCATTGGTTCTTTTATCCTTAAGGGTATGTTACTGTGGTCAAATTGAATAGAAGCCACTCAAAGGTCTCTGACTAAGCTATAAGAAGTTTTCACAAGTATCATTATCCTCCTCCTACCCCAGGTCTGGACTGCTGGAAAGACAACCTAACTGCTACAGAATGACTCTCTTTCTGGCTTTCTCTGAGTTCATCCTCATGTGCTTAACTTGTTCTCCTATCTTTTACATATGTTGCAAACTGGAAGATGTCTAGAGGCTTGACTAGATCAGGTTATGTACTTTAAAAAAGAATCTTTCGCAGGAGGTGTTCAACACTTCAGATCACATCAGGGTGCATATATAGTGACACAAGGTCACTAAGAGTTTAGCTGAGATTAATCTCTGGGTAAGCCGCTGACAGATCTCTCTGTTGAAGTTGTGTCCCTCAGGACCCACAAATAATATGTGAAATGATAACTCTGCACTATGGAAATATTTCATTTCCTGACAAACTATCAAAGAATGATTCTGTTACCTTTTGATGATGGCTGTCTGAATCAATTATTACATTAGGATTTGTAAAATGCCATGATTAAATTCAATAATTCCTTTTATATTTATAAAAGAGCTTTTGCTCAAAAAGGGGTCCTTTTTGGTTATCTTGAAATACTGTCATATTGAAAAAGCAGTTTAATACTCATTTCTTTCCTTTAAGTTATCGATTTTCAAAGAAAGGAGTCAGTGTAATAGTATCAAATACATCTTTATTTTTTTTGTGCATGGCTTTCTATTTTGTGAATAATTATAGAATTAAGGAATACACACAAATATACACATAGAGAGAAAAAGATTTTGTATTGTGTTTTCATCAATCACACTCATCTTTTTTTTTTGAGGGTATCCTAAATGTCCCAAATTCGCCTTATAGAGTCTATTCCAAGCTGGCCCCTGCTTCCTTTCTCGAGTACCCCATTCAGTTTTGAGTGCTTCTTTGTTTTGCAACACAGCAAGATCTCTAAGTTAAAGGAGAAAGAAAGGCAAGAAATGGTTTCTGTTTCCAGAAAGATGAAGCAAACACATTTTTTCCTGTTCTTCCTAACTTTGGATAGTCTCAACTAGCTTTAAGTATAATTAAAATTCCTGAACATATGTATAAAACAAACATAGGAGATTCTAAAAAGCATTCCTAGGGAGCTGGGAACTAGCATTACCTAAACTAGTCCATTTCCAATGGCACCTGAACACTCTCCCAGGAGTGTGAGGTCCAACTGACCAAAATTGCCAGCAACACCACAATGAGTACCTGTCTGCATGTGCCAACAAGACATGTACCTTTCCCTGTCTACCCTGAGCAGCAGAGTTCTCAGCAGAAGAGAACAGGTGAACCACAAAGCTGTCTGCTTTGAGCTGAGGGAAGAGGTTCCAGATGAGAAGAAACCAGTATAATACCTCAGGCAATATGAAAAAAATAGGCTTTTTTGACAACCCTAAAGGATCACACTAGCTCTCCAGCAATGGACTCCAACCAAAAGGACATTTTCAAACTATCAAATACGGAATTCGAAATATGGTTCACAAGCCAGTTCAATGGGCTTGATAAGAAAATTGAAAAACAACACAAATAAACCAAAGAAATAATTCAGAACATGAATAAAAAATTTACTAAAGAGATAGATATTTGTTAAAAAAAAACACAGAACTTCTGGAATGAGTTATTTAGGAAATTTCAAAATATAGCTCAAAGTCTTAAAAACAGATTAAACCAATCATAAGAAAGAATCTCAGAGCTTGAAGACAAGATTTTGAATCAACCCAGTCAGTCAAAAATAAAGAAAAAGAAATCAAGAGAAATAAGAAAATCTCTGAGAAATATGGGATACATAAAATGTCCAAACATAAGAATCATAGATATCCCCAAGGGAGAAGAAGAAAAACCAAAAAGTCTAGAAAACCTATTTGAAAGAATAATGGAGAAAAACTGCTCTGGTCTTGCTAGTGATTTGGACATCCAGATACAAGAAGGTCAACAAACTCCTGGAAATTCATTGCAAGTAGGACATCATCAAGGAACATAATCATCAGTCTGGCCAAAGTCAAAATAAGGAGAAAATTCTACAAGTTGCAAAACAAAAGCATCAAGTAACTTACAGAAGAAAAACCATCAGAATAACAGAAGACTTCTTAACAGAAATCCCACAAGCCAGAAGGGATTTGGGTTCTTTAGTCTTCTTAAAAAGAATAATTGTCAGGCAAAAATTTTTCATCCTGCAAAACTAAGTTTCATAAATGAAGAAAAAATAAAATCTCCTTCAGGTAAACAAAGCCTAAGAGAATTTGTCACCACTAGTCCTTTCCCACAAGAAATGCTCAAAAGTGCTCTAAATACTGAAAAGAACAGTCAATACTCACCAGCGTAAAAACACTTGGAAGTAAAATCTCACAGCTCTTGTAAAAGTACACAAGGGTTAATTCAAAACAACTAGGCAATGATCAACATGAGAACCGGAACAGTATCTCACTTATCAATACCAACATTGAATGTAAATAGTCTAAATCCCTCACTTAAAAGATATAGACTGACAGAATGAATTTAAAAACACAATCAAAATATCTTCTGTTTTCAAGAAACCCATTTAACTCATGAAGAGTCAAATAGACTCAAGGTAAAGGGATGGAAGAAAATATTCCATGCAAATGGAAACCAAAAGGGAGCAAGAGTATATCAGATAAAACAGACTTTAAATCAACTACAGTACAAAAGACAAAGATTATTATTACATAATGATAAAAGAATCGATTCAACAAGAAGATACAACAATCCTAAATAGATATGTACCTAACACCAGAGCTCCCAAATTCATAAGATAAATACTACTAGATTTAAGAAATGAAATAAACAGCAACATAATAATAGTTGGGACCTCAACACAACATTGACAGAACGTTGATGCAGAGAGTCAACAAAGAAACAGTGCATTTAAGCCTCTGGAACTAAAGGACCTAACAGACAGTTACAGAGTGTTTTTCTCAAAAACTGCAAAATACACATTTTTCTCATCATCACATGGAACATTTTCCAAGATAGAGCATATGTTAGGCCACAAAACAAGTGTCAGAAAATTATATAAAAATTTGAAACCATACCATGTATCTTCTCAGACCACAGTAGAATAAAACTAGAAATCAGTTACAAGAGGATCTCTCAAAACTATACAAATGTGGAAAATAAAGAACCTGCTCTTGAATGATCTTTCAGTTGACAATAAAATCAAGATGGAAATCAAAAACTTTTGAATTAAATGACAATGACAAAACAAGCTACCAAAATCTCTGGGATACACAAAAAGCAGTGCTAAGAGGGAAGTTCATAGCACTAAATGACTACATGAAAAAGAAAGATCACAAATTAACAACCTAATGTCACACCTCAGGGAACTAGAAAAACAAGAAAAAAACAAACTCAAAGCTAGAAGAGGATAAGAAATAACAAAAATCAGAGCAGAACTAAATGAAATTGAAGCCAATAAAAAATACAAAGGATCAATAAAAACAAAAGTTGGTTATTTGAAAAGATAAACAAAATTAACAGACCACTGGCTAGACTAACCAAGAAAAGAGAAGAGGAAGATTGAACTAAGCTCAGTCAGAAATAATAAAGGAAATATTGCAACTGATACTACAGAAATACAAAAATCATCCAAGATTACTATGAACACCTCTATGCACACAAACTAGACAATCTAAAGGAAAAGGAAAAATTTTTGGAAACACATAACCTCCCAAACATGAATCCAGAAAACCTGAACAGATTCATAATAAATAGCAAGATTGAATTAGTAATAAAAAAATCTCCCAAGGAAAAAAGCCCAGGACCAGACAGATTCACAGCCAAAATCTACCACACCATGAAAGAAGAGCTGGTACTTTTCCTAGTGATATTTTTCCATAACAAGGAGAAGGAGGGAATCTTCCCTAACTCATTCTATGAAGCCAGTATCACTCAGATATCAAAGACAGGAAAGGACACAATAACAAAATGAAAACTACACATCAATACCCCTCATGAAAAGAATCCAACAGCATATCAAAAAAATAATTCACCTCAACCTAGTGGGTTTCATCTTATGGATGCAAGGATGGTTCAACATATGCAAATGAATAAATGTGATTCACCATATAAATGGAATTAAAAACAAAAACCATATCATTATCTCAACAGATGCAGAGAAAGCATTTGAGGAAATACCCCTTTTGAATTAAAAATCCTTGACAGCCTACACTTAGAAGAAATGTACCTCAAAATAAAAAAGCCATATATGACAAACCCACAGCCAACATCATACTTTGTAAAGTTGAAAACATTCCCATTAAGAACTGGAAGAAGAGAAAGATGCCCACCTTTTATACTTCTATTCAACATAATACTGGAATTCCCGGCAAAATCAATCAGGAAAAAGAAGGAAATAAAAGCAATCCCTGTATGATATAATATGATATAATGATGCCAATATCATTTTTTGCATATCTAGAAAAAATAATTCTATGCTTTGTATGGAACCAGACAAGAGCCCATATAGCAAAAGCAGTCTTAAACAAAAAGAACAAATTGGGAGGCATCAATTTACCAGACTTCAAGCTATACTACAAGGATATAGTAACTAAAACAGCATATCATTGGCACAAGAACAGAGACATAGACCAATGGAACAGGACTGAGAACCCAGGTATAAAACCATCTTCATATAGCTATCTGATCTTTGACAAAGCAGACAAAAACATACACTGGGGAAAAGAATCCTTATTCAATAAATGGTGCTGGGGAAATTGGATAGCCACATGTAGAAGACTGAAGCAGGATGTGAGACTCTTACCTCTCACAAAGATCAACACATGATGGATAACAGACTTAAACCTAAGGCACGAAGCTGTACAAATTCCAGAAGAAAATGTTGGAAAAACTCTTATGGACATTTGCCTAGGCAAAGAATTTAGGAAAAGACCCCAAAGGCAATCAGAGCAAAAATACATACATGGGATCTGATCAAATTAAAAAGCTTCTGAACAGCCAAGGAAACTATCATAAGAGCAAATAGACAACAAACAGAATGGGAAAAATATTCACATTCTACAAATTCAATAAACAGCTGATAACTAGAATCTATACAGAGCTCAGGAAAATCAGCAAGAAAAAATTAAACAGCCCCATTAAAAAGTGGACAAAAGACATGAACAGTAACTTTTCAAAAGAAGACAGATTAATGACTAAGAAACATATGAAAAAATGCTCAACATTTTTAATCATCAGGGAAATGCAAATGAAAACCACAATGAAATATCACTTAACTCCAGTGAGAATGGCTTTTATCAAAATTTCCCAAAACAACAAATGTTGGCATGGATACAGAGAGACAGGAACACTCATACACTGCTGGTGGGACTGCAACCTAGTACAACCTCTGTGAAAAGTAATATAGAGATACTCAAAGAGCTAAAAGTAGAACTACCATTTCATCCAACAATCCCATTACTGGGCATCTACCCAAAGGAAAAAAAAGACATTCTATAAAAAAGACATCTGCACTCAAATGTTTGTAGTAGCACTATTCACAATTGCAAAGATATGGAAATAACCCAAGTGTCCATCAGTACATGAGTAAATGAATAAAATGTGGTATATGTATGTATACCATGGAGCACTACTCAGCCACAAAAACAATGGTGATCTAGCATGTCTTAAATTATCCTGGATAGAGCTGGAGCCCATTCTACTAAGTGATGTATCACAATAATGAAAAAATAAGCACCACATGTACTCACATGAAATTGGTATTAACTGATCAACACTTAAGTGCACATATAGTAGTAGCATTCATCGGGTGTTGGGAAGGTGGGAGGGGGAAGATGGGATGGATATATTCACACCTAATGGGTGCAGCGCACACTGTCTGGGAGATGAACACATTTTAAGCTCTGACTTAGGTGGGGCAAAGGCAATATATGTAACCTAAACATTTGTATATGCTTATGGTTAAATTTAAAAAAAAAGGAAATAAAAGACATCCATATCAGAAAAGAGGAGGTCAAACTATCCATGTTGCCAATGAAATGATCTTATATACAGAAAACCTTTAAGAATCCTCCAAAAGACTCCTAGAGTTGACACTAAATTCAGTAAAGTCTCAGGTTACACTACTAATGTACACGAATCAGTACTATTTCTATCCACTAATAATAGCCAAGCTGAGAATCAAATAAAAAAACTCAATACCATTTACAATAGCTGCAAAGGAAATATTAATAAAATACCTAGGGATATGTTTAACCAAGGAGAGTAAAAATCTTTACAAGAAGAACTAAAAGACACTGATGAAAGAAATCATAGATAACACAAAGAAATGGAAAAATATCCCATGCCCATGGATTAGAAAAAACAATATTGTTAAAAATGTCCATTCTGCCTAAAGTGATTTACAGATTCAATGCAATTCCCATCAACTTAACACCATCATTTTTCAGAGAATAGAAAAAAAATCCTAAATTTCATATGGGATCAAAAAAGTGCCTGAATAGTAAAAGCAAACCTAAACAAAAAGAACAAATCTAGATGAATCACATTATCTGACTTCAAATTATGCTACAAAGCTATAGTACTCAAAACACTACTGTACTGGATAAAAGTAGGTGCATAGACCAATGAAACAGAACAGAGAATCCAGAAATAAAACCGTACACCTACGACTAACTGATTTGCAACAAAGACAAAAACATATACTGGGGAAAGGGTGCCCTGTTCAATAAATGATGTTGGGATAATTGGAGAGCCACATAGAGAAGAATGAAATTGGATCCCTATCTCTCATCATACACAAAACTTAACTCAAGATGAATCAAAGACTTAAATGTAAAAACTGACACCATAAAAATTCCAGAGGAAAACTTAGAAAAAACTTTTCTGGGCATTGGCCTTAGCAAAGAATTTATGACTAAGACTCCAAAAGCAAATAAAACAAAAACAAAAATACATAAATGAGACCTAATTAAACTAAAAAGTTTCTGCATAGCAAAAGAAATAATCAACAGAGTAAATAGACAACCTACAGAACAAGAGAAAATATTCCCAAACTATACAACTGACAAAAGACTAATATCCAGAATCTACAAGGAACTCAAACAAATCAGGAAGAAAAAAAACAAATAACCCCATTAAAATGTAAGCAAAAGACATGAACAAACACTTTTCAAAAGAAGATATACAAATGGCCAACAAATATATGAAAAAATGCTCAATATTACTAATCATCAGGTAAATTCAAATTAAAACTACAATGAGATAATTACTTTACCCTGTCAGAATGGCCATTATTAAAAAGGCAAGAAACAATAGATGTTGGCAGTAGTGCAGTGAAAGGGAATTGCTTATTCACTGTTGGTGGGAATGTAAATTAGCACAATCCCTATGAAAAAACAGTATGGAAATTCCTCAAAGAACTAAAAGTAGAGCTACCATTCAATTCAGCAATCCCACCCCTGGGTATCTACCCAAAGGAAAAGAAATTATTATATCAAAAAGACATATGCACTTGTATGTTTATCACAGCACAATTCACAATTGCAAAGATATAGTATCAACCTATGGGCCCATCAACTGATAAATAGATAAAGAAAATATAGTATATAGAGACATACCATGGCATACTACTCAATCGTAAGAGGAACAAAATCGTATCGTTCACAACAGTTTGGATGAAACTGGAAGCCATAATCATAAGTGAAGTATCTCAGGAATGGAAAAACAATACCACATGTACTCACTTATAAGTGGGGGCTAAGCGGTAAATACACAAGGTCATATACACAGTGGTATAATGGAATTTGGAGACTCAGAAGTGGTAGGGGGTGGTAGGACAGTGAAGGATCAAAAATGACCTATTAGGTACAATGTATACTATTTGGATGATGAGTACAATGAAAGACCTGACTTCACTGCTGTACAATTCATTCATGTATCACAAAACCACTTCTACCCCCTAAGTATATTGAAATAAAAAGAAAGAAACTGACTTCACATGTAACAATCTGGACAGATTTTTAAGTAAGAGCACGGAAAAGAATATGTCAGCTAAACATCAATTCAAGGAAAGTCAGATTAACTATATAATATGAAATAAAGTAGATTTCAGAGAAAAAAGTTTATGAGACAAAATGAAGGGCATAATATAATGAAAAAAGCTGATACACCAAGAAGTCATAGCAATCCTAAATGTATATGCACTGAACAAAAAAATTTCCAGTTGCATAAAACAAAACATAAAACTGAAAGTAGTAGACAAATCCACAACTTTGGTTGGAGACTTGAATTCTTTTCTCCTAATAATTTCTGAAACAACCAGATAGAAAATAAGCATGAACATTGAAGAACACAAGAACACTATCAGTCAATAGAACCTAAACAATTCAGCAACTGAAGAGAGACCTGATAGAATTTATTATAAAATATTTCAGCAAAAAAATACAGCATTTATGGAAAAAGCTGTCAATTATCAAATTAACATATGAGCATGTACATTATATTTTTTGTATGCTTGAAAAAATGCACAAAAGTCAAAAAATAGACAATAATAAATAATATTTCCTCTATAACTAGTCAGATGTTTTTATTAGGTAACCTGTCTTTGATCTTTAAACTACTATGTGAACCTGGCAGATATGTTTTAAGTATTCTAATAAAATAAAAATGGTCTAAGTTTTTCAATATAGAGGCCCACGGGATCTCAATTTTCATCCTTATTCCTCTTTAAAAAATTTATTTAGTGTCTATTTGGATAAGATAAAAAGGACAGCAATCTTTCCTTGAGGAGTTCATAAAGCAATAAGGGAGAGAAATACGTGGACAGCTATGCAGGCATGCTGCAGCAGCTGCGGCACGAATTCACACGCAGTGCGTAATGAATGCAGAAGCAGCTGGGGTGAACGTGCTTCAGTGGCATGGGGTGGGTGAGGGGTGTTCAATACTAAAATTGTGATGGATGATGAAGCATTTACCAAACAGCAAAGAAAAGGAATGACACCCTTAGTAAAAACAGAAGTACATGGAAGGACACAAGGTGAGGGTACAGAAACACAAGCCAGTGCACTTTAGACAATATAATTGCTAAATGAAAGGCAGAATGGCCGGAAATAAGGCAGGACAAGTAAGTATTAAGCATATCATAGAAGGTCTTATATATCATATTGTGGTCAACACCTGAAGTCTACAATCATCTTTTGATTTTCCCAGGAGAAGGAGAGCAGTCATCCCATCTTGTTTGCGTGCTGATAATGACAAGTTGGTTTTAGTAACTTCTGAGATATATGTAGCAAAGTCATGGGAGTTTTAGGCAAGAGAGCTTTAAGGTTTATAATTTCTTGTGACTAAGGATTTTATGTAATAACCCATGAAAGGCTTGCGGCAGTACCAGCTGTTTTAGCCAGGTGTTGCATTGTCATGGGAAGCCATGAGAAATCACAACTTAATTTCTCATGGTACCGCACACCCCAGCTGCTGGTGCTGACTCCCAAGGAGATAGCATGCAGATAAGCACATATTCCCTGGTTTCCCTGTTTTTTATTGCTAAAAGAAGTCTGTTGGACCTCAAATGATGAGTAATGCAATCATAAAACTAAAATGCTCTTGTCAGTTAGCACAAAATACAATTCAATGACTTTATCCTGGAAACAATGGGAAACCATAGAAAATTAATAAAGGTAATACAAAATGAACTGCAGAAAAATTACATTGGTAATGATATAGAGATGTTTGGAAATATCTGCAATTGTAGCTATTTAAGTTATTAAAGGTAGGGGATGTAAGCAAGGCAGATACAGTATAATTGCAGAGAAGGGAGCATGTTTTAAAGGCATGTAGAAGGTGGAGGAGATGAAACTCAGCGACAATGCAGAGGAGGAGATAAAGGATGGAGGCACCACTGGAGGCTTAGATGACGAGGTGTTTCCATTGCTGTTATTTAGGTTAGAGGACTTGAGCAAGTAATAGTATTAAAAAGTAAAATCAAGAATTCATTTTTTATGGGTTCACTGATGAACGTATAAAAATCTAGGCTGAGACACAGCGTATATTGTTGGTGCTCAAAAAGCTATGTAGTAGTATATTGTCAGGTCTGAGCTAAAGACTCGAAGTCTTAAGCACGTAGGGAACTGTGGCCGCTGGGTAATGGACACTATAGGAGAAATAAAGACCAACAAATGCTGCCCATAGCCCTGAAATTTGTCTGGAACATGAAAAAATAAAAAAAAATGAAGTACAAATTATTCTATTGTATAAACAACTGTCAAGAAGAAAACAGAATATATCAATGTATGTTGTTTGCAACAGCAACACAGACACGTAGTAACTAAAAAGATTCATAACAGGAATCATGAATGAAATGCCTTTTAAAAAGAATGTGACATTATCAAGCAGCTTAGACTAAATCGTATGGTAGTAATAAAAAATCGCTAAAATCTCAATGACTTGTAGAAGCAAAACATACATTTCTCCCTCATGCTACATGTACTTCCCAGATAGCTGGTTTGCTGTTCTGCTAGTCTTTATCCAAGGGTCCAGGCTAAAGGCACAAACCCTGTGGACACACTTCCAATGCCAAGGACAGAGAAAGGAGAGCATGGTAGAACTGCACAATGTGTTAAAGCTTCTGTCTGAGTGTGGCAACACCACTTATGGTCACATTTCCTTAGTCACATGAAACTGTGACTGACATCAATGGAGCAGGTTGTACAAGGATTCCACAGAATTTAAACAATTTTACATTCCAATCTGAGTCACTTTTAAGTGGCTCTGATAAATTTTATGACAAAAAATGACTTTCACATAGAAAAAACTTCACATAAAGGATATGAAAAGAAAACGGACAATTATTTGCAAAATTTATAACACAGATTGTCTCCACTTAATGGCAGTTACCTGGGATGTGAAGCTTCTAAGTCATTCTACCCTATTTCCTGCTCTTCCCCCTTAGATGACAACAGGAGAGGAAGCAACGTGTATGTGTTCTTACTTCACCTCATAATCGGCACCAGGCCTCTGTGTAATGACAACAGTACTCCTTTTATTTATGCTCCTTTATAGTTTTTGTTGTTTTGCGATTAGCCAGTATCTTTTTCACAAGAATAGTAATGGTCCTAAAATTGTAAGAGAATTATCAAAACTCCAGTAGAAGATGAGTAATTATTATGAGTGAAACCATCACAAATTAGGAAATAGAATAAAAAAACACATGGAAAATGTCCAAGAACATTTGTAATGAAGGCACAGAAATTTAAGCAACAATGAAATTCAATTTTATACCTATTAAATTAACATAAATCTAAATACATGTTAGGACTTAATCCAAAATAAGACAACAGAACCATACTAATTCCCTCCCAATAACATTGCAAATTGGTACAATTTTGGAAAACATAATGGGAATCCATTTCAAGAGCTAAGAATAAGTTATTAATCTTTGACCCATTAATCCAACTTCTGGGTGTTTATTCTTAAGAAATAATTCAACAGAAGACATCTCCCTAGAGTTTATATTATGTTCCCAGCACTGACATTAATTGAAACCAAGCTCTCCCATGCAAACCACTCCCCTTGGCCCTCTCGAGCGGAGATGCTCATTCTCCAGCATCTCACAGAGGTGAGTGGAGGAGTCAGCATCGGTCCCTCCAGAATGCTCCCCACCTCCCACACACTTGTCTTCACTGCAGCTAATTGGGAGGAAGGAAGTGATGTCTGGAACACAGTGAGCACTCAATGACTCCTCGAAAGATTTAATTAGAATTCTTACCATAAAGAAATTATCTTAATTATAAAACAGTAGCACCCAAGAAGGTTATCTCTGACATAATTGGCCAAACTACTGAGTTTGAAACGTAAAGGAAAATTAGCTGAGTAAAACATGACTTGAAAGGTCAAGATTATTACTATTCAGCAAGGTAGTCACTGAGAACTATTTTTGTGTTCAAATGTAGAAACACAAACACACACACAAACTGGCACAGCTCGGCAGAACGGGGATCGGGGGGGAGATCTATAAATTAGAGCGTTAATATTTTTTTTCTCTTAATATTCTGAGGAGGCTTTGCCTTGGAAAACAGAAGCAGGAGTCTCAGCTAGAACCCTGGGGTTCCAGGGGTGTGGGCAGGACTCCAGCCTCCTGCCCTCAGCATTTCCATACGGCCCCTCCCGGATGTGCACAGTGACCTGCTGACGGGACTCTCTGAAACGTTCTACACACCCCGCTTTTTAACTTCTGATTAATTGTAGTCACATTCCATTTTGTATGATCAGTAAACTTACATACCAAATATCATCAGGCAAAATTTTTGAAGAAGTTACAATGTCATCCATAGTTTCTGTTATTTCTGTTTTCTCTATCCAGTGGCACTTGGCCCCTTATCTGAAATGAGCTCCTGAAGTTAATGCCTCCCCTTAGCATCTTTATCAGCCTGGCAAACCCAGCCTGGCCTGATAAATCTCTCTATGCAAATCGTTCCTCCCTCAGGACGCCCCATCAGGCTGCCCACAGACCGATAAATTTCTGGAGAAAATGCCTGAATCACCCACTCTTTCTTCTTTTGCTTTAAATGAGGGTCTTGCTTCTTTTTGTTTCCCATTTTCTGAAATGACAGTAAAAAAGCAAAACGGATTACAGGTGCCATGGTCTGTGCACAAAATGTAACTCTGCTTCAGAGTCTATCGATTGTTCTCAAAGTAACTTTTTCAGGAGGGAATTATTTGATGAGTTATTTTATAATATTCAAAACCAAGACTAAATCTAAACAATTAATTCAGGTATTGCCCTCAACAAATGCTAACTTTTTGAAAGCTTTGAACTTCTAAATTATAATTTTAAAATGTTATATGGAGGTGTGATTTAAGCTGTTAGAAATACACAGGAAAAAGCATGGATTATTCTTTGTTTAAAATGAGCCTGAGGTTATTAATAGTTTGGATTTTTATATTTAATTGTCTAAAGGTCTCTATTTTTTTATTAGCAACTTCTAGACTTCTTGAAATTCCTCACATTTCTTCTTAAATCTCTTTCATCCCATTCACTTCTCACAGTTCTTACCTCTGCCGTCCACTGTGGTTTTATTTCAGGATATCTGTTTGATAGACCACAGAAAACAAAAGGGAGAAGCACCCACTAATAATCTTTGTCACGAGGAGGCATGGAAGAGATGAATGGCCTTACCTGTAAAATCTAGCAATCCTTGAGCAAAAGGAGCAAGGTGAGGAAAAATGCAAGCCTGAAGGGCCTCACATTTTGTCTCTGCTCAGTGACAAGGATGTGCAAGGAAGCAAGGAGCAACCCTCTGCTGGTCGGCCTCAGCACGCGCCCAGGTGCGGTGACGTGGCGGGTCGAGGCGTCCCAGGACTCCGCACGTGTCATGCGCCCGGGCTTCGCCAGGCCACTCGGAGCGCCCTGTCTGCGGGAGCGACAGTCCATCACAGTGAGATACGCCGGGATTGTGCAGACCATAAACGATAAATTAAACAAAATGAGTACTGTATTTTATGGCCTAGTCAGTCTGGGAAGAGTTGTTCAGAGAGAAGTCAAAAAACCCTTTAATGAGAAAACATGCACCACATAAATCATAATAACATAAAAATGGAACTTGGAGGGGGGCAAGATAAATAATTCCAAATGTTTATGGAACACCACAGTTGCTTCAAGATTTATAAATATAATCAGTACCGAGATTTTCCTTGGATCACTTGATATATTTCATGTAGTGAACTTTTATCTATGACACAAACGTAGTACCATCTATTCTTCTAAGATTGCAGAATGAAAGCATTTCAGTTGAAAGCTCTTGAATACTCATTCTGTGCTCGGTACTCTGCCCTGTACTTCCACAAAAAGTCACCTAGCCCTAGAGAGCACTATGGAATTTGGGGTCAGGAAAGGAAGGCGTACACAGCCGACCACGGGCTGTGACCCTGGGAGTGGCGGGGACGGCGTGGAGGACCAGCCCGCCCAGCTCAGGGAAGGCCTGGAGGACCGCCCGCCCAGCTCTCCGCCCTGCCCCCGCGGCACCAGCATCCTGCTTCTGGTCCCTGGAGAAGCAGTAGCCTGCGATGGAGGCTTGGTTTACCGGAATTCTTGTATTGTTCAATTGCAGCTAATTTATATCCAGGGAATCATTTTGGTGTTGAGAAAAATGTATACCTGACTGTTTTAACTAGAGATAATTTATTTAAGGCCTTTATCCTTTTATTCCTTTTCTTCTCCTAATGTTCATTAATATTTTATATCACTGTGATGGGGGAGGAAGTAAAATTGGAGTTTACGTTCTCCTCACACCTTTCTCATCAGCTAATTTCTTCTGGGTTTGCTCCCAGGACCTATTTCGACAGGGCTCTGGAATCTAGAAGCCAGTACCTTAGTGGTATTTTAAGGACTTTAGCTGTTTACAGTCTAAAAAACAGTTTCACATACATTACCTCAATTGATCTTTATTCCCACCTGTGAGCTAATCTGGTATTAGCATTTCCACTTAACAAGTAAGAAACAGATTACGGAAGGAGGTTAAATATGGAGTGGAAATCCATAAATTCAAGTACAAGTCTCAGAACCAAATCCTGAGCTTCCTTCACTTCTGATTTTGTCCAGATGTTAACATATGAAATTGGCCTAAAGGATGACTCTGCAGAATTCTGACATAAGATATGTAGCCTTTAGCCAGGTGGTTTCAAAGTGTGACTCCAGGACAGCAGCATCTGCCTCCCCCTAACTTGGCAGATCTGCAAATACTCAAGCCCCACCCCACATCCCTGCAAAGGGAAACTCTGGGGGTGGCCCCAGCATCTCCATTTTAACAAACCTCCCAGGTTTTTAGGGAGCTGCAGCTAAAGAGTCTTCTGTTTAGCCAAAGGAGTTAGCAAGAATTCAGCAGTTTAGATGAGATCAAGTTTAGAGAGCTAATGTACAATACAAGGACTAGAAATAATAAAATTATATTATATTAAGAATTTCTGTTAGATTTTAGCTGCTCTTGTCACAAAATAGTAGCTATTTGATATGAAAGATACATTAATCTCCTTCACTATAATGACCATTTTCCTATCTATATGACTCCCATATCATTTTGTTGTAAACCTTAAATATGAATGATAAAATTTATTTTAAAAATTAAATAAAAATTAATTTAAAAGAAAAATATTTTTTAAATCATTGTTTTGAATGCTGTCCTACCACTAAAATCTGTGGACTTGGGAAGATTATACTGGGTGAAAATGGCCTTTGACTCCTTTGCTCGGGATAGCTAAGGTAGGGAACCAAGGACGGACTGGCAATGGGAAGCACAAAGCCTGCACCCTCCTGGGGTTAGGGGGTTTGGGCTCCACACAGTGCTTTTTTAAGCACTCACGTTACGTTACGGAGGAACTATTTAAGCTGATCTTGCTGCTCTAAAATTTTCTGAAAGTCACCACTAAGGAAGGGTATGACTACAGTAAGTCACTACCTGTTTTCTGAGTCTTGCATCACTCATCTTGAAAATCAGGGGTCCAACTCAGTTTTTAAAATACGTACAGCATGAAATGCACAGCATTCCCTAGGAAGCATCACTGACAAAAATTTGGTGTGAATCTAGTCAAGCCTTTGTGTAGCGCGTAGCAGTTACAGGAAAGCGGAGGAAAGAAGCAAGGCAGTGGCACCAGCAGGAAGCACTCAGACAAGACCAGAGCGGGGGACTTCTGATATAGGGAGCTGGAGGCCCTGCTCAATACAGCGTCATGGGACCCAAGCAAGGTCTCTGATAAAACAGAGAAGGAGCCAAAACCAATTAGAGCCTAGATGGCAATGACAAACAACCTCAGGTTACCCTCACTACTGGTTGTATGCTAGCTACAATATATTAGCATTCTGAAAGAAACTCCCACCAGATCCTGGACAGTTTACAAAGGTAACTGGCTACTCCAGGAAGTTACCTTATATGATTTAGAAAGGAGAGGGGCCCTCGATTCCAAGAACTCCTCACCCCTTTTCCAGAAATTTTATGAATAATCCTCCTTCAGCTTAACATAAAATTAAATCGAAGGTATAAAATAAGACCCCAGAAATTCACAAGGTGCTACTCGCAAGGTTGCTCTGAGAGACAGCTGCTATTCTGCCTGTGGAGCTGCTGTTCTTCCGTGTCTTTGTTACTTCAATAAGCTTGCTTTTGTTTTACTCTGTTGGCTTGCTCTTGAATTCTTTCCTGCAGGAAGCCAAGAAACTGCTTGGCCTTCAGGCCGGAACCCAGTTTTGGGGTCCACTTTCTTGTATCAAGTCTATAAATGCTACATGCTCCAAATTCAATAGCTTGGAATTAAAAAGCAGAATGAATGTGCTAGAATAAACTAGGTTAAAGAAATCTAGTAACAAATGTTATGTGATGTGTGAATCTTAATTTGTTTCTTGGTTTAGAGACATTCAAACGGCTCGTTGCAGATAGACAAGTAGATAGAGGTTGACAGAAATATACAAGACAGAGCAATTATTGCAAAACACACACAGTTGTTGAACCTAGGTGGGTACAGATGATCATTTTACTATTCTTTTCCAACTTTTATGTTTGAATTTTTTCAAAATTAAATACTGGTGAAAATAGGTAAAAATAAAGAATGTTATAGAGAAAAAAGATTAAAGAAATCTAGATAAATAAAAGATAAATAAAAGAATAGAGTGGCAAATAAACTTTTTGTTGAATTACCTAATATATTTCTTTATCCCTTATTGTATGCTAATCAGATCAAAGCCCCTGGCTCTAAACTTCCCAACTAGTATCATCAGTTCGAGGGCCTGGTGAACATTCTAAATGCTGCAATGACCACAAGACGTCTTCCTCCTGGGCTGCTTCCTGGTCTCTTGATGTCTCTGCTGCCTGGGTCTCTGTTCCCCATGTTTTTCTTCCTATACATTAAAATATTAACGGAAAAATAATGAGATCAGGGCTAAAGGATTTTTAAATACTGGTGAAATGGATATCAACACACACACACACATATATACATACACTCACACATACATACACATGTGTAGATGCACCTGGAGAAAAAGAGAAAGATTACAAGTGGGTATCAACCTTCTCAAAAAGTTTTGTAAAATAACATCAAATTCATTTTAAAGTTTTGAAAAACAAAAATCTTACTTCAAACTCAGAAATTCTCTATTCCTAAATGGAAACATTTCAAATATTTTGGGTTTTCATACATAGAGCTACATATTCAACTAAAGTAAAACAACACAGTGTCTCCCTAGACTCTGATACCACCTTCTCTGGACACATTGCTTTTCTTTTATTGGCCCCTAAAATCAATTATGTATTAAAAAGAAGGTTGTGACATCTTGCTTATGTATTCACAACACTAACTCTCTAAATCTACCTTTTCCATATCATGCTATTCAAATTAAAAATTATGTAAAATGAAACAAAACACACACATATATAATAATGTGATGCATAATGACATCTGGTCAACCATGAATCACATATATGATGGTGGTCCCATGAAATTATATGGTTTATAAAACGTATAAACCATATGTTTACTGTACCTTTCCTATGTTTAGATACAAAAATGCTTGCCATTGTGTTCCAATTGCCTACAGTATTCAGCAGAGTAACATGCTGTGCAGGTCTGCAGCCTAGGCGCAATAGGCTACACCATAGTCTGGGCGTGTAGTAGGCTGTGCCATCTAGGTTTGTGTAAGTGCACTCTATGCTATTTGGACAATGATGAAATCACCTGAGGATGACTTTCTCAGAGGTACCCTCATTCTTAAGTGATGCACGACTGTATATACATATATATATATATATATATATACACGCACATATATGAAGAGGACAGAGACAAACTGGTGTGTGTGTCTGTGTTTGTGTCCTGAGACAAAAATAATTGCCTTCAATTATGAGTGTGGGTCTGTGCACACATGTATGTGTGCATTAATAAAATCTTCTTCACCACCTGTTGCTGTTTATAAATTAAAGATTTAAGGAGTTGAGATTTGCTTAATGCCATAAGCTTTGAACTGTAGTGTTATTTTGCTTCCTCTCTTTTCTGAAATTTCCCCCTATGCATTTATTATTTCACTGATATAGAGCAGATTAAGATGGCAAAATCTCCAGATACTACACCACAGCTTCATAAATAACAGGGTACAGCTGCCTGGGCTTTGTCCCTGCGAGCAGAGAAAATAACAGTCTTGAGATGAAAGCACATAGAGTTGTTAATCACTTTCTAATATTCCATGCTCAGAATTATTGATGAGCTATCTGATACCAAATCCACAGGCCTGGGGTTTACTTTTGCATATTAGTGGAATAACAGCAGCCATGCAAGCCCTCTGCCAGGTGGGGGCCATGTGATTGGCCAGTCCACCCTCCTTTTCCTTATGCATGCAAGGTGCCATTTTAATCTCATCTTCCAGAGAATAGTGTCCATGGACTGATCTAGCTTTTGAATTTTGCTTGGCAAATGTGCTCTCTCTGACGTGTGATTTTCTTCTGTGGCTTCTGAGGAATATTTTAGGGAGGGTTTGTATTAACAGGCATGCAGATTGTAGTCATAGCAACTTTGCTTTGGGGTATAACTCAAAGAGTGCAAGGCACACTTCCCTGTGTGTTTTGTTTCTAATTGGGATGAGCCCCTAAAAGTGTCCAGTAAGAAATAAAAACCTAACATTGTTTTACATCAGCTGAAGGAATGTTGTATCTGATTTTCTAATGCTAGATAAAGATAGTGTAACTATTATTTCTTTACTGAGAAGTTTGTTCTATAAGCAAACCTAATATATATCGGATATGATAAAACAGTCCATGTTTATACAATTGATTTTAGGAGGGAAATAGTTTATGTACTCAAATATATAGTACAATTTCTGATACAGAGAATGAATTATTAGTCCACCCTTGACTGAATAAGCTGATTCCAACTTTATTTTCTCCAATAAAATAGAAGATTCTACAAGTTGGGCTAATCTTTTCCTTTTTTCTCACCCACAGAGCCACATATTTCTGCTGGAACAGATAACGCTGGAGTTATATTCCAACGATGACATCAAACTATAGTAACCCTACTGATCAACTGTGTTTCAGGAATTTCTAAAAATAAAAATAACAAAATAATGGAAAAAGTTCTCACTGTAAGATACCATCCAGATAAAAATTCAATACTCAATTGCCTACATTTCACCAAAATAGCAATTATGAGCATGAATAATCTATTAATTATAATCACCAGCATGTATTTCATGCCTGCTATATGCCACTTCCATGATAAGTTATTTAGAAGCATTACCTCAACCAATTGTGGACTTTATGATTGTTTTAATTTTATAAATAAGAAAAACTTATGTATGTATGTATGGAATTCTATTATAACTCTCTACATCATGAAACTAGAAGATTGAGGAATCAAATTCAAACCCAAGTCTGTTTGATACCAGTTATCAAAATTTTAAAAACTGGACTACAATGGCTCCTATAACAACCCCCAGACTAAGAATGTATCCAAATTATTGCCAGAATTGAAATGGAATTTCTATAAACTTCAAGGTATAAAAAGATGACAGGTAAATAGCTATGATTTTCAGCTTACGCTAATAATTTTTCATTTTTCTATCTAGAGTAGAACAAAGCCATTGGCCACAGGATAATTTGACTATGTCTCATCAACACCTCCTCTGGACCACTGAGCCACAAACACAGCACCTCAAATCAGCAGCCATTGAAAGTTGCTCTTCTTCTCTTAAGGGTCTATATCACTTTGTTGCTATAAATCCTTGTGTTTATACATCAAGTCTTCATACTAAAATCCCAGGATGAACATGGAACAACTCCACTGATGAAAGTAGATATGTAATAATACTTATATTCAAGACAGTCAAAAAGATAATCTGTGATAAATAGCTTTGATGTGTTTTGCAGCCTAAAGACTATGGGTATTCATTCACTCTTTTCTATATGGAAAGAAATAAGGATATTTTCAGATTCTCCAAGGGTTTTCGTTGTTAGTTTTTGTTTTCCTACTGTGTACTTGGAAACAGGATGAAATAGGATGTGAAAAATAAAACTAGCTTTGATTTAAAAAAAGATGGATTTAAGAAAGACCTTACTTAAAAGGCAAAGTAGAAGGAAGAATTGAAAGGGTTTGGGCAGAAGCAAGCTCTGATGGCGTCTGGGGAAAGACCAGCCCAGGGAAAGGGAGCAGCAGGGCAAGAGCTCTGGCATGAGCAGGAGCTTGCCAGGGGCGAGGAGCAGACTGGGGCTGGCGTGGCTGCCCCAGGACGAGCAAGGGAGATCACAGGTGGACCTGGAGGAGTGTGTGAGAGGAGGTCAGACACTCCAGTGCCACTGAGGCCACTGCAAGGTCTTTGTACATTCAGACGTTGATGGGGAAGACACTAGAAGTTTGAGGTAGAGGAGTGACATTTCCTGAGGTGCATTGTAACAGGAAATTAAATGGCCACTGTGCCAAGGATGGACAAGAATGGGGCAGAGAGCAAGGCCAGAAGTGGGAAGACCAGTCAGGAGATTATTCCAACACCCTAGTTAAGAAGGTACATTGGGTTACAACAGGGCAACAAGGATAGAGATTGAGAGAAGTGGCCAAATTCCGGACATGCTTTGAGAGTAGAGGATCTGCTGGTAGATTGGATATGGGGTGTGAATGAAAGAGCACAATGATTCCAAGACCTTTTTGCCTACCAAATAAAGATAGAGCTACTAACAACTGACAAGGGGAAGAATATTGAGATGGAGGCACAGATTTGGAGCAGAAAAATCAAGAGATCTCTTCTGGTCATGGGATAAGTGAGATGTCCAGTTAGACATCTGAGTGGAGATGTCAGCTCTGTAGTTGATCTGTGAGTCTGGCATGATATATAGCTCCACCAATGGAAAAGTGAGACATTCTAATGTCAAGACTTTGGAGAGATGAGAGTACAGGAAATATATATGTAAAAGGAGAATGAGTGAAGTGTGGGAATCAGTAAAGTGCGATGTCTTAGAAAGCCCGTTTCAAGGTGGAAGCAGCCATTAGTTGTTTCCAGTGACGACTTAGGTGCAATGAAGATGAGAACTTAGACATGAAGATGAAGGATTTGTGACTTTGGCAGTGGTGGGGTGAATGTCACATTGTAGGAAGTTTGGGAGAGACGTGAAGGATGAGATGATGAGCAGCTTTCAGGAACCGGTGGTAGAGGACAATGGGGAATAAGGTGAGATGTGGGGAGGTAAGAGGAAGGATCCATCAGAGAGAGAAGATGCAGACACCAGAACTGCCAGGACGATGTCCTTGATTTGGCAGGAGAGGACCCAGCCAGGGAAGCACTAGAAAGTTCCAGTGAGATGACATTGGATACATCATCAGAGAAGGTGACTGTCAAAGAAGATCCATCACACTAATGAGGGCAGGTGCCCTGAGCTAGAAGAAAGCTTGTGGGCATCCAGGGTGTGGCCATGTGGTCTACAGTTCTCAGAGTTGCCACAGGCACCTTAGTATTACTCTTCTTATTGTCCTGGAACACGAGACAACCGAAGGCTACAGAGAGACATCTCAGAGTTTGAAGATAACTGACAGGTCTCAGCCCAGGAGTGCAGGCAACAAAATATGTTCCAAGGTGTCTGAAGGTGTGATAAACAAGCCATCAATATACCCTTTCTGAAACTATTGCTAAGAACACTTGCACTTACAAAAATTTGAATTGATTAAAAAAAAAACCCTCAAGAATGGTGGTGTTACAATATAAAATGAGTAACAGTGACCATCGCAACAAGCTAAACAAATAATAAGAACTAAATCATTGACTTGAGTATGCTTTCAAACAAAAAAACAAAACAAAAGATTCTTGGGAGAAAAGATACACAATTAAACATTAATAAATAAAACCATCTCAGCTTGTACCAACGACACCCAAGAGAGATGTGAGGAGGTGAATTTACCTCCCATTCTGGTGTAAAGATATATTTCATTTTTAGCACTGATAATTTTTAAACTGTAGGCTAAATCACATCTCTGTGTGGATGTTAGCCAATACTATTAAGTTTGCTTCAAAAAATATCTTTAAAGTAGCCTACAAAAGAATTTGAAGGGGGGTGTATGACTTCTAAATGTCAAGGGAAAATAAAATAAATAATTAAAGAAAAATATGTGTAAGCAGATAGGAAAGAAATGAAATGAACTGAAAGAAACAAGGCACCAAAAAAGTGGACAGAAATAGTAGCATATGAATTCTTTTCTCTTATAATATGGTAGATATGTTCCTTAAAAATGTTCCAAATAGGCTGGGCACAGTGGCTCAGGCCTGTAATCCCAGAACTTTGGGAGGCCAAGGCAAGAGGATTGCCTGAGGTGAGGAGTTCAAGACCAGCCTGGGCAACATAGCCAAATCCTGTCTTTACAGAAATTTTTTTTAATCATCCAGGCTGGTTGGCACATACTTGTAGTCCTAGCTACTGGGGAGGCTAAAGCAGGAAGATGGCTTGAGTCTAGGGGTTCAAGGCTGCAGTGAGCTATGATCACACCACTACACTCCAGCCTGGGCAACAGAGCAGGACTCTGTCTCTTAAAAAATTTTTTTAAAAATTCCAAATAATTGGACTACACAATTAAAATTTATATTAATATTAAAGAGAGAGATACAGTATCCACAGATTCTGCATTCACGGATTCCATCAACCGTTGATCAAAATTATTAGATAAAAAGATAATTAACAATACGACAATAAAAATAATACAAATTAAAAATACACATAGTATAATAACTATTTACATATAATTTACATTGTATTAGGTATTATAAGTAATTTAGAGATGATTTAAAGCACAAAGAGGATGTGCTTAGGCTTTATCAGGGACTTGAGCATTGTGGACTTTGGTATCCGAGAGGAACCTGGAAGCAGCCCCTGTGGATACCCAGGGAAGACCACAATGTCACGGAGAAAAATTGTACTCGTATTTAAGCAAGTGTAGAATGTATCTGAAAACAGTATGATTCTAATTTTATGAAATGCATAAATACATACACATATTGTATATTGATAGTGATAGAAAATTTGACATTTTCACTCAGAGGTGAGTGGCTTTTGTTCTGGGCTGTATAGGAAATGTTCAGATGCATAATGTTGAGTTTTGGATTGATTTCGGACTAATTAGCCTTAGTATCCTTTTGTCTGTGAACTGAAAAGATTTTATCTTGGTCCCCTCTTCTATAAGAAGAAATTCTCATTGTAGAAATCACACTCTCAAGGACAATAACATAGTCCATCATACCAAACACTTAAAACCAGAGTGTGCGTCTCGGGGACTGGGGACAGGGGTGTCTGTTAGACATGAAGTCAAGTAGCCAGAAGTGCAGAGTTGAATCAGCAAATTAATGGCAGCAAAGAGCACAGCATGGAAATATTAGAAAATTCAAGGATCCTTCTCTTGTCTCTAAAATCAATTCAATCAGATTCTCCTCTGAGTGGAGAGGGTGACCCTGATGAGATAGCTTCATTCACAGAGTTTTAAACTTGCAAGGAGAGAATTACCATAACTCAGAGCAGATGCATTCAGCTAAACCACACTGTTGTTCAAAATCTTCAAATCTCCTCTATCAATTACTGAGCACTTGACAACGATCTACTAAAAGCTCTTCTACTGTGTCTGGCACAACAAATGAGGCTATAAAGTTTAAACTCTTGAAGAGAGGGGAAGGTGTGCATTAAAAAGGAAGGGATGCCTCTGTTTAAACATTCAGAAGAGAATACCAATCAAAAAGGCTGAGTAGCCAGTGTTTATAAGGATTTTGGCAATACCCCCAATGATCACCATTTAAGAAAACATATTTGTAATTGGTGGACATGAATCTGTCACCTCTTGGCAGGCAAATGGCGGTAACAAGATTACATCCACATCATGGACTGCACTACAAAGGCATGCATTAGACACCCCCAAAGGGGACTCGCTTCCCTGCCAGGCTCGAACACGCAAACATAGAGCCCATTTTGGTTGTTCTGCTAGAATAGCTTGCAAGACTTGCATTTTGTGAAATAAACACTTTGAGAAAACTATATATTGGGAGATTTTAATAAGAGTTGCAAAAGGAGACAGGAAAGATGGATAAAGCCCGCACTGTCCCTGCCATCCAGCTCTCCATTTCCTGCTGTCAGATAACGCCATGGAATCCATCAGGAATTCACGCAGCCGGTGTGGCCTTCTCTTCAAGCATTTTTCCTGACACTGAGTAAATTTCATCATACACAGTTTCAAAATTCAGTTTTCTGCCTGATAATTTCTTCAAAAAAAAAAATGGACCAATATCTATGATGAGAATGCCATTGTGTGGGAAACATTTGAGCTTTTACCTTTCTTTTTTATAAAATTTACATTAAAATATATGCCAGTGTAAATATATTTCTAAAGTACCCGCTGTCTAAACACATTTGGAATTTACTGGAGGAGACCTTCAACTGCATTTATATTGCAAGGTGAAACCAATGACGAAAATGTTTTTGTGTCAGTTTTGCCAATATCTCAGAGTCATTGGAAGAGGAATACCAACCCTGGCTCTGTTTGTCTTATTTTAATATAAAACAAAGAGGAAACTGCATCAGTAATGCATTTCAGTTCCTCTAGCACTGCACAGAGAAGAAAAACGTTAAGGTTTCATTGTTTCTCTCTCTCTTTTCTATTTTATCTATCTTTGCTTTGTAATTATTTCTTCAAGTATATATCTAATATGACTGCAGTGTACTCTAAATATAAAACGACTACAGCAAGAGGTTGCAAAGGCACATTCCCCCGGCTCCTCCCTCCCGCCGCTCCGAGTCATGCCGTCTCTGGATGCACCTATACTGCTGCTGTTTCAGACAGAATCTGAGGAAATTCAGTGCATTGTTACAATGACGGGGAAGAAGAGAACATCAAAGAATGTTAAACACAGGATAAAGGGAAAGGGAAGCAGAAATGAGCATCAGGAAATGCTGCCTCAGGAGCACCGCTTTGCAGCCCAACATTATTCTGAGGCAAGTGGGAAAATAAAGGTATTCACTCCCTCAATATCCACATCTGATTTTTTTCCCAATTCCAAGCCCACTGAGGGCAAGAATCAGACCATCCACCATCATTTCATCAGGAAAACTGCACAGGGGTGACTTGGGGTGCTCACTGACCTGTCCAGCGTCTACCTCAGGGCCACTCAGCACCAGCCCACAGCCCACCCCACCTCCCACCTAACCTGTGACCAGCCCAATAAACAATGGCAGATTTGAAACTGTCACATGCTCCACCTGTCACATAGCATGCCTTCCACAATAACTAACTGCAAATTGAAAGAAGAAAAAAAGTGAGACATTGATAAGATCTGTATTTCCACAACTTCCACCTAAACTTGCAATTATTTTTCCTATTTCTGAAAGGCAACATGAATTCTGGACTTGACTGAAATCCCGGGCGAAGGGCTCAGATAGATGAGCTTCCAAATCAGACGGTATTTGTAAGGCAGTTTCCCCAAATGTGCACTGAAGAAACACGTCTGTGTTGGTTTGTTGTAGGCTGACGGCGTGTCACAAAGATGCAAGCAGCAAGGGCTTAACCAAACCAGGTGATCTATTTCTCTCTCAGGTCAGACTGTAAGAGAGAAGCCTACACAAAGTCTGAAGTCTAACATCTGGCCCTTTCCAGGAAGTTTGCAGATCCCTGCCCTAGAGCAAGGCCCTCTGCGGGAGATGATGCACCAGCATACCCAAGTTCAGGTCCCAGAATGGAGTCGTGGAGACAGGAAAAGGCCAGATGCATCATTTAACCACAGGCCCCAGGAGCTGCACACATTTCGAGTCCAATCTTGTATACCTCCATTTAGTCAAATGGTCACACCTAGCTAGCTACAAGGGAGACAGGGAAATTTTGCCTTTCTGTGGTGTAGCAATGGATTCAGCAACAAACCTGAGAATCTTATGACTTTGTGAGAAGATGACAATTGAAAATCTCAGGATAAGAGCCAAGGCAATCTCATCTTTATGCCAGCAACCCAAAGCAAGGATGCTCAATGCCTTGCATGTTTGCAATGCTAAACAAATTTTTTTATTAAAAAGTGACAGTGATCCTATTTAAAGTTAGTAGCTGACAGTGTTTTCTTGAGCCCTGACATTTTATGATTATACACAGTGCCTACTATGAGTTGTTTACTGAATTTTGATTACTTTAAAATTATATAGGAATCATATCTGTGGAGCTTAAGCTAATAAAATCCCCATGGCATTCAGAGCATAAGGAGAAGCTGCTGGAAATACCGACATGCAGCCAGCAGCAAGGGCCAGGATCCCTGACCCTGGTTCATGCATTATAAATCACCCTTTGCATCCTAATCTTTTCAGCACATTTTTTATTGTGAACTTAACATAGCTATAATTTAAAACTTTTTGGAAAATGGCTGATTATAAGAAAAGAAATCAGATTCTATTATACTAATACAAACACCCTGAGCATTTTGGTGTACTTTTTTTTTCTTTTTTCCCTGCATATACATCTCTTTTTATTCATGACTACAGTCAGAGTCTTTAGACATAAACACTGAATACAGGTAATATTGATAAAATTGCACTGGTAAAATGCATTCAGATGCATTTACAGCTTTTGGTGGTATTCTCTGTGAATTCTGGGGCACTTGGTTGGTAGAATCAGAAGAGATTTTATTTAACAATGGTGTAGCCCACAGCATGGGAATCAGGCACAGACTGACTTCAAAAGAGAATGGCTTTCTGATGCCTCTCCTGCAGATCTGTCCCCGGCGAGCACAGCACCGGAAACCCACAGCCAGATGACCACATTCTCACAGTGCCGGTTGAAACTGTCATTCAGGAGATAAGGCAGTGATGTAATATTTCCAGGCAAAAACTATGAGATTTTAGTACTCTGCGATCTGTGATGTCCACACTCCTGAGCAGTGTCCTGCTGAGTCCCCTTGGGGCTAGGGGATAAAGATGATGTGGTACTTACCAAATACCTGCCCCTATTTTGAACCAGGTGGAAGAGTTATCAAAATATCTACAAATGCAATGACAGCACTGTACATAAAGCCCTGAGTTACCCTGTATTCACACCCCATCATCAGCCTCACAGGCCCAAAACAAGGCAGACCAGAGATATCTTCCCTGTGGCATGATGCATGGTCGTGAGACAAACAAACAACGATAACCTGTCTTTATGTAAAATTTTGACAGTTGTCACCAAAAATGTTTTGCACTAATTCTGATTTTTCAAACTATTGAGTTAATATATGAGTTATCATGATGAGGGTTTTGTCACCCAAGGTGAGTGCCTGGCTTGCCTCACCCCAGCCCTGAGACCGAAGATTACACGGCAGCGAGAAGGAACCTGAACCAAGAACAAAGAGGGAGATGCAAGGAGTTATGATGAGCAAATAGATTATTGGTAAACATATAGATAAATCTCAACATGTGTTCACTATGAGCACAATAATTATTATAGTTACTATGTAGATAGGATTGAAAAAAAAGTCATATTAAAATGATGCATAACAATGCCATAAAAGATGGAAGAGAGTGAAAATTATAGTGATACTGCTTAAATTTACATTTTATTAAAACAAGGTTATTTATTGTGTCCTACCAACTATAAAAATGAAAATAAATATCAGTAGAAGAATAAAAGAATATGTGGGTGAATAGAGAAAATTTAATCAATATAATTGAAAGCAGGAAAGAAAAGCAAAGAAGCAAAAGAAATACATGGAAAATAGAAAGTGTAAAATGACATGATAGAAATAAATCCGAGGAAGTCCTCAACTGATGAATTGTGATTGATCTAATCACTGTTGCCAGTGATTTGTTTAGGAATGTATTTGTATTACATTGTTGCTTAACAAGTTGCCAGAGACTTAGCAGCTTAAAACGATACATGTTTACATATTTACAGCTTGAAAGGTCTGTAAGTCAGAAGTCTGGGAACAGGTTAGCTGGGTCCTCGGCTTCAGGGTCTCACCATGCTGAAATCCAGATGTCAGCCAGGGCAAGGGTCTCATCTGAGGGTCAGGGTCCTCTTCCAAGTTCACTGGTTGTTGGCAGAATTTATTTCCTTGTGGTTGTAGAACTGAGATCTTATTTTCTTATAAGTTGGTGACTTCTCTTAACAACTAGGAGCCATTACTGTTTCCTGCCAGACAGCTCCCACAGGCAGTTCCTGACCTGACTATTGGCTTTAAAAGCTCAACTCTCTGGTGCTTCCTTCACCTTCTTTTAAAGGATCCCCTGATTAGGGCAGGCCCACCCAGGGTGGTCTCTTTTTTGAGAAAATCAATGGTGACTGATTTGTAGTCTATGCATAGGAGTGATATCACATCATGTTCACAGATTGCACCCACCCTAAAGACAGGCGATCGCACAGGTGTGTCCACCAGGGGCAGGAATCTCAGCACCATCTTTGTACCCTTAGTGTGAACATGTGACCCAAACCTGGCAAAAGACACTGAAGGGAAATCTTTTGGTGATTTCTAATGTTTTTCCTCTTGATGAAAATTAATCTCTTGTAAGGAGAAATCTCCCTTGCTTTTCAGATTTTCCATTTACTGTGGAAGGGAGTGGTGTTGAGCTGCAGCCCAGAGTGGGGAGCGTGGAGACCACAGCTGGGCCACCCCACCATTCTCCTGTGGTGGTCGCAGGCCTCTTGCCAAGTGGCCGAACACCTGTTTACAGGGGACACCTCATGCAGTTAGGGAGTCTGTTACTCCAGCAATGAACACACTAAGTGATACAGAAGCACATATGGGACAAATTACAAAAACATATCCAGAAACAGTGAACCCCAACTTCCAGCATGTGGTTACCTGTGCAGTGGAAAGGAGGGAGAGAAAGGTGGAGGCAGGGTGTCTTCACCAAAACACATTTTTTATTTTTCAAAAATATGAAGCAAAGATCACAAAAATGTTAACATTCCCCAAATCTTAGTAGTGGGTTTAATGATTCTATCATATAATTTTTGGTACTTTTCTGCATTTTGAAGTGTTCTGTAACTTAGAGTAGATAGAGCACAGCTGGTGGGGCAGAGCTGGCCCCACAGCTCTGTCTGCACCAGCGGATCGACCGCCTCGCCCTCCAGGTCTCCGCTGCCTGAGCTGCGCCGCGGGCTGAAGCCCTGGGCTTCACAGGGCTAGTGAGGGGCCGGGCGAGCTGCAGCAGAGGGCGCCGAGGGACACTTTGTACCTCTACAGGAGGCGCTTGCCATGCTCTGAGCCGGCTGCCTCAGTGCTCCAAAGAAAGCCTCGGACGTTCATTCTAATTTCAATATTCACTATATCAGATGGGAAAAAAAGATTTTTTCCCCAAAATTCTGTTGAAGTAAAATCATATATCATAAACTACTTATTTTAAATATGAAATGCTATGGCTTTTAGTAGATTTACTGAGTGACACAACCACCACTATTCTCATCTTTCCGATAACATCCCTTTGCCCAGTTAGAGTTAATGTCTTTCCCATGCCCAGCCAGGCTCTTTTTGAAAGCTAAGTTTACTCTATTTCTCTATAAAATGCTTTATATGGACACTTCATATAAATCAAATCATACAAAACAAATCACACATACATCTTTTGCGTCTGGCTTCTTTCACTTAGCATGTTCTTGAGATTCACACATGTCGTAGCATGATTCATGCTATGAATGAATCATATATTCTTGTCTATTGTTGAATAATATCCCATTGTACGGATATGCCACTTTTGTTTATTCATTCACCCGTTGATGGACATTTGGATCATTTACACTTTTTCGTTGTCATATAATCCTACTGTACACAATCACATGTGAGTCCTTCTATATACATATGTTATTGTTTTCCCCACGTTGGTTGATACATAAGACTAGACTTTCTGGATCACTTGTTAAATTTTAAAACACATTTTTGAGGAAGACCCCCAAGGCAATCACTGCAGCATCAAAAATAAACAAAT
>VBSM01002217.1:3544745-3573571 GCA_008086735.1 Cheirogaleus medius
CCCTAACAATATCTGTACCCCCATTATATGATGAAATAAAAGCAAAAAAAAAATCTTTTACAACAAAAATAAATAAATAAATAAATAAAACACAAGCATTCTTCAGCTTTCCACCTCCATGTTTGTATGCAGAGGACCATAACTAGTCCAACATTGGGAGGTATATTATTGTAGCTTAGCAAGAATTGTCTCTTGATTAGCTTACAAAACAGCACAAGCCACTCACAGTAATACGGTTTTCAGAGGAACTGCATTAAAGACTTTGAGGGATGTATCACACGTGGTGAATTTAAAAGTTTCTGATTAATTTATAATTCCATTTTAATAATAAGCATTCATTTGTTTATTTTGCAGTACGTAATCTACTTGTTCATTTAACATAAAATCATAGACATTTTCAACATTGCTATATATTCCTTTAAATTGCTGCTTAACATTCCAATGAGTAGACATGGTATTTACTTAATCATTCTGCCATAGATATGTATTCAATTTATTTCCCTTAAAAAGTTATGAAAAATTCTTATGAATACCATCTTTGTGCAAACTACTTTTCTATGTTTTTGAATAATTTATTTAGGGAAAAACAAAAGCAGCCAAATGCAGTTTCTAAGTTAGAATAAATGTGCACTTAATGGCTTTTGACCTATGCTGTCAAATTGCTTTCCAAAAGGTCTCTGCCGGTTTATACTGCCGCTAGCACTGTGCGCATGCCAGCTTTATTGTATCGCTGCCTGCACTGGGCATTTCCTTTCCTAAGCATGGCATTCGTTTAATACTTATTTTTCTAAATAATAACAAATCAATGTAGAAAAGTGATCTGAGGTCTCCTGTCTTCTTTCCCTAAACTCTGTGTGAAGCCTGCAGCCACCCTCTGCTCCGTAGCTCTCAAAAAGAGCACATTTTCTCAGAAAAGTTTAGATTCTTTCTTAGATATATATCTTTTCCCTTTCTTTTCCTTCCCTCCAGATTGGTTACCATCCCCAGCTGCATTGTCCCTGGGCCTCCGTCTCAGATGGACATGGTCTTTCCAAAAAACATCTGTTGGAATGAAGTTTCCTCTTATATCTGAATAGTATATTTTATTTTATATAAATATATATATGCACATTTATTTATATTTTATGTATTTATTTATAAAGACATGAAAAGAATGTTCAAAGGACCAGGTGACTGTTTCTTGGTAACTGTTCAAGCTCCTACCAGGAGTTCCTCAGCCACCAACCCCATAGCATTTCTTGCTGAGAACGTGAGGTTCTGTCCACTGGGCAAGAACTCTGCCGGGAGAGCAGCACAGTCTGTCCCCTCTTCCGGATGCAGAGCAGAGGGTGGCGGCAGCATGCGTCCCAGGTCAGGAATGGCTCTGTCCTGGAGGCGCCTGCAACAACAGCAGCCCTTGCCCTCCTCAAAAGCTGGCCCTTGAGGCCACTCACACCTCTCTAGCTCCTGTGCCTGTCCTTGAAAGCCACTTGGCAACTCCTGGTGGCATAGTGCCCAGCCCCACACATCCTCCAAGCCCCGGCTGGCTTCACTGGCTCCCTCCAGGGTCCTCCCACAGCTCCTGCTCAGAGGACCCCTGCCAGGAGCTCCTGGCATGGGTGGGAGCGGGGTCTAGCATTCCCAGGGAGCAGCAGAGCTGGAGGTTGCAGTCTAGCCCTCCGCAAATGCGGTTCCCTCAGCATCTCCCTCCCCGCCAGGCACTGCTGGGCAGAGAGAGCTCCATCTTCCCTTACACTGGGGTCAAAGCTCATTCTCAGCTGTGGTCATCCTTCTCTTCAGGCCGTGCCTGACTATAGATAGCTATGAGACCATCACAGCCGGACACTTCTATCTGTGCAGGAGGACACACGTGTTTGGCACAGAGGGACATATTCAGCAACTCTTGAAACCCAAGGCTTTACAAGATAAAGAGGAAAACCAACTGCAATCATGGTCGTTACCCAGCTTTTTAAATAGTGGCAACATCCAACACCAAGATTACAGGACAGTTAATGACAGTAGGATCTTAAGACATACGAGGAAAGGGAGATGAGCGGATGAATGTGAATTAGAAAACAGGTATGTGTCAAATACCCACTAAGTACAGGCAGTGCTTCTGAAATGCCCTCGCAGACGTTATGCGCCTATATCATCGCATCACACAGCAGCCCTCCATTGCCAAGGTGAGAAGAATAAGTTTCAGAAAGTTAAGTGGCTGCGCAAAGTAACTTAGCTCCCAAGTGACAGATCAGAATTTAAAGCATGGTGGCCAGAGGAGAGGTGAAGCCTTTAGAGAAGTCTAAAATAAGTGTGGTCCAAGAAGGGGAGAGTTTCTGGAGAAGGCTCGCTGCTCCCAAGCGTGCAAGCGGAGCGCGACGCTAAGATGAGACAAGTGCTGTGAGGTGCGGTCACAACCTCCGGCCCTGCCTCCCTGCTGGAGGCAAACAAGGCTAGACTGAGGTCTCCCTGGGGCAGTCTGCAAGACAGGCCAGCCCTGTGTCTGTCTTAGGCCCTGGCTGCACTGCACATACGGCTGCCTGATCTAGTTCCTGGTAGGCAGTGACAAGCCTGCACCCCAAAGCGAAGCAGGTGATGGGACCTGAAAGCAAGACTGGGGTGTCTCAGTCCATTAGAACCAAGACCTGAGAGTGTGACGAAACAAGGGTGACATTATCACAGTCCACTGCCTCATGGCAGGCAGCCACACATCAATCAAATAAGAAGCTACATCCAAGGGAGCAAATGAAGGTAAAAGGTAAATGTCAACCAACCCTCTTAGCCAGCTTCAATGTTCACCATGCTTAAGACAAAAAAAAAAGCTTTCTTTTTGAGGCAGGGTCTTACTCTGTTGCCCACGCTGGAGTGCAGTGGTGTCATCATAGCTCACTGCAATCTCCAACTCCTGAGCAATCCTCCTGCCTCAGCCTCCCGCATAGCTGGGACTACAGGCATATACCACTGCTCCTGGCTTAAAAAAGGATGTTAGACATTGCAATCACTCTGTGTGTTCACCATCAGCTCAGGTGTCAGCCTGTGAAATAACATGTGTACTCTTGTTTTCTCAGTGTGTACATAAAATGTTATGTCCCTATTAATGGCCATGAATAAGCAAGTAAATAGTCCAAGAATACCTGCTCTGTTGCCTCATCAAATTGAAATTGTTCTTTCTTTCTCAAACTGTATATGTAAGAATCTCTTTTTTATCAAATATGATGTTATCTAGAACAATCCTGGGATTGTTCAAACCCAGTCCCCATCACTTTCTCTTTGTGAGGCCTTGGGAGAATCAGTTCTATCTCATGGAGTTGGGGACCTTTGATTTAGAATTCAGTGGTGACAGTGACTATCTCACAGATACCAGGGCTTCAGAAACTATGAATGTGAAGAACCTGGAACTTTGCAACCCCGAATAGGCAATTGCCAGGACATAGTACCTGAATAGGAGCTGGGAAGGTGGGGCCACCGCCAGGCTCCTTCTGTCTGTAGAGCCAGTATCAGAAAATCCATTTATCAAGGGGGAAACCACACGGTGCAGAGAGAAGAAATCCCAGAACTCCAGCCTCCACTCAGCCTCCCTCTCCTGCCCCCATAGTCGCACTCCTTTCAGAGCAGAACGTCCGTATCAATGGCTCTAGCATAGTGAACAGTAGATGCTGTGACTTTTTAAAGCCATTTTTACGTAGTCATAAGCCATAAAATTATAATATGATAGAAAGTAAAGCTTGTTTCATGTATAATTTTGAGCGAATCCTTTTCATTGAGTTTTCTAATATGTAAAAATTAGTTTGTTGTTTTTTAAAATGATGTACACATTCTAAATTGACTATGGTGATGGTTGCACGTGTCTGTGGATATGCTGAGAACCACTGAACCGTACACAGTCGGTGAATTTGATGGCATGCTGATTGCATCTGAATAAAGCTATAAAAATAATTAAGGGTTTGAAGAGACAAATCCCAACACTCCTTCATTCACAGGAGAAGATAAGGAACACACTACACTATGAGCTTTGAATTTAGGAGGCTGCAGTCCGGCCCCGTACGGCCTCCTTCCAGCTGCGTGATGCTGAGCACACGGCCCGGCCTGGCCCGGCCTCAGCTTCTGCTTCATTTAAGATAGGCTGGTGTGAGTAGCACCAGGACATAGGGTTTCAGAAAGGGTACGTGCAAATGTCTGGCACTCAAGAAATGCCAGTTTCTTTTTTCTTACTAAAATGCTAAACTGCTAGGCAGTTGGCTACATTGCTATTTGAAAATCAAGCATGCTCCCTAAGTACCGGACTCTTGCTATCAACAGGACACTAACTAGCAACGACATTAGGCACAGAACTGTACGTATTTTCCTTAAGAATTAGGCAGGTAACTTGGCTCTGTACGTAGCTCCATTTATTCAAAAGAAATTTAGACATGTATCTCCCAACGAGTAATTATGATCATACAAAGGAGCACCTCTCAGATTGTCTTACAGTCTAAATAGAAATTGAAACGCCAGGACACAGGCGAGCTGTATTTGTGTCTCCTTCACATCAACGTGGCCCTCATGTGGCCTGAGGTGGAAGGAGAACTTGCCGAAGCCACGGAGAGTTTCTCTGAAACACGCCACTCACTTCCGGTCTCTTCACCATGGGGCGAGTTGCTTAATCACACTGGGCTCACAGTGCTTGTTTGTAACATGCTTACAGATGGCAGCAGGAAATAAAAGAAGTATTGCACAAATATTGCCTGGTGCTGTATTACATGTCTGTCAATATTTGCTTTCTTCCCTCTCAGTAAAAATGCAAAAGTTCATCAAACGCAGAGACTCATAGGTCTACGTGGTATCACACAGAACAAATTCTCTCATGTTTAATTGATTTTTCTTTTCATCCACGTGTGTGGATGCTGATTATATATAGGTCCTTTACCTGAAACTCAGCATGTAGGTGGTGGGAAGAGAAAATCACTGTTCTCGAGAACTGCGTCGCGACCATGAGGAGCCAGCGGGACGCCCATGCCAGGTATTAGGTCCTGCTGAAAGCCTGCCCTGCCACGCACGATGCCACTCCGGGCATCTCTGCACTTTGGCTTCACATTTCTTAAATTCTCAGGGGAAGAAAACATAAAAACTCCCAAACCCTCAAATCTTTATATCTTTTACTGAGGGTGCTAAACTGTCATTTTCTTTCACTGTAGATATGAAAAAGATATGGTCTTGCCTCTGGTGATATTTGCTCTGTGGGAGAGAAGCTGAAATAACATTCGGGACACAAATAGACTACAAATGACTTGAGCCCTTTGAAAATCACTCTCTCAGTATTGATTCACTCTGGGAATGAAAGCCCATGCGATGGACCGACGCCAGCCTGGGCAGACACGGGCCCAGGGCTGCAGAATTCCATGGGAGCAGCAGGAGTGCTCTGAGAAATCCGAGCCACCAAGGACACTTAGAAGCGTGCCCACCAGCTAGGCACGCCTCCACTTCGTGCCAGCCTTTGGAAGTCTTGCAATTTATTCTGCACACGCTCTCTCCTGTTTTCAGGTGACAAGATTAGAAAGAAGAATGAAACCATTATTTAATATAGTAGCTATGATCAGCAAAGAGATAACAATACTTTGCTTTTTAATTCCCAAAGCTTTTGACTAAGCGTCATCATATTTTAAGTCTCCTACAAACCGGTGAGCTAACTTTTTATTGAGCTACGTGTATCTCCTCCACAAAAGGAGAAACAGTCTCTGAGACCCTCTGAGACCAGCGAGGCAATGTGGATGGAGGCAGGATTTGACCCCCGATTCCCTGGCACCTGCTTGGCATTACTGTACCTCATCAACGGCTTCCAAAGCTTCCGGCAATGTTAGAAACACACTGTCCATCAGTGTAGGGGCAATTAATAAGTTACGTAAGAAACACATAATGGAAAACCATGCAGCATTTGGACAAATGAGACAGGATATGGCATAGACGTGGGGACAAGTTGATCTACGCTCTTTCGTGAATACAAAGCAAACAATAAAACAAAAGGAGGTTTAGCGTGATTCAATTTCAATTCTGGAAAATATTTCTATGTTTTAAATGTTTTTGCAAGGCGGTCTTTAAGGATGCTCACAAAACAACTAAGTGAATCTATGATTCTGGGGTGAAAAACATGAGTGGTTGTGGGGTGGAGGGGTAAAGGAATAGTTAGCAGCCTCACCTTTCTTCAAGTGCTGGAATAACAGCGCCAGGTCCTGCGTTCCGTGCTCCCGTGGAACCAGCCAGCCCGAGCAGACTCCAGATGCCTTGCAGGTCCTTCCAGCGCCTTTGTCAAGTTAGCATCATGACTCTTTAAATAAATAAAACTATTATTTTGAGCCAGACAGGGTGCTGGGAGCTCTAATTCATTCCCTCTCTGTTCTTTGCCACCACCCTGAAAGAGCGGCATTAACATGAAAAAACAATAAACTCTTCTGCATAAACACAAGTTGGTTGGAGTGGAGACAGAGAGCTGCACATTTACAGGTTCTCCTAAAGGCAGGAACTGACATGGAGTGTGGACAGTAGACCAGGTTCTTACACTGCAAAGTAGGGACTGTCGTCTCATTTTACAAGAAGGAAACTGAGGCTCACACAGAAGCACCTGGAATCATCCATCCAGCTACTAAGAGGTAGAACCTAAACCCAGATCTGATGCTGTGGTCAAGAGAGATAATCAAGAGAGAATGAGTCCTGACCTTAGCTCTGGAATATTGCACACCTGTGCATGCATGTGTGTGCGTGCATGCGCGTGAGTGTGTGTACGTGTGCCAGGTGCCACACGGTGTGCCACATGGTGTCAGGAGGATGAGGAAGCACTGCTCATTGTCTCATGCTATTGATACAAGTTAGCTCTTTCCATCTCTGCTAATCACACATAAAAAGTCCTGTCTTCCCTCCTGCTGGCCCTCAGCCTGACCTGTGTTGTTCCATATGACAGGACCTGGGTGCTAGGGAGCCGGCCGAGCCCCAGGAGGCCTCCTGAGCATGGTTCTGGCACCTGAACAGAGCTCCCTCCCGGCTTCTCTCTCTAAGATCTTGCGGGATGTCCTCTCCTTGCTGTTGCAGAGTTAGGGATGCATTTAGAGAGGGAGTCAAGGAAGGAAATGTGTCTGGCACTGAGAAAGGCTCTTCCCACCTTTTGCCAGGCGTGTCTTCTGGGAGACCGGGAGCCTCTGAGCCTGGTGGAAAAGTTATTTTTCAGCTCCTGGCTCCACCCACAGAGGCAGCCGACTTCTGAGGGGCTGGCCAAGGGGTCAAACGAGGGGATGGCCTGGATATATTTCATGATGAGATACAGAAGCACAGTGGGCAAGATTGGGGTTAAATCCATTAAAAAGAAAAATGGGAATTAGTTGCGTGCAGGTGAATGCTGGGGGTGGCTGACACAAGACACGGAAGTCCTCAAGGTTGAAGTTTCATCCAGTAAATGCCCTTGGTACTGTCCCCAGGATCCACATGCACCCAAGACTAATTTAAATTGCAACATGATACAATAGATGGAAACAGGGAAAGTTGAAATAAGCCTTTTGGAACTTGCAGTTGCACAAAGCAGTTACAAGTTCTCCGTACATGGAAAGTACAGAGAAAAACAATTGGAATCATTTCAGGCTTTGAAAACTTATAATTACAGGTGAGTGGCTATTATGTTATTGGAACAGCCATTATAACTGAAAGGTACAATTTGAGATAATATATGTGAGGACATTAATACACCATCAGATTTTTACAGCACAAGTATTACAATGCATCCAATTTCAAATTAAAGGTTACCTTCCTGGGTTTTTTAAAAATTCTCTGCCTCTATTTTTAAGTAGAGCATTCATGTGAAATAATGACATCATTTCTCAAAAAAATTCACAATAATTTTTGGTTATGCACTTTTCACTATCATTTAAAAGTCTCCAGGTCTTTAACATTTTCAGAAAATAATAAAAATCTAAATTACCCATCAGTGCATTCTCCCCACGATTGTCACCTCTAAGCTACTCATGCTAATTGGATAGAGCTATGGAATGGATGACCAAGATGGAGCAAAATCTAGAAGTCACATTTATTTACACCTGGAACTTAAAGGTAAATGCATTTGACGGCTTGGAGGTCCCCAGACACTGGATTAGGAAGCTCATCAAGGACAATAGTAAAGTAAGAAACATGAGCAATAGAAAGTTCCAGCTGAATGCAGTCCTGGACTCTTACCTCCTTGTCGTCAGGTGGCGTTTCTAACTTCCCTGAGCCTCCACACCTGTGTGAGTCATATCTACCCTGTGATTGTACTGAGGGTGATCATGATGGAAAGAAAGACACCTGCAGACAAAGATGAAGGACCAGCTGGGGACACAAGGACATCTGCCCAGAGCACATTCCACCTAAGGGTCAGCTTCCCTTGACCACATTTCCCATGTGAGTGCTGGGCTGTCCACTGTCTGGTTGTAACTGAGGGAAGGTCCCAGTGTAAGGCCCTAGGGAAAAGCTCCCTTGGCCATCCTTACAGGGACTTCTGTGCCTCCTTCACCCTTCTCAACCACCCTAGAATCTCTGACGAAGTGCTTACTTGTCCAATGTGGGAGTAACTAAAAAATGAATAGTAGGAACCCCACACTTGCTAAATACTTATTTTGAGTTTAGGCGAATTATAGGTCAATGTCTCAGGTGTTCATCCTCTTGGCAGGCTCTCTTCCCAAGCTGTTGCGAAGAGATCCAGCTACGCTCAATGCCTCACCTGTTATAAATTCCAGACACGTCAGTTCTGCCATTTAAGAAGATTGTAAATGTCCCTGTTCTCCAACTTCCCTGGTCAAAATTCCAAAAAAGATAACATAAGAGCTTTTGTGATCATGCAAACTCTGGCCTAGATTAAGCTGTCTTCTGCCTTTACATTTATTTTTCATATTTTCTTGTGTTGGATAAAGTACTTAACAGTTTGCTCTACAGCGGCTTTCTCAGAGAGACTGATGCGCTAGGTTGTTGGAAAGAGTGAAAGAGAACTGTGGCAACAACAGATTTCATTATATAAGCCACAGTGGTAGGAAACTGACCTACAAAAAGTGGAGAGAGGTTTGGGAACAATATTAATTACAGATGACTGAGAACTGAAATGGCATTTTGTCATTTTGGGATGCAAGTTTATTGTGATAAATTAAATATCCTTTATGAATTAAAAAATCCCAATTTGATTTATGATAATATAAATTTTCTTTCTGTGAAAATTTTCTCATGCCCACATATACAAAATAATTCTAAAAATAATATTTAAATTATATTCTGGATAGTTTTCTTGACCTATATCAAGTGCCTCCACAGTGATATGCATTTCCTCATGAGTCAAGAACAACTTAGACGTACAGAAGTTCCTTGACTTCTTATGAGGTTACATCCCATTAACCCATAGAAAGTTAAATATATGGTATATTAAAAATGCATTTAATGCTCTAATAAACCCATTGGAAAGTCAAAAAATTGTAAGCTGGGCCACTGTAAGTCCAGATGCTCTTCAAGTGACAACGGAGTTATGTTCTGATAAATCCCCAGTAAAGTTGAAAAATTGTTAAGTCAAAACATTGTACATTGGGGAACATCTGTATAAACAGATAAAAATCAAAGTTGGAAAAAATAACAGCCAAAAAAAAGTGACTTAGAAAATCTCTATCAAAATTTCATTGTAAGTACTGGCTAAAGAGAACAAGAGATACACACGAGACACACAAAAGAACATAGAGGTACACATTAGTAGGCATGTTTTCTATTTGATTTCAGGATTGGTTTGTGAATATTTCAATCACATTTTTATTGCAAAATATTAATAATTGTGCATTATATGGAAAGTATAGATTCCAAAACAAAAATATCACAACTCAGCTACAATATAACACATGTAATTTTCAGTACAAAACTACAACACAGAAGGGAAAAAACATCCTGAACAACATATTTTTCTTTTCTTTTTTAATGTCTGACAGACAATGGGCTCATGTCATAACAAGGTTTGAGGGAGGCACATCTCACACCTGAGCATGAAAACCAAATCATCGTGTATGAGCTACAAAATGGTCTGTATTTCTGCACGTGTAGCTGGTGACGTGCCCAAGGAGAAATAGTTTCTTTGCTTGTGCCAGTTGTACAGTTTCTGCTGCAAAAGTCCAGGGACTCATCTGTTCATCCTTGTGTTTTCAGCCTCTCTGTGTCAGGCGCTGTGGGACAGGGACACAGAACAGTACAACCCATGACCTCAAGGACAGAGTCAGCATGTTCTCTCCTTTCTCTGCTTCCTCTTTCTGTCACTCACTCACACTTGCTCATTCCTGGGAGCAACTGACAGAACTTATTAACTAGTGCCAATAATTAAAGGGAGCTTATTAAATTAACCCTAAAAATTCAACACATTAATTGATAGATACTAGAGGCATAAGCACAAAATGCAATATTGCTACAGAACCAAGACATTTATTCTTCTCCAAACATATATATTCAAGTTGACAGAATTTTATTCTCAAAATCTTTAAAAAGGGGAGTCTGTTTTCTAGCCATGATCATTAAAAATAGTCTGTAAAAGTGTCAAAGATTGTTCACAAGGTCCCACGATGTCAACTCACATACTTTGTAAACGTGGACTTATATTCACACGTGGCATTCCATTTTCAGAACACATTTAATAGGCAATATGGCAAAGTTACAGAAATACTTTCAAAGCATGTGCACTCATAATGTACAAATAACTGCAGTGCAAATTAGCTGAATTATTCATTGAGGTACAGTGCCAGGCAAAATTATCTAGAATTGAATTCCTAACAGGTTTAGCTGGTTTTTCAAAAGCAAAAATTGACAGTTCCTTATGAGCCTGAGTGCACACTGCATCCATGTCTTCATAATGCTAAAGCATTTGTAGGAAAAATAAAATATTCAGACAGTCGTCCCATGTTTCTCTATTGAGGCCAGACTCAGCTAAATACAGACTTCGGACAAAAACATCCAGAAGATCGACTGTAGTGTGAAGGTGAAGCCTGGAAAATACAATCAGTTTCTGGCATTTTTGTAGAATATAAGACAAATCTTTTGGTTTTACATGCGAGAAAAGAAGCCAAGAGAAGTTGGGCCACCTGTCTAAGGAAATAGCATTCCGGATGAGTGGAAGAGCCAGGTAATTCCAGGAGAGGTATAAGGTGAGAGCAGATTGCCACCTTCCACTTTCTGTATAAAGGGAAAACCAGTGGTTTGGGGTAAGAAGTTTCTTCAAAGTTAAAACCACATCCCTTTTCAAAAAATATCTCAGAAAACTACTTGCAATTAGTGTTCCCATGTTTCAGTAGAAGCGTCCACTAAAGATGCTTTTGATGGGTAACAGCACAATACAGTGGGGCCTGATTCTCATCCTGACTTTTTGTGTGTGAGATGTACGAAGGTTCCACACACACCCAGCCATAACAGTCTTCCCCTACTCTACTCGCACCCTGGGATAGGGGTCTACAGGACCCAGTAAAGCTGCACTGGAGGAGTCTCTGAGCTGGACTGGAGTGGCCATTGTCCTTAAAGATGGCCTCCAACAATTGCTCCCTGCTCTGTATGTGCATGCTGCTCCTTCATCAAGAAATTGTGTCTATTTTCCCTTCTCCTGAATCTGGGTTCACCTTTGGACTTGTTTGACAAGTGCCAGTTTTAGGTCTAGCCCTCAACAGAACTGGTAGCTTTTGCTTTCACTCTCTTGGGTCCCTGTCACTATAGTCTAGGGAAGCAAGTAGAGACTGCTAGAGGAAGAGTGATCTCTTAAGCAGCACCAACTGTTAGGCATGTGAGCAAGGTTTTTTTGAAAGTTACAGATCCAACCAAGCCTTCAGCCGATGGCAGAGGCATAAGCAACCCCAGCCAATACCAAGTGGAGCAGAAGAGCTGCTTAGCTAAGCTCAGCAAATCCTCAGAATTATGAGAGACAATCATCCACTGTTGTAACCCACTAAGTTTGATGTTTTTTATGCAGCAATAGAAAACAAGAAGCATCTAAGGATCAGAACATAGCACATGTGTAATGTTTTGGGTTATCACGAGAGCTAATTTTTACTTTAGGATTTCTTCTTCAGAATGTCTGTATCATATGAAACCAGAACAGAGGATTTACCCTATGTGGCAAGCATTCTGAGAGTGGGGTAAGGAAAGGTGATCTCCTAGAAACTAGGATGCTCCCTATGTGACAAAGATAGGGGTAGGACTCGTGAGCAGGGGGAATGTGGAGAACAGAAGAGAAAAGCCTAATTAAACAATTACTGGAACATCTGGATTCCACATTTGTGATGCTGCAGATAATCCCAAATCAATGATTTGGGATCCAGCTGGCTCCCTGTTTCTCGCCATTCCTTACTAGAAAGTTACTAGCATGAGTCAAAATCTGTCATGTTTGTCTTTTGGAGTTCAAGCCCCAAGAAGTGAGAGAAAGATTGGCAGTGCACGCATCAACATTAACTCATGACAAATACAGTCTGTCTATAGCTGTGCCACCTTGAACACACTCAATCTCATTTCAAAAATGCCGTCTTGTATCCCTTCCCCCTCCGGTTTTCCTTGGCCACTTCTAACAGCAGGAATTGTCAAACGAGGCAATGAAGTAAGACTGTCATGCACACTTATGTGCTTTCCTATGTCCAGTACTAGTTGTCCCCAACACATAATATATGTCATGGCTCCAGTGATGTTTCCTTCCTCAATGGTGTCCTTTTGAAGCTCACTGGTTATAAAGCAGACCAGATTTTACAATGGCTAATTATGCAAGTTTCAGAGAGCTAGGAATGATATTGAACTGTGATCTATACCAAGCTTAATGTTCCATTTCATTGCAATTTTAAACTGGAAAGTCGGTATGCCCATAGTCCCAATAATCTTGAACTCTCAGCTATCCTATAATGTGACCAAATTTTCTAATCAGTGAGCAGTGAGCAGATGAACTCATCAAATAAGAACCCCAGAGACTCTCAGAGCTAAACCCTCCTTCCTTCAACACAACGAGCAATGGAAACACCTTTGATCCTTCATCCAGGGAGCAGGAAAACCATAAGATATATGTGCATGGCCAAAGACGCTTTGAATTAAGAAGACAACAGGACCTTTGATAAATTAAACTTTTGTTTAGTGATTTTTGTGTCCCCATTGTGCTTATTTCTGGGGGTGGTGGTGGTAGGGAATGGATGATAAGAATTCTATTGATTTAATACTGTTCCTACCTATAAATTTTCACCAGTTGGGGCTAGTTATTTAATAATAAGACAATATGTGACATTCTATAAATCAATTCATAAAACAAATATTTTCCAATTATGCAGCCAATTTGGTACTGGCACTAGGAATTTTTAAAAAAGTAAAAAAGGTATGGATATTTCAAACATTTATAATACAGAGTGTTACATACATAAGGGAGGCAGGAACAGAATGCTAAGAAAGCAAAGGAAGGGACTCCAAAGGAGCCTGTAGAGGTCCAAAATTTTCCCTCTTTTGTTCTGAGTCTTAAAAGAGGCTTTAGAATTGGTGAGTAGAGAATGGAGAAAGGAGACGCTGGGCAGAGACAACAAAACGAATGAAAGGGCCTGTCCCAAGCAGACTGGCAAGTGATCCCACTGGGCTGTTGCGCACAGTGAGCTTGGGCCCCGTGGAACGCGAGTCTGGCAAGTTGTTATGAGGCTGACTCCAAAAGACTTGAATGCCTCACTAACGAGTTTAAAAATTATGGGAAAAAGTAATGGGGAGATAAACCAATTGAATCTAACAAATTTGTGGAAATTAAACAACATACTCTCAAAAAACTGGTGGATCAAAAAAAATCAAAAGAGATATTGGAAAATATCTTGAGACAATGAAAATGAAAACACAACTTACTAAAACTTATGAGATGAAGTGTTAAGAGGAAGATTTGTAGCTATAAACTCTTAACATTCAAAAATAATAAAGACATCTAATCAGCAACTTAACTTGTCAAGAACAAGCTAAAGAGAAAGCTAGCAGAAGGAGGGAATAATGAAGATTAAAGCAGAGATAAAATGAAATAGGAAACAGAAACACTGTAGAGACAATCAACAAAACCCACTCCCACATGCACTTGCCATTAAATTGGTACTAATTGATCAACACTTGAGAGCACATATGGAAGTAACATTCATCAGGTGTTGGGCAGGTGGAGGACAGAGGAGGGGATGGGTAAATCCACACGTAATGGGTGTGGAGCACACTGTATGGGGGATGGGCACACTTGTAGCTCTGACTTGGGTGGTGCAAAGGCAGTATATGTAACAAAAGTGTTTGTACTCCCATAATATTCTGAAATGAAATTTTTTAAAAAAGGGAAAATCAACAAAATCAATAGTTTAGTTTGGTCTTTGAAAAAATCAACAACACTGAAAAAAAATTCTTTAGCTAGATTGAGAAAGGAAAAAGAGAAGACTCAAATTACTAAAATTAGAAATGGAAATGGAAACATAACTACCAATGGTACATAATAAAAAATTATAAAAGAGTGCTATGAACAATTATACACCAACAAATTTGGTAACCTAAAGGGAATGGACAAATTACTGGAGACACAAAACCTACCAAGACTGCATCATGAAATAAAGGAAATCCTGAAATTCTATAACTAGGAAGGAGATTGAATAAAGAATCAAAAAATCTCCTAGCAAAAGAAAGCACTGACCCTGATAGCTTCACTGGTGAGTTCTACCAAACATTTATTAAAGATTTTACAAAAAATTGAGGAGGAAGAAACATTTCCTAATTCACCCTGTAAGGCCAGCATAACCCTAATACCAAAGTCAGACAAAGACTTTACAAAAAAAGCAGACTACAGACTAATATCTCTTATGAACATTGGTGCAAAAATCCTCAAGAAAATACTAGCAAACTGAATTCAATATGATATTTAAAATATTATACACAATGACCAAGTGGTATTTATTCTTAGACTATAAGAATGGTTCAAACATATGAAAATCAATCAATGTAATATACCATATTAACAGAATGAAGGGAAAAATGATTATCTTAATTGATACAGAAAAAGCATTTGACAAAATTTAACACTCTTTCACCATAAAAACACTCAACAACTAGGAATAAAAGGAGACTACTTCAACATAATAAAAGCCATGTATGAAAAACCCACAGCAAACATCATACTCAATAGTGAATGAATGAAAGCTTTTCCTCTAAGACAGGAACAAGGCAAGGATGCCCACTTTGATCCTATCTACTCATCAGTATACTGGAAGTTCTAGCGAAGCAATCAGACAAGAAAAAGAAATAAAATGCATCCAAATTTGAAATGAAAAAGTAAAATTACCTCTGTTTACAGATCACATGATCTTATATGTAGAAAACCCTAAAGGTTCCACAAAACACCTGCTAAAACAAACAAATTCAACAAAAGAATAGGATTTCAAATCAGTGCACATAAATTAGTTAGATTTCTATACACTAACAATGAACAATCTGGAAAGGAAATCAAGAAAAAAATTCCATTTACAATAGTATCACAATGAATAAACACTTAGGAATTAACTAAGGAGGTGAAAGAGTTATACAATGAAAACTATAAAACATTGCCAAAAGAAATTAAAGACATTAATAAATGGAAAGCTATCCATGTTCATCCATTGGAATACTTTAGATTGTTGAGATTCAATATAACCCAAAGTGATCTACAAATTCAATGCAATCAGTATCAAAATTTTAACTTTTTGGTAGAAATAGAAAAACTCATCCTAAAATTCATATAGAATCTCAAGGGATCTCAAATAGGCAAATAAATCTTGAAAAAGAAGAACAAAGCTGAAGGATTCATATATCCTGATTTCAAAACTTAGTACAAAAATATCTTAATCAAAACAGTGTGGTACTGGCATCAAGACAGACATATATACCAAGGGAACAAAACAGACAGCCCAGAAATAAACCCTCACCTACATAGTCAAATGATTTTCAACGCAGGTGCTAAGACCATTTAATGGGAAACGACACTCCATGTCATTTCAACAAATAGTGCTGAGAAAACTGGATATCCATGTGCAAAAAATGAAGTTGGGCCCTTATGTAACACAACATATAAAAAGCAATTAAAATGTATGAAAGACCGACATAATAAGGACTAAAACTATAAAACCCTAAAAGAAAACACAAGATAAAATCTGCCTGGTATTGGATTTGGCAATGATTTCTTGGATATAAGACCAAAAGGCACAGACAAAAAAAAAATAAACAAATTGGACTTCACAAAAATTTAACAATTTCGAGCATTGAAAGACCCTATTAATAGAGTAAAAAAGCAACCACAGAATGGGAGAGTATATTTTCAAATTGTGTATCTAATAAGGAATTAATATTCAGAATATATAGAGGACTTAGAAGAAATAGAGGAGAAATAGGGAGTTTTTAAGCAAAGAATGAGAAGATTTTTTTTCTGTGCTTTAGCAAGATCATTTAATCAGCATCAAGAACAGACTGAAAGGAAGTATTAATGAAACAGGAAATAGAAAGAAAGCGTAAACGAAGACCTGAACTAAGACCATATTTTCTCATGAGAGGAGACGGCACACTCAAGAGACCCTTGATCAATATAATTGTCATGAATCTGTGACCTATTTGCGAGATGAGCGAGTGAGAGGAGGAGATGGAAGGTCCTGGCAACTAAGTCGAAGGCAGCAACATCATCACAGTGGAGAAAATAGAAAAAGGAGTTGAGGAAGAGGATGTGGAGTTCAGGGTTTTACATAAGCTGCAGGGATATCCCCCGAAGGACATTATCCACGGAGACACTGGTCACGGATGTGTTAGTGCTGTGGACTGAATGTTTGTGCCCCCACAACTTTAACTGTTCAATCCCCAACCCCCAACATGATGGTATTAGGGTGTGGGGCTTTGGGAGGGGATTAAGTTTTAAAAGTGATGGGATTATGCCCTTCTATAAAGACACTCCAGAGCTAGCTTTTGTATTTTCTCTGTCTCTCTTCTCGCAGTCTTTCTCTCTGATGTGTGAGGGTCAAGGGGAAGGTTGCCACCTCAACCTAGGAAGAAGAGCCTCACCAGACACTGCACCTCCTGGTTCCTTGCTCTTAGACTTCCCGGCCTCCAGAACTGTTAGAAATGAATGTTGTTTAAGTCTCTGATCATTTGTTACAGTAGTTCGAGCTGAACAGGACACTTAGTCTCATGCTCAGAAATGTCTTGGCTTGAGATACAGATTTGAGAACTATGAGCATATAGATGGTAAAGGCCTGAATGTAAGAGCAACGCTTCAGAAAGGCCCAGCATGGCCTGCAGAAGCCAAAAGGCTTATCTCATCTCTGAAATACAAATCTCTTACTAATATTCTTCCTATATATTCACTTGAATTAAAACATCAATTTTATGTGCAGTGACTATTACTTTTCTAGAACTATTATTTTAGTACCATAAATCTGCAAGTCAACAGTTTTGCACAAGACAACAAAGCTTGTGAGGGGCAAGAGTTATAACCTCAATTTTATAAAGAAAATATTCTATTAACTTCTGTTGATATCGCGTATTTGGGGGTCATTCAATAATCACTCGGAGGAAATGTAGATCTGAGTAATTTTCCTGAATGTCTCCAGAATGTAATAGCTGCAGCATTCACTTACTGGGAACACCTAGTTCTGCAGAAAGGGTGGGGAGTGGCAGCCTCTTAGCTGCAGCTAGGATGCGGAAGGAGCCTGGGCTGCCTGCCTGGAGGCAGAGTTCTGTGGAATATATTTTCCATCCTAACAAAACCTTTGATTCCTGGATTTCAGAGCCAACCTTTAGTTTGTTTTCCTCAGCAGAAGCCATCACGTAGTAAGCAGTCAGCAATGCTCATGGATGATGCTAGCGTTGGGAAATGTTCATTGCTGAACACCATGGTAAGGCTGTGATTTTCTTGATTGAACAGGAGTGAACTATTGAGCCGCTGCTAAATATTCTTGGAATCAACCTGTAAAAAGGAAGTGAGTACATAAGACACACCCGAGGCTAGCTCAGACACCCACGGTCTTAGAGAAGACAGTGCTAGTGGAGGAGGGAACTGTCTCTGAGCCTCGAGATGCCGAATTGGCAGCCACAGTACCAAATACTGTGGGGGGTACTCACCCCTGCGGCTGTTAGCCAGGTTTTTACCCAGAAATAAGTGCCGCACTGAGGCTGTGAGGCACAGCTTCCCAGAGAGAAGACCAAAGTGGCACAGGGCTCCCAGGAATGGCGGATGGAACGTGTGGGGCACGCGTAGGGTGAGGCGAAGGGGCACACTTTCACTGACCCCAAGGCAGAATGCAAGCGCTGCCAGTCTCCCAGGTGAAGAGGCGCTTTTCTGTGGAACTACTCAAACCGCTGCAGATGGCCTCTCTGTGCGCTCGACGAGAATTGTGTTTGACGTTTTGCATGTCACCTCTAGAAGATAGGCCAGCCCTTCACCCTGCTAAGGCAAATTAATGTAGCCTGTTCTGGGAATTTTTTTAAGAGACGGGGCTTTTTGCCCAAGTGGAGTGCGGTGGTTATTCACAGATGCTATCCTGCTACATATTAGCACGGGAGTTTTGACCTGCTGTTTCTGACCTGGGCAAGTTCACCCCTCCTTAGGCAACCTGGTGGTCCCCTACTGCCAGGAGGTCACCATATTGATGTCAAACATAGTGTGGACACCCGATTGGCATAGTGCACTATAGCCTTGAACTCCTGGGCTCAAGCTATCCTCCTGCCTCGATCTCCTGAGTAGGTAACTATAGGCCCCTGGTGGGTGTTCTGAGATTTTTAAAAAGAAAACATTAAACTTATACCTTGCTTTTTCAAAAAGTAAACATTTGTGGTAGAAAAGGCTTTGGTGATTGCAATCAACAAATATTTAAAGTCAAGAATTCTAATTGATTTTTAAACCTAATATTTCCTATCTCCCTGAATGAGAAGATTATACGATAGGATTTTATGAGGGATACTGCACTTGCAATCATAGTATCTAAACTCCAATTATAGTTCTGTCTTTTATCTTCTGTTAAACCTAAAGTATAGGTCTCTTAACCTCATCTGTAATTTGGAAATAATTACTCATGACTTACCTAGTATTTAAAAACTGTACAAATAAAAAGTATTATTCTAAAGTGTAAAAGGATATGTATAAAATAAAGCACTTTTTCTCCCTCAGAATGCACAGCATTGAAAAAATATATCTGAGGCACTTGCATAAAAGCACACACTTTAAATGAATGTGCACAGTGCTGCCTGTGGAGGTTTCATGATCACAGGACTTCAGATCTCAAAAAGGCCAGGAAAGCAGCATGTCAGATACTTGCACTAATTAAAATTTCTACTGAAGAAGAATCTGAATCAGTTTTCACTTTTCTTTTTTAAGAGATGAAAGATATAGTATGCAAAATATTTGATTTCTTTAAGGGGAATTAGAACTTTTAAATGAATAGAATCTGGTTTCAGCATATGTAGATGCAGAGTTGTTAGCCAGTAAGTGTGAGCTGATTATTTGGTGATTGTTCAAGATTTACAAACAATATTAAGCCTGGAACCAAAGGCAGAGGACACAACCCAGCAATGTTGCATCTATCTTGATTAGAATTTGGCATCACAGAAGATGTGTTCCTGGAGCTCCCCGAATAAAAGAAAGCTGCAGGGGGAGTTACAGAAGAGAACTCACACTCAGAGTCTGAGGAAAGAAGAAAGGAGCCGTTATGGAAAACAACTCACGTGCAGGCAGAAACAAGGTGCTGGCTGGAGTCAGTGAGGACCCGCAAACTATTCCAGGGTAATTAACGTAGGTTCAGGTAGAAAAATTGTGGAGAGATAGACTTGAGTAACAGTGAGACTGTTCTATAATAAAGCAAGTTCAGTGTTTACATAACTAGAGCTCCAGAGATTTCAGTTTTTTAGAACAAAATACAGTAAATGCAAAATTTAGAAGTTCGAATTCCATGCTAATTGGCTAAAAACTTTTCAAGTTTCTCATTCTTTTAAATATTGTTTTTATATTTTTCAATTTGAATAGAAATTTGGACATATATATTAATTGCAGACAAGACAAATGGTCTGGGTCTCTTATTTCTTGTTTTAACACTGTGTAAGATACTTGACTATAAAATCTCAAATGCATCACTGTCATTTGGCACCAGATGTACTAAATATCAGGCACCAAGCTTCTGGGGACTTCTAATTTCGAGGTTTTTTCTCTCTGTCTTTCAACCTATTTCTTGCATCATCTGAAACTCCTAAAGCCGTATCTCCTTCATAACACTTATGACTTTCTACCTTACAGTATTCATTTGCTCAACAATTGATCTCCTCCAGGCTGGACACTGAGGTAAGTAAAAGATTCATAAATAAGGAAGACACTCTCTTTCTCTCTCCAACAATATAGCGGGAGAGATAAATTTCTAAGCATCTAATTAGAATTTCAGAGTGACAAGTACTATTTTTTAAGATAATGATAAGTACTATGAAAGCACAGGAGAGAGAGGTCAAACTTTTCAAAGTAGGGGAATAAAAATCAAATTTGAGGCAGTAACAGTTAGGCACGGTGGTGAAAGGTGAGTAGGGTTCGTCCGACACCTGGCCGGAGAGGCTGCCTGTGAGCAGAGCTGGCGGTGAAGAGCGCCGCCTGTCGGGTCTTGGCACGCACTGCAGCATGATTCGAATTAACTGGGTATCGTCAAGAGCAAAAGGCATAAAACAACGTTGGAAACATAAGTTACATACAGTGCTAAGAAGATTGGAAATGGTGAGTAAAGAAGGCATTTTAAGCAGAATATTGATGCAATCAGAATAGCGTTTTAGAAAGATAACCCCTCAAAAGTGTGTGGAGAATGGATTGAAGGGTTACATACCTGGAGGAAAATAAACCAAACAGAAAACTATTACAATTACTCGGGTGAGATTTAGAGACATTGGCAATGGGGAAGGAGAGAGGGATGGATCTGACAGACACAACGAGTTCAGGACACGAGGAAGGCAAGGAGAACTTCTGCATTTCCAAGGAAGCAATTTGATGAGGAGGGTGTTTCTACATCTCCCACGCAAGTTCAGAATCGGGCTAAGGTGAATGACACACTCACCTCGGGTGCGCAATTTTAAAAAGCACTAAAAAACCCAGTAATGAAGATATACTTTAATTCAATATTTCAGAAAATTGGTAGTAATGTAAAAATCCGTGATGAATGCATGAGTCAGAATTGAGAGAGACAGAGAGAGAGATTATAAGAAATTGGCTCAGGTGACTATGGCAGCTGACAAACCCCAGGACCTGCAGGTGGGTCAGCAAGCTGGAGACCTAGGAGAGCTGTCGGCATAGTTCTAGTCTGCATCCAAGGCTGAGGCCCAGGAGAGCAGACAGGGTAAGGTCCAGCCTAAAGGCTGGCAAGCTTGAGACCCACGGAGAACCAATGTTCCAGTTCAGGTAAGAAGGCAGAAAGAATGTTGACATCTCAGTCTGAAAGTCATCAGACAGGATGAGTTCTCTCTTACTTGGGGAACCTTTTTGTTCTATTTAGGCCTTCAACTGATTGGACGAGGCCCACCCACATTAAAGAGGGCAATCTTCTGTACTCAGTCAACTAATTTAAATGTTAATCTCATCCAGAAACACCTTCAGAGAAACTCCCAAAATAATGCTTGACCAAATATCTGGGCTTCTCATGGCCCAGTCAAGTTAACACATAAATCAACCATCACAATAAACAAAATATAAAAATTTTAAATAAGGACAGGATCAATATTATTGATTTTATTTTTTTGCCTCAGGCTCTAATTTGGGTTGGCATGGCAATTCTCCTGGGGCTTATAATATCTCCTACTTGGCACAATGTCACTTTAAGGCAACTACTACACAACACCAGCCCAATCCCCCAGTCCTTGTAATGTGCCATATACAAAGAAAGGGCTCATTCAATACGTGTATATTTAACACAGTGATGCAAGTTAATTTGCATGAGAAAGAAATATTTTTCCATCATGATATAAGTTTAATAGCAAACTCAGAATGTCTTTAAATATCCCCTTGGATACATCATGCAAAATTACATTTATGCTTTATGATTAATTTTTAACTTACAATACTAGGTTTGGAAGTGAATTGAGGCTAATTATTTTCTTCCATTTTCTGTGGGTATCATTTCAATTGCTGTAACTGCAGGAATGGCAGTCTAGGATAATGGAAACAGGGTCTCAGCAGAATGCTACATGTCTTATTACATGTAAAAGAATGTTACTGTGCTCTATAAATTAGAAAACTAAGGTTCAAGGAGTTTATTACCTTGGTCTTGGTTGCATGCTTAGAAGGCAGTGAAAATAAGACATGGCCAAAGTTCTGTCTAACCTTATGGTATTTCCATCACTACCTGCGAGATAATCTTCCTCAGTATGTAAAATATCCAGCATTGTTTTCTTGAAGTGTAAATATATATTTACTTTTAAGAAGTCTAAAACAGTAAACAACTAATTTCTGATTTTGGTTTACATATCTAGGCCAAAATGCAACAGAAATGGTAATTTTAAATAATCATCTGAATGCAAATCAGGTTCTTTTACTCAATAAGTTAATTGTTACCTGATGTCAACTTAAAATAACCAACTTTTCAGTAGTATTGTTCCAGTCAGGAAAAGTAACCATAGCAACATAATTATCAACTTACACAGTTCGTCACCCCCTGTTTTGACTCTGAAAGGGTAATTTGGTTGAATTACTTGTTTGTGTGTTTTTACAACCTGGCCTTCTATTGACAACGGCTCCTTTATTCAAGTCGCGCACCTTTTCTCCCAACCACGTAATTCCAAAGTCGAATCTAAACGTTAAACCTATCTCAAATCTGTCCTCTCGCCTCTTTCTCACAGCTCTGACTGCCTGGCAGATATTTTGCTAGGTGTTGTCTCTTCACATGTAAACATGGGGACAAAAATGTGTCGACGGAAAATTTTGGAGAATCAACTGACACGATTTTCTGCACGATTCCTTGTTCCCCTGTAGTGGTGCCTGTTCAGCAGCAGGTCCATGAGGTAGCCCTCGTGGCAAGGAAATGCTCTCACAAAGTGAATGGCAAAGTGCTGAATCAAATAGGCAAACGCTGGCTTTGAAGTCTTTAAGCTGAAGTCAATGCATAAGACACAAAGGTCTAGATGTGACCCAAGCAAATCGCCTCCCAGGGACTGACAAGGAGTAAGGATGACTCAGAGGATTCCAGCTTAGAAAAGAGATGAGAATGTCCCGGTATCCCCAACATCAGCTACTCAGAACTGAAACACTCTCGACTAAAAGGCTGTGGTGGATGCCAGGAAGGAGCTCTGTGGTCTGGGTTTACCCGACTCACTGAAATTGCATCTCCAGTACTAGCAGAAGGTGTTTCAAAGCATTTTGAAAGTAAATATAGAACAAATAAAGTTGAATTTATCATATAACTAAGCATACCTAAGCTCATGACCTAAGATTTGAATCTGCCATAATAGTACCCCTGGGTTTATTATGAAATGAGATAAAAAGTAAGACCTCTCTAATTTTTGGATGTTCACAATTCTGTCTCCCACCATAGTTTATATTCACAATTGAAATTACCTCTTTGAGTTTCATTTCCAGACTTACAGCCCTCATACAATGGCCAGAGTCACATTTCTAAAATGCACTAACTTTATTTATTACTCTCTTCTTTAAAATCACTCAAGATAAAGAAGACTGCTGTATTCCTATTGTATTTCATGTCCTGACGCAGGCCCACGTGCAGAGCATGCTCCAAGACACTGAGACTCTTGTCATCGTCCTAATCCATAGCTTCACACTTGGCAGCCTTTGTACATGCTCTTCTTTCTGTCTCACCGCCCTCGCCTCACACACAGACCTCTCCTGTGCTGGATGACTCTCTTCCATATCATCTCCTCTAAGAAAATAAGGAAAACCCCTTCCTCTTGGATGGACCTTAATCAGCTTCTCTGTGCTGTTGTAGGAACAACACTATCTTCAATTATAAGCTAATAAGATTTGTGGTGTAGTTTATTTTTTTCTCATTTTAATGACTCCTTCACCAGACTATAAACTTCATGAGCATAAAAACCAATTTTAGTTTTGCTCTACCTCTTGTAACTTGCACAATGTCAGACACACAATAAGTTCTCAGAAAATGCTTTTTAAAATAAATCCCATTTAAATATATTGAATAAAGAAAGAACAAAGCTGGAGGCATCAAACTACCTGACTTCAAAATATACCACAAAGCCATACCTACCAACGAGTGTGGTACCAGCACAAAAACAGATACCTAGACAAGTGGGACAGAACAGAGAGCCCAGAAATAAATCCACACATTTGCAGCCAGTTGATTTTCAACAGAGGCGCCAATACACACATTGAGGAAAGGACAGTCTTTTCAATAAACTATGCTGACTGGGAAAATTGGATATATACCCATGGAAGAATGAAATTAGACCCCCTATCTATTACCATATAAAAAAATCAACTGGATTAAAGACTTAAATGTAAGACCTGAAACATTAAAAATAACAGAAAAAAACACAGGGAAAATGCTTCATGCATGGTTCTGTGTAGGGATTTTGGGGATACAACCTCAAAAGCACAGGAAACAAAAACAAAAAGAGACAAATGAGATTTCACCAAACTAAAAGCTTCTACACAGCAAAATAGACAATCAACAAAGGGAAGAGAGAGTCTATAAAATGGCAGAAAATATTTGCAAATTGTGGATCCAACAAGTGGTTAATATCCAAAATATATAAGGAACTCAAATGACTCACTAACAAAAAACAACTAATCTGGTTAAGAGATGGGAAACAGATATGAATAGATATTTGTCAAACCAAGATATACAAATTGTCAACAGGGATATGAAAAAATACTCAACATCACTAACCATCATGGAAATGCAAATCAAAATCACAATGAGATATCATCGCAACCACGTTAGAATGGCTGTTACCAAAAAGACAAAAAATAACAAATACTGGTGAGGATGTAGAGGAAGAGGAACTCATATAGACTGTTGGTGAGAATGTAAACTAGTACAGCCATTATGAAAAACAGAATGGAGGTTTTATTATGAAAAACTAAAATGGAACTACCATATAACCCAGCAATTCCACTAATGAATATATATCCATAGGAATTGAAATCAGGATATCAAAAAGATATCTGCACTCCAATTTTTATTACAACACTATTCACAATAGCCTGGAGAGGGAATCAACCTAAATGTCTACCAAGAAATAAATGGATAAAGAAAATGTGGTATATATACACAATGGAATACTATCCAGCTATAAAAGAATGAAATTCTGTCATTTGTGGCATCATGGATAAACCTGGAGGATGTAATGTTAAATTAAATAAGCCAGGCACAGAAAGACAAACACTCCATGATCTCCCTCATATGCAGAACCTATACTCTTACAGAAGTAGGAGAGTAAAATTGTGGTTACCATGGTATGGGGAGGAGTGGAGCAGGGGAGAAAGGGGAGAGGTTGCTCAGTAGGTACAAAGTTATAGTTAAATAGGAAGAATAAGCTCTGGTGTTCTGTTACATAGTAGGGTGACTATACCTCCTAACAATGCATTTTACATTTCAAAATAGCAAGAAGAAAAAACACCTTGAAAGTTATCACCACAAAGAAAGGGCAAAGAATTGAGGTGATGGATATGCTAATCATTCTGATTTAGTCATTATACAAGGTAATACACACAAGTATTACCTGTGTTCCACAAACATGTAAAATTAAGTGTCAATTATAAATAAAATTTTAAATGTATTGAATAAAAGAGAAAATGCAATTGTTTCAAATGCTAGATTTTTTAAAAAATCAGGTAGGCTTATAGGAAAAATTAATGACTGTTAAAATAAAACATTTCCCACCCTCAGAAACATTTTCACAGCTTCAATTTTGTGTGTGTAATTTTAGCACTCACAAGAGCCATCTTTCATTGACTTTACTTGTGTGTTTAGTGTTCAAGCTATTATGCATGTTAACCTGTATTCCTAACTTCATCCAAAGTGAGTCCAGTGATAAAAGAATTTTGAAAATCTCCAACTTTCATTCTATGAAGAGATCATCCTGTATGGGAATCTTGCCACTTCCGTCACTTTCTCCCCTTCACAACCACCTGTTCTTCTCTCTCCCTCTACTCATCCGCGATATCTCGATTGCAACAAGATGCTCATAGGTATGCAAGGTATGGGATTTCACCAAAACCTTGTGGCTTCATCATCAAAGCAGAAATACAATGAAGTAGGCACAACATCTTTTATGCTCTTATTATTCAGTTTTTTCCTCTGTGATCTTTCATCTAGATGCATTTCATCTAGATGCATTTGCCTTCAGCCTAAAGAATACCCTTTAGTGTGTGTCGGATTTAAAATTTTTTGAAGGACATTTTCACTACATGTAAAAGTCTAGATTGAGTTCTTTTGTTTATACACCTGAAACATGTGATTCCATTTTCGTTAGAGGTGCATAGTTACTGTTAAGTTTACTCTAAGACACCATTGCTCTATTGCACTTTCAAATTGTTTTTAGTTCTAGCTGCTTGTTAGAGCGTCTCTTTTACTTTTGTTTTGTGCCTCATGTTTTGTTTTGCTTTGTTTTTAATTCTGCGTGGATTCTCTAGTAATTCCTGAATCTGTGAGTTGATGTGTTCCTATAGTTTTGATATATGTAGACTCATTTGTTTTAGTTTCTTTAAAATTATTAAGTTTTTATTCCCCTGGCAGTGATTTAAATAGATTTTTGAGTAGGGTAAAATACCCCATTCAATATTATACAAAAGATACACTCAGATAAGTCTCAATCCCATCCCTCACCCTCCACTGCATTCTGACTCCTATTACATTTTCTTCTTTATTCAAACAGAATTTTTTTGCAAATATAAACTAGTAAGTATATTCTATGGCTGTACATTTTCCCATTCTTATTAGGATATATTCAATACACAAGGAGAACTGCAAATAAATCCAAAGACTCTTTCAATGATTTTGTTAATAGTATTATTAATATTATCATTTTTAAAATATGCATGCTGTGATGAAGAGTAAGTAAAAATGCTGATTTGTGAAGAACCCAGATTTTTCAGTGTAGAAAAGAGATAAAATCAAAGGAATTCCACAAATAAACGTGGTAAAAATATGTGGTAAAAATCCTGTTGATTTGTGCTCACTGTAACAAGTGGTAGAAGTTGCTGGCTACTGCCCATGTGCTGCAAAAGAGAAAGAGACACTGCGGCACCTCAAATGAATCTGTTCCCGCAGCAGAGACCTGGGAGCCCCATAGAGACACCCTTCTATGTGCTTCCCTCCGGGTCACATCTTCACTACCTAGAGAGAAAGCACCCTGGCCCAAATTTTCATACCGCCAGGCTTCAATGCATCCTTGTCACCTGCAGGACAAAACCCAAACCTGGATCTAAAATATGACCTGGTTCCCAGATTATACCTCCCTCCTTGTGGCCATAGTCTCCTGCGATGGACCATGCTATAGGCAATCACTGAAATTCTCCATCTTCCCTGAACGCCCTGCTCCTCCACACAGTAATGGCTTTTCTCATTCCTGCTAATATAATGAAAAGTCCTGTTTTATTCCATAAAGATTATCTTTCTCCAACATTCAAAATTCACTGAAAATGCCTCTGCCTTGATTCTGTGTGCCTATTAGATGACACTCTCATTTGCAATTAATAATAAGCTTATCAGTCTATTTCTGAATAATGACCTCGTTGAAAGGAAAGACTTTGTATTCTGGTATCTAGTGTTAGGTCTGGTACATAAATGTTCATTGCTTTAATTCTATTATGTTCAACAAATATTTGCCTTTGTGGCAATCGGTGGCAGACAAGCAGCAGGGCAGCCATTGGCGACTGTCAACAATAAGGTAGGATTGAATGAATGAGACGACAGCCTCAAACCTGGCTCAGAAAGTCTCACTTGGAATCCTCATAATTTTAACTATAAAAAAGAAAACCAAGTTGTCTCACCATGGTACTTTGTGAGCACAGCAACGCTTCAGCTTTTCAAACCCTCTCTGTTGTCATATCCCCAGTTTTTCAACTACATGTGAGATTCAAATGCCAATGCCTCAAGCACGCCACTAAATTATGGTCTGAATTGAGGCACTTAACTAAAAATGGCATTTAAACCTGCTCCAGTTGAATTTTTGTTTCCCCAAAGAAAAGCTTTCCCTTTGCAGCAATGTTGACTTGTACAGATATGATGTTTCCTTTAAAAATTTGGAAAATGAAAAATGTATTTATTATATTAACAAACACAATTGGCATTGAAAATTCATAAATGTAACAATTTTTGGTCTTGGTTTTTACAGTAATATCCTTTCCTTCCTGCAGGGCCTCAGGCATAACTCTTCCTGATTCTTGCCAGGATATGTCAGATTTTTATTTCTGTTTCCCCTTACACTATCCAGCTGGCACTTTCCCAGCTCATCATTTCCCACTGATTTCTTTGGATGCCCTTTTTGCACTGTAGTCCTGAAGGTGTTGTGCAAAAAGGTCTTTTGTTGTAGGAAATAAGAGATGGAAAGGATGGGCACAAAAGTATGCAATGAAAGGCTAATTATTGTTTTATATGTTTGTTTATTTCAATTAAAAGCAACCAAAAAAGCATTTTAAAGTCACAGTCTTTATAAAACATGGTGTTATATCTGTGAGATCTAAAAAAGAAGAAGCCCCCCACCAGACAACCACACAGTAGTAGAAAAAATAGGCAGATGAGAGATAGATGATGATAGACAGCTAGCTAGAGAGATGAGTGGATGGATGGGTGGATGGATGGATGGATGGGTAGATGGGTGGGTGGGTGGATGGATGGATGGATGGATGGATAGGTGGATGGATGAGTGGATGGATGGAT